>VWZX01002940.1:118010-244384 GCA_013399015.1 Galbula dea | reverse complement strand
CCCTAATAGGCGGCCGCTGCGCCGCGCGTCACTGCCGACCGCGCCAATGGGGAGCGGCGGGGGGAGCTGTTCCCCCGTCTCCCGTCGTGTGTCAGCCAGCAGCGCGCCCCGCTGCGCCCCTCTCGCGCCCGCCCGGGGGCGCTGCGCCTGCGGCGCCGGGCACCGGACCGGGGGGCGCGGGTACGCGCGCAGAACATTGTTGCGTCCGCCTCGACTGCCTTCAGCTGGCACCGGGAGGAAGCCGCGCAGTCCCTACGCCTCTTGGTGTTCTTTACCCTCTTTCCCCTCCCCACTCCCAACCGGACTACTTTGGGGGGGAAACCGTCCCGAGGGCTCCCGAGGTGTGGCGGAACGGGGCGGAAGGCCAAAGGCCCGCACCGCCCTTCCCGGCCGGCCCGGGCGGGGGCGCCGCCGCGCCGCTCCACTCCGCTCCGCCGCTGCGCAGGTTCGCGGGGGCAGCCAGGCCGGTCGGGTGCCCCGCCGGGGCGGCTCTGGGGGCACGGCCTAGGAGAAATTATTTTAAGTCGAGGGAAGCTGCAGTTTTTTCTCCCCACACTTTTTTTCACAGCCCCGAAGCCGCTGGGACCCGGTTACGCGGGTCCTCTCGGCCTGGATCTCCGCCCCCCTTCCGGGGGTGTTTCGGCGGAGACTGATTCCCCGTGGCCGCTCCCTCTGTGCCTATTTCTGTGGGGGTGGGCTGGCAACAGGGCAAGGCTCCGGCTGCGCTCCCCGGCCCTGCCGACCCCGTTCCCTGTTTGGATGGAGAAGGCACTCTTTCTAACAGCATCCGAGGATTTTTTTTTTCTGTCTTGCTGTTAGTGACTACGTAGCATCTAGGTTCTCCCAAAAGTCCGAGTTATGAGTGGGATAGGGAGAGGAAAAAAAATGCACCTTAATTAAAAAGTAAAATGAAGCTTTTCTCTGCTGAGTGCTTCAGGGCCCTTGCAGTCCCTGGTGAGGAAAACTAGCCAGTTTTGCCCCACTTGAACTTGCTCACTCAGGTACAAAGGATTTGGTCCCAGGAGCCACCATGAAGGCAGAGGAGACTGACCTGGGTGTTGGGCACCCTTGCTGCTTGGGGAAGGAATCAAGGTGTTCGGGTTTCACAGCTATTGAAAATATGTATATTATTATTTTTTAATGCTTGCATCCATGAAGGACATGTTTATGTTAACTTTGGCCTTGCATTTAGTTTATATATTGGCAGTGCTTTCTTGCTGTTCATGGCATTTTTAAGGCTTCTCACTTAAAACCCACTGGCATAATCTTTTTCTGACTTTGGTAGCTTCAGAATTTAACGATGTGCAATGTTTTGTCAAATGACCTGTGGGCATGACTGCTAGCAGAAATGGCTAAACAGCCTCAATGCAAATGCGTAAGTGCTCCCGAAACGCCACTAGGAAAGGAAAACTGTCAATTGCCTCATTCTGCTCTGCTCAGCATCCAGAGGAGCTGCAGTGGGGCCTTCTTGGCTAAGAAGAGATGGGAAAGCAAACAGGGCAACGAATGTTTCTGTATGCAAAGGGCAAACCCCGGGTTGAACTCTAGGCTATTCTGAAAGCATTTTTGTTGGTTTCTTTTGTATTTTGGGGTCATTTCTGTTGGGCAGTTTTATAAAATCATACTCAGCAATATAGAACAACTGGCCTTAAGAATCGTGGGGATTGGTTAAGCTTCCCTAAACCTTTGGTGGACTTGGCAGTGCTGGGTTAATGGTTGGACTTAGAATCATAGAATTGTTATTGTCGGAAAAGACCTCTGAAATCATCGAGTCCAGCTGTTAACCTAACGTTACCATGTTCATCACTAAACCATGTCCCCACATACACAACTGCACGTTTTTTTAAACAATTCCAGGGACAGTGACTCCACCATTTCCCTGGGCAGCCTGTTGCAATGCTTGATAACCCTCTCAAGGGAAGAAGTTTTCCCTAATATCTAATCTGAACCCCCACCCAGTGCAACTTGAAGCCATTTCCTCTTGTTCCATCACCTGTAACTTGAGAGACCAACCTCCACCTTGCTCCAGCCTCCTTTCAGGTAGTTGCAGAGCGGTGAGGTCTCCCCTGAGCCTTCTCATCTCCAGACTAAATGGCTCCAGTTCCCTCAGCCACTCCTCGTAACACTTGTGCTCTAGACCTTTCACCAACTTCATTGCCTTTCTTTGGCCACTTGATGATCTTAAAGGTCTTTTCCAACCTAGATGATTCTATGATTCTGTGATTGTTTAGGAAGTGACTGCACTCTGGCATTTCTTCGGTTCTGAGGGAGGTGTGTGTCGAAGATTTTGCTTGATAAATGCTTTCAGTTAAATCCTTCTGCAGGGCTGACAGGCATAATCACCTATGGTGTGATGATGGTAATTATGGGTAGCAACAGGGCATCATTGTTAGAACTTAGTGCTAAATGAAACTGCTTTGATTAATTGTAAATCCGTAAGATTGTTCCAGTGTTTCGAGATGAATTTTCATCTTTATCAGTTTAAGTGCCCACATAGGAGATCAGCTAAGGAAATTGAGCTGAGAGGAACGGTTAACAATTTACCGTACATCATGGATTTTCGGTCCAGTGATAAAAGGCTGGCAGGAAATGAGAAATTGATACCTCAAGTAAGAGTAAACATGTGTTAAGTGTAGCTTTTACAAGGTTGTTTGATAAATTATAAATTGGTTTAGGCAAAGCACAATCCGTACTGACATATTTCAGTTGGTTTGAAGCTGGTAACACCAACCCTTGAAATAAGTTTTTACATCTGGAGGCAGATCCGTGGCCGATGTAAATTATCATCGTGCCATTGATGTTAATTGGGTTCCAGCAATTTATGCTGATGGAGAGTACGCTTCAGTATCTGTAGTAAACAGCTTTTGTGTTGTTGGAGTGTGAGTCTGAGAAGGAGCTGGAATTAACTTTGATGTTTTAAGTAGATTTTTGTTAGGGACATGGGATTTAAAGTAAATGACACAAGTTACTTTATTTGTTACTTTGCAGAAAACATTAAAAAGTTTTGGGTCACAGTCGTCCTTATTCTACAAAAGCTTTTGCAAATGCTTAGCTTTGTGCATAATTTTACTGGTACCAGTACCATTGCCCACATGTTGGAGTCAGCATGTGCAGCCTTGGACTCTGGAAAGCATGTAAGAAAAACTGTGCAGTGCTTAAAGGTCTCTTGTCTATAAGGGGATTTTGTTTTAAGCTTAACTAAAAAGGTGCTTCTAAAGCTTCGTGATCAGAGGATCTGGCTCAGCAGCACAGTCCGTGTTGTTTGCTGAGACACAAAGTGAGCCAACCACGACAGCCTTGCAGCGATGCTGCTAAAGTACTGAATTTCCTAAATGAAAGGTTAGGATTAGAAATAATTGCAATACTTTCTGTTGCAGATCCATGTTTATATATTCCTCGTTTTGCACACATGCTTGAGTTTGGGGATAAGAACCATGAGGTGTCCATGACAGCTCTCAGGCTGTTGCAGAGAATGAAGCGCGACTGGATGCACACTGGCCGCCGGCCCTCCGGGCTCTGCGGAGCAGGTATGTCAGACAGTGGGTGTATTGCTTCCCCCTCAAGGGTGTTGGATGGAAGAGTCTGGGAGTTGGGAACAGATGAGGACTTTCTCTTTTCCTTGGTGATGCAACATTCTCTGGGTTTTGTGCTGTCCGGTGCCTACAAGATATATAGGTCTTCCTCAAAATAGCTTCTGAAATTCAAACTTCATTTTTGCCCTTGCTTCTACATGACTTGCTCAGATCCTTTGTGTCCTACCTTTTGGGTTTTTTAGCCGTCCTTCTGGTGCTCCTCTCGCCCACAGTCTCTGCAAGCTCTTGCTGCTAAAAGCTTGGTTTTCTTGTCAGCTAAAATGACACCATTAGTGCAAGCACTTTGATTTGTGTCTTTACACAGTCTTATGCAAGGAATGCCCTCTTTGACCTGTTCTCTGATACTATTTTCCTCTCTTTCTTCATCTTTTTTTTCTGAGATCCAATGCTCTCATCATGCTTACAAAAAGCCTACTGGTTTGGGAGGGCTAGGTTAAAAGGTAGTCAGTACCAGTCAGTGAAGTCAGAGTAATGATGAGTGTGGATAGTCACAGAGTTCATGCACGTGTTTTATTTGAAAGATCCTGCATGTGCCTGCTGGAATGAGAAATGATGCTCAAGCCTTAAGGAACCCAGGACTTTGCAATCTTCTTGAAATTTCTAGCATCTTTTTGTTAATCATAGTTGCTTATTTCACATTGCTAAAAATTTGAGTCTACAGGAGACTGGTCTGGCCTTTGATTCACCATATAGACTAGATCCACATGGACAAGTAATTAATTCTACAGACAGGGATCAATAGATTGAAACAGGTGGTGCTGTGTCCCCTACATCCATGATATTTCCATTAGGAACTGGAGCAAATTAAGCACATACCTGAAGGGGAGTTCTGGTTTAGTTTCCTCTGAAAGGAAGCACTTTTGTATGCTTAAAACTGTTCTACTCACCAAGCCACTGCACCAGGAGTGGCGATGATGCCTCAAAATGGAGCTAGTGCTCTGAATGAACACACTAATGTAAGTGCAGCCAGTACTGGTTATCTAGATGTATAAGGGGTCTTGCAGGAGAGCACTTGGGCACTAGCACGACAAGGACGGTGGTGATAGTGGTGAGGATAATAGCTTAAGCAGAGGCAGTGTTTTGCTGGAGGTAATTTTATTCAGGCCTAGTAAATTCTGCTAAAAAGATGATAACTTTGAAAATATTCTTGTGCTGGATTTGAAGCAGCTGACCGTGGTTTCCCAAATGTTAAGGCATAGGGTGCAATTTGCAATCAGCTTAGTGTTATTGGATAGGAAGCAAAGTTTGTAAAGTCAAGTTAATCACCTGTAGTCAGAGACACAGCTGATCATAAGCATTTACAGCTCTTTAGCTGAAGGCAGGGACAAAGGGTGGGTATAGTTGTCTGTTTTCTGCTTGTCTTCAAGAAATTTTCCTCTTTTTGACATTGACTTTCCCTGCGTCTTCTCCAGCTCTGCTAGTGGCAGCAAGAATGCATGATTTCCGCCGCACTGTTAAAGAGGTCATCAGGGTGGTCAAGGTTTGTGAGTCTACATTAAGGAAAAGGTCAGTGCAGTTTTATTGCTTTTATCTTGTGTTTACAGTACTGAAAAGTGATGTAGTCTAACATGAATGTGTGTCAGAGAAAACCAGGCTCTTTTCGTTTTCAGAAGTGCCAAGAATAAAATAAGTACAACATGTTTTAGCCAGTGACTTTTAAGTACTAACACCTGTCTCTAATGTAAGGCCTCAAATGCTTAGCAAAGGTGCTAAGGAGCAGTGTGCCCATTCAACAGGTGAAGAGTTGAAGGTAGAGAAATGTTGGGTCAGAAATGTTAACAGTGTTGTCATGCCCTCAGAAGACATAACTGATTCTCAAAGTTGAGTGTGTGCTGTGGGATTTTTCTTTTTCATTAATCTAGAATTCAGTGCTGAAAACTCTTGTCCTTTAGCTGTTCTTGAACAGAACTTTTCAAAATATTTTGCTGGAGTGTTCATTTTTGACAGTGTTGCACTGCTAATGAACAGAAGACAGTGGAGTGAGTCTAATGCTAAGTTCACTGAAAGGGTCTGAAGTGGAATTACCAGCAGAATGTGAACCTAAAAGTGGGAATTTCCCAAGTACCTTTGGCATGTTTGGGTTTTTTTAAATATCTAAAAGTAGTTGCCATGTTTTGAGGAAGTAAGCAGTTACCTATTCCCCTCATTTTAGTTTGGAAAAACTGAAAAGTTTTCTTCCCCTGTAGGTTCAGTAAAAAATGAGCTAACTGAAATACCATGCTTTCTGTTGCTCCCAGTTGGAAACTTTTGTACTGCCTTTATATTCTGAAGTTTGTTCCACCAAGGTGCCTCTATAGAAAGCTCCCCTGATGTCTATCTTTCTCTCCAGCTTGCTGAGACCAGCTTAAGTGCATCCAGCCAAGTGTAGTGCTTCTGAATAATACTCATTTCTAAATCGTGCTCCAGATCTTCACGTGTGGAACAGGAATGGGGCTATTTCCCTACCATGCATGGGGTAGCATTGGGGTAAATTTGAAGTGTTTGAAGCGCTTCAAGGTGCTAAACCTATAAGGGTGGGGCAGTACAAATGCCAGTTTCTTTCTCTGGTCATCAGGTCATATGTTTTAATGTGCATTTCGTATGATTGATGGCTTCTGCACCCACAATCTACTTTGAGATGCTTTGGTTAAATAGTTAGAGGTTGTTCTTGCTAAGAAAATATGCATGATAGATGAGAGTTGGAAGGAAAATTAATTTGAGCAATTGTTTCAAGTGAAGAAATCTTACTTCAGAATGCAGGCTTTGAAATGTTTACTGAAGTCACAGTCATCAGCTGAAATGACAGCGTTATTTACTGTGACAGGGTGAGCGTGACAGCCCAATTATGTTAAGGCAGCTATAATTACAGCTGTATTTATCACGAATCTATAAATTTGATTGATGTTTTTCAAATAAGAGCATGGTATATAGTATTTAATGCAGGCAAGTAAAAAATACCTCTGAATAACTTTCTGTGCTCCAGGTTTTTTCCTCGTCTCTCAAGAATTCCTCCCAAAATGCCATCAAGTCGAAGTTTTCTGAATTAATAAGAATTTGTTTCATATTCTTGAAAACTTCTTTGCTTCTCAGTTTGATGTACAGTTTTATTTCCTTTTAATTATTGCTGTAGTTACTCTGGTTTGTCAAGAGCTACTGCTGCTTTGCGCACTGTGAAGGTGCAGAGGTGCTCACCAAGCCACTTTCCATCATTTTTCAAAAGTCCTGGCTGACTGGGGAGGTACCAGCAGACTGGAAATCAGCCAATGTTACCCCCATATATAAGAAGGGAAGGAAGGATGATCCCGGAAATTACAGGCCTGTCAGTCTGACTTCTGTGCCAGGAAAGCTGATGGAGCAGATCATCCTGAGTACAGTTCTGCAGCAGTTGCAGAGCGGCCCGGGGATCGGGTCCAGTCAGCATGGCTTCACAAAAGGCAGGTCCTGGTTGACTAACCTGATCTTCTTCTGTGATGGGGTAACTCGCTTATTAGATGAAGGAAGGGCTGTGGATGTTGTCTACCTTGACTTTAGCAAGACGTTTGACACAGTTTCCCACAGCATTCTCCTAGAGAAGCTGGCTGCTCGTGGCTTGGATGAGCACACGCTTGGCTGGATAAAAAATTGGTTGGATGGCCGAGTCCAGAGGGTTGTGCTCAATGGAGTCAAGTCTGGTTGGCGGCCGGTCACGAGTGGTGTCCCTCAGGGGTCAGTGTTGGGGCCTCTCCTGTTCAACATCTTTATTGATGACTTGGATGAGGGGATAGAGTGCACCCTTAGTAAATTTGCAGATGACACTAGGGTGGGTAGGAGTGTCGATCTGCTTGAAGGTAGGGAGGCTCTGCAGAGGGACCTAGATAGGCTGGATAGATGGGCAGAGGCCAATGGGATGAGTTTTAATAAGGGTAAATGTAGAGTCCTGCATTTTGGGCGTAACAACCCCCAGCAGCGCTACAGGCTCAGGAAAGAGTGGCTGGAGAGCTCCCCAGCAGAGAAGGACCTGGGGGTGCTGATTGACAGCCGGCTGAACATGAGCCAGCAGTGTGCCCAGGTGGCTAAGAAGGCCAATGGCATCCTGGCTTGCATCAGGAATAGTGTGACCAGTAGGAGCAGGGAGGTGATCTTGCCACTGTACATGGCACTGGTGAGGCCACACCTCGAGTACTGTGTGCAGTTTTGGGCACCGCAGTGTAGGAAGGACATTGAGCTACTAGAGAGGGTGCAGAGAAGGGCAACTAAGCTAATCAGGGGTCTGGAGAACAGGCCTTATGAGAAGAGGCTTAGGGAGCTGGGGTTGTTTAGCCTGGAGAAGAAGAGGCTGAGGAGAGACCTTATTGCTCTCTTCAGCTACTTGAAAGGCCATTCTAGGGAGGCGGGTGTTGGCCTCTTCTCCCTTGTGACTAGTGACAGGACTAGAGGGAATGGGCTCAAGTTGTGCCAGGGTAGGTTTAGATATTAGGAAGAATTTCTTTCCTGAAAGAGTGGTGAGATATTGGAATAGGCTGCCCAGGGAGGTGGTGGAGTCAGCATCCCTGGAGGTTTTTAAGAAGAGGATGCATGTGTTTCTTCAGGGGCTGATTTAGGGATAAGAGTAGTGTAGGGCTATCGGTTGGACTAGATGATCTTGAGGCTCCTTTCCAACCATAATGTTTCTGTGATTCTGTGATTTTGTAGTTGGGTGAACACTCATTAATGGATGGCATGCCATCAGCATATGTCTTTGTCCTGACATCTCTTGAAGTGAAACCACTGAAGTCCAGAAAACACTGAAACTTCCAGCCTGAAGATTCTGCTGTATGGTTTGATTTAGCTCCCAGTTGGCTATGCGGCTCCTAGGGAAGCATAGACCGTTGGAAGCTGGATTTGCTTCTGGTGATGATGGATTTCCATGGCAGAAGTCTGCAAGGGAAGGGGCAGCACTAGCATAGAATCATAGAATGGCTCAGGTTGGAAGGGACCTTAAAGATCATCTAATTCCAACCCCCCTGCCATGGGCAGGGGCCCCACACACACTAGGCCAGGTTGTTCAGGGCCACATCCAGCCTGGCCTTAAACACTGCCAGGGATGGGGCCTCCACTGCCTCTCTGGGCAACCTGTTCCTGTGCCTCACCACCCTTCGGGTAGAGAACCCCCTTCTAATCTCCAGCCTAAATTTCCCCTCCTTCAACTTGTAGCCATTCCCCCGTGTCCTGTTGCAATCAGACCAGGAGAAAAGCCTCTCTCCTTTTGCCCTATAATCCCCTTTCAGGTACTGAAAGGCCGCTATAAGGTCCAGCATGAAGTGCCTTCTCTCCCTGCCCTGCAGAGTAAGCCCAGCGGCCTGGGGGGACAGGGCTGTGCTGTGTAGTAGCCTGGCTGAGGTTGTAGGAGACATGCTTTTTAAGAAAGCCCTGCATGGCTTCCTGTTTTGGGAAGACCCTCAGCAAGGAGTGGCAGCCTTTCCCTAAAAAGGGCACTATTTCTGATCCTGTGCAAAGGAGCTGATGCAACTGTGTCAAAGGGGATTAGTTCGCCCTGTTGTCCATCAGCTGGAGAGCAGCAAGCTCTACCTGCCTGTATCATGGCCTCTTCCGTAGGGGGAGAGTCACAAAAATGGGATGCACTTTCAGGTCATAAAAATGAATGACATGATGATGAAGGGAATCTGTCTTGGAAGAACCAAAGCATGGCCCATGGACCCTGTCACTCATCTTTAAATTAAGGGGCTTTGCTTTAACTATCTGTTTGGTTAAAAACCATTTATTTTTAATATGTGTTGGTCTTGGTAGGATCTTGGTAAGAAAACTTTGTAGTTACTTCACAGTGACTATCTAGCTTTCTGTTTTGAAGCACACCATTAAAATGGAAAGCTAGTTGCTGTTGTTGAACGTGAATGTATTAAATATTAATCAATGCTCTGGTAATTCTAGCTCGTTTCCAGTCTAATTGAAATGATATTAACTTATATATCACTTGATATATTCAGAGCACTGAACAAATATTAAGTAATTAGTGAAATTGTTATTTTCTGTGTAATCATCTGTGGAGATAGCAGAAATTAACTTTTAATAAACCTAACCCTTTTATTTAGCTTAATCCTCATATAGCCTGTGTTCAGTGCACCTGTCTTCGCTGCTGCCTTTTTAACCTTTACATCCTCTGCCCCTTCATCTGTTCACTCACCTATTGCATACTTTCTCTGCATGCTAAGCTCTGTCTTATCTGCAGTGGGAGTAATTTTTGTGGTATTTGTCCATTGTGCATTCTGTAATACTGTGCTCCCTTGTGCCTCTTTGAAGATCTTAAGCAGTTCTTCAATAGAAATTTAAAAAAATCAGCTTATCTTTGTTAACACTTGCATTTTTCTTCTTTGACTTACTCTCTTTATCTTTAAATTGAGCTGCTTTGTACATAAAAAATGCTGCTTCTCCATTCCATAAAGAGCTATCTGTTAAAAGAACTATTTGTGATGAACTTCAGAAGTAAAGCTTCATTTGGTAGGAATTGGAATGAAAGTCCAGAATGGATTTAAAGGGCTAATTTTTGAGGTGAATGTTTTTTCTCACAACAAAATCAGATTTTGGGGGAAGGAAGACAAGATTTGTTACAAAGGAATTCCGTTTAGCAGTTGGAGATGCTGCAGGGACTTTCATAAAGAGGGTTCTTTGCTCATATCCTGGGGACCCAGCTACAGCTCTTTAAATAACTGCATTGGTAATTTTCTGGAAAAATTAAAGATTCATGCATAGAGATAAATGTATTGCCTGCAGCTTTTCTTATTTCCATTTCTGCAATATATAGCTCACATAAACCTCATGTCCAAGCTCTTAGTGCTGTCTCGAGCTGTGTGCCTGTCTGTGAGGAGCAAGTTGGTGCTTGAGTCCAGGGTCAGGATGGAAAGAGAAGGTAACAGGGATGAGCATACCTTCAAGGTGGCTATGGGGTATGCTTTCCAAAGTTCCAAAATGCCATATCAAGGCCAGGACTGAAGGGGAAAAGTGTGAAGAAGTCTGTGTTCAGCTGTGACCCAAGTAAAGCTGTGCTAAAACCCTGTGAAAGGATCTGGTGAATTATGTGAGAGCTGTTTCCCTAAGGTATTTGAGCATGGAGAAGGGTAGAGGATGCTCAGTACATCCAAGTTGTATAGGTGCTCTTGGCTGAAGGCCTGAAAAGGAAAAGACTGGGAATGTTCCTTCAGGTAAAGGAGCTTGTGGTGGTGCCCTCTCTGATCTCAGCTCAGCAGCTGTGGAGCTCCTTCACTGGCCTCTGTTGTGATAAGCTAAGAAGGTAAATTGAGAAACACTTTATGTCTTCAGTTAAATCATATCCAGTGGCTTTTACATGATTTCTAGAAATCTTTCTAGTATGGTGAGTAAAATGCAACTTGATCCCTGTGGATTGGCATTGCATACCTTTGCCAGTTGCATTGTGTGCTTTAATGAAAGCAGGGCTTATTTCTGAGGAACCTAATTCCACAGGCAATGTTCCTTTTTAGAAATCCAGCTTCTTTGCAGCTAGTAAGCTAATACATTTATTAGATTCCTAATAGATTGTAGGACTTTAGACTCACTTTAAAAACTGTCATTTCAAAATTATTTGGTGTCTGTTGCTTTTGAAACAGTAGTTAACTCCTTAGCGTAGTGGTCGTAAAGAGTTTTCTCTGTGTTTGACTTTCCTATCTGAGCAGCTGTTAAGAAATTAAGGCCCATGCTGTTTTACTCTTCCAGGAGATCATAGAGTGTTTTTGACAGACCACAGTGGAAGAACCATGGTAATGAAACAAAATTTTGTGGAATGCTAAAAGCATTTTATTTCATTAGCATGGTGTGGACACTCGAATCATGGGGGGGGGTGGTGGGAAGAAACAGAATCCAGGTGGTTTAGACTAGTGGACTTTTGGGATGAGCAGAGAGATCTGTTGGTGGGAGTATTGGTGAGCTAACCATGTGCACAGTGTTAACCTGAGTTAACCCCATGTGTAAGCATTTGCAGCATGAGGACTTTAAAATTGATGCGAATGAAATTGTGATCATTTTAAATCTCTGGTTTTGTGTGAGCAAGTAAAAGCAACTAATTCTAAAGGGTGCATTTATGTAATACAATAGATTTTTCAAGGGACCCATTCTTTAATTCTCAGGAAAACAACAGAGTTGCTACAAATGAGCACTGTAAATTACCAGTCAGCAGTTACCTTGCAGTAGATGACTTTGTGTGTATGCTCTTAGTCCATTGCAAGAAGAGGTGAAATGTGTTAATGTAGTACACTCTGGAAGTTAAGTGACAATATGTGTCTCTTTTTTACAGTTGCATTGGGGCAGAAACACAGGTGAATATAGTTCAGATGATAAGTTTTAAGTTGTAAAACCATAGTAACTGGATCACCTCTGAATGTGTCCTTGCTTTTAGTAATGAGATACTCATTTGTATAGGCTTTAAAAACACCTTTTTTATCTTGCTGCAAGTACCTGTAAAATTATATGTATGTACAATGATGACATAGAAAGAGATGATACCTCTGTTTATTTACTTACTGGTAACCTTTTTTGATGTCATAGGGGAAGTACTTAATAACTATTTCTGATACATTTTCTGTCTTAAGTATCACTTTTAGGCTATATGTTTATATACTTCCACAAATAGTTCATACATAAACATTGGATGGCTTGGAAGAAAATGGAGAGAGAGCAATGATGCAATAGACTGTTTACATTTGTACTATGAAAGCTAGTGATAGTCTGTCACATCAGTGCAAACTCTGCACTCCTCTCCTGAGGGAGTGCATAGGTTTGGAGTGGTAGGCAGCACTGCTAAATGTAAGTTAGAGTGGGGATAGACTGCAGTATTCTGGTATTTCACTAAGATACAAAGGTAAACCCCTTACTTTTCCAGGGTTTGCAAATTCTGGAGCTGCCAAATCAGCTGATTTATTGCTAGTGTGTTTGTAATCGATACTACAGTTAAGATTATGCAGATATCAAGTAAGTGATTACTGAGGGTTTTAATTGTATCCTTAATTTGGGAAAAAATCAGGGGAATTTAATCACTGCCACCAGCTTATCTTGTGAGAGAGTCTTTTTCTGTGTATTTCTGCTAAGAGTGTGATGAAATTCAGCTTAGCACTTTTTAAATCCATTCATAAAATATTTTTAAGTCCTTTAGAAAGACCTCTCACAACAGGTAGCTTAAAGGCTGACTGCTCAGGCTGAATTTCCCATTCACTCTGACATGATGATGGGTAGACGGCCAGCACAAGATCCCTCTGTCTTATGCTGCCTGCTTTGGACAGCTAGGTGCTGATTGTGTATGTGTAGGAGGACACCCTGGCTTTTCCTAAGTACTCTCTGCTCAGAAGTCCCTCTTGGGCTTTGAACTCGGACTCCTGAAGCATGCTTGTTGGACTCCAGAAGACCTCATTCTTTTATGTGCTTTGTCACACCCCACCACAGCAGAATTTCAATGAAACATTAAAACTGAGCAGCCAGCTGCTCACTGGAGTCTTTTTCTTCCCCTTGGCTGTAGACAGGATTCAGAAGTCTCCACTGGATGTTATCCCTGAAACAAAACAAAGTAAAAAAACCCAAACCCCTCATTGCTCCTAACTTCAAAATGACTGACCCATTTTCCCTTATTGGGAGCTAAATTGAGTGTGAACAGAATTGGTTTACTGTTTTGTGCACAAAAGTGCTTTATCAGAAGATGAGGTGTGGTTTTGTCCATAAATGGATGAAACAAAAGCAGGGCAAATTTTTCTTTGGGAAAAAAAAAAAAGAATTGGGGTCAGGGGCAGATGACACTAAGCTCTGGAAAAACTTTTCTCCCAATGGAATTTGCTCAAAGGAGTTTGCTGTGAGAAACTGTAAGGGGAGGGTTTATATTGGAAGTTGAGTCTTAGCCTGAGCTGTAGTAGTTGCCTCTGCTTTGACTATAAATAGAAAATGCTTGTCTGCCAAATTTCGATTTTTAGAGCCTTTTTGAATCTGTGCCAATGAAATATCTTAGTTTGTATCTGTTTATTTTCCTCCTTCTGTGCATAACTTGAAATGGCAACTCTCATTAGATTTTTTTTTTTTAGATTAACAAAAGTGCAAAATGAACTTGGATATAATTTGTATGTGGGACTTCAAAATAGCCCCCTGGCTATTTTATTTTTCCTTTTCATGAGGGCACTCCCTCACCCGTGAAATTATTGTGCTTCTAATTAAGGTTGCATCAGTTTTTCTGAGCTGCCAAGCTCATGTTACCTTCTTTCAGGCAGTGCAGCAGGCTGCTGGGTGCATCAGTTTGTTGCCTCGGTGGCATGTGTCCAAACACTGAATGAAATTGAATGTTTTAAAGATATATAGTCAGGCTATCAGCCAGTGTCATATGTTGAGGCAGGCAAGTGGCTGGCAAATGCAGGTATTTATTTATATCAAGTTAAAGGAGAAAATGTTGAGTGAGAAGCTCGCCTCTCCCACAGAGGTGATCTTCAAGTTGTGATCCTGACCATCAGGGATGTTTCCTCATTTCGGGAGGAGGGCAAGAGCCTTCTGCTCAAGACTGGTGAGAAGTGAAGAAAGAATGTGCTGGTCTAAATTTGGGCTTGTCACTGGCCTTGTGCCTACGCCATCACACTGGCAGCCCTCCCCGCTGGGTGGTTAGCCTGCCCTTGCCTCGTTTAGCTTGGATCAGGACGGAGGAAGAGGAGGGCGTGGGCATGGGACTGGATGCTTTTGTGGCTGGGTGAGATGGTTGAACCCTGCTGTGCCATGGGTTCGAGCTTCTTGGTAGCACCACCAGCAAATGTGACATAGCTTTGCCCTGCCCTAGTGCAGATGCTCTGAAGATCTTGAGACCTGTGCTGCCGTTTTAGGTCTGGCCTGGTGCTGGCGCTTGAGCCAAAGCTTGTGCCAGCTGCTGGCATATTGGCTCACCTGTGGGCTAATGTCTGATGGTGCAGGCATGTGACGTGAGTCAAACAACATGATGGACAAGGAGAGGGACAGACAAAAACCTCAGGTGTCCTCAGGGAGACATGCAGAGGGTTAGGTGCTGAAACCCAAGCACGGTCACCTTGTTCCCTGACCTTGCCTCATGAGCGACCAGTTTTGCTACTGATGTTTTCTGCTTTGCTTCTGTATGCCTGGAGGTGTTGCTGTTTTGGCTAGGCTGTGGGTATGACTGCTCATCTCAAACTAGGAGCAAGTGTGAGGTAAACAATCTGGGCATCTTTGCCAAAGTTGTGTGTTGGCTTTTTACAGTGGGAGGAGAAAAGCATTTTAACAAGGCAAGGCTGGCTGGGAGGAAAAGTGTTGCTGAAGCGAGACTACCTGTGAGTGATTCACACGTGGAGAGATGGATGACTGTAGTTTAATGATGGTGGCAGGGAAGATACATGCTCCTGAAGTGATGCATGGATTTGGCATTAAATGAATCCTGAATTAAAATAATAATAACAATGTCCTACCCTGGTTTTCACTCTAGCCTGATAGATGAGGCTCTCTCTTGGAAGGTGGGTAATGTACTCTGGAAGCCTGCTAATGCTGAGAAAGATTTCTAGTCTCTTAATTAAAAGCTGGGTGCTGCTGCTGCCAACAGCATCCTCCTCTCCTCTCCAATTTGAGCTGAAAGGGAGGAGGAGGAGGGAGCTGGGCCCTGGTACTCTGAGGGAAAGTTTGGGGCTGTCAGTCACTCTCAAATACATGGCTTATTTGTGGAGATGCCTGCATTCCAAAAGCAAGAATAAGTTTCAGAGTCTTTCTTCTCCTCAGCAGCACTAATTCTGACCAGCATAGCTGTGCCTGGGCTCAGCATGCTGCTTGCTGTTGGTTTTCCCTGGAGGTGCCCAGCTCACCCAGTGTATTTCATGGCATGAGATGCTGCTGGGACTGGGAGCAGGGTACCTCCAGGCAAAGTGTCCTGAAGTTACAGCGTGCCTGTGTCCCTTTATACGCGCTGTCTTGTCTTGCTCCTCAGTTTATGAGAAAATAAATACAGGTACTGGTGAAGCTAGAGGGAGAGAGTGTGGCCCTGTGCTCTTGGCTTTGACCATGGAGTTGGTTGGAAACTTCATTTCTGTCTTAGAGAAAATGCCTTCTTTAGAAGAAGAATTGTTGCATTCAGAGGTTGAGGAGAAAACCACAGTTGCGGTTCGGGAGGGAGAAACGCTGAAAGGTCCTGTGTAGGGAGCACTGAATCACCATGTGGAGTTTCTTTTTGCAGATGGAAGCTGTTGTCAGCTTTGCTTCCTCTGGAAGATGGGAATATTCCAGTAAAGCAGCTGCAGGCCCATCCTTGCCATTTTCCCATGGAAAATGTTGATATTATTGAAAGGGCACTTTCTGTCAGAAGAGCGTTCTGCCAGACATTTCCTGACCTGGCTTTGTGCTTAACCTTTTGTCTCACTTTCTCCATCTGTGAAATGGATGTGCTCCTTCTCAGCCACCTCTATAAAATGCTGATATGTGTGGATGAAGTTATGACAACGTGGCCTCACCTCAGATTCAGCTGCTGTGAAAGATGCAGCTGCTTTCATGGCAATTCCCCGTGGAGCTAGTCCTCTCTCTCACATGGGTAGGAGCTTTGAAAATGAGAACAGTAGACAAATACAAAGTATATTACTGTAAAATGACATGCACTCATCTACTTCATCAGTGCAATGTGCAGACAACCCCTTTATTTTACTACTATTTCTGTGTGTCCTGGGAAGACAT
Organism: Galbula dea; assembly: GCA_013399015.1. Classification (NCBI taxonomy): domain Eukaryota; kingdom Metazoa; phylum Chordata; class Aves; order Piciformes; family Galbulidae; genus Galbula; species Galbula dea. The sequence continues at coordinate 228,143 of VWZX01002940.1, read as the reverse complement.
GTTCCTTAACATTTGCTTTGTATAAATTAATCATGCTAACATCTCAAGAACATTTTTAAGTCTACTCCTAAGCTGTGATGGCAGATATTTTACTTTGAGAGTCTGTTTTGTTGTTGCTGTTGATAATAAAAGCCATGAGACAGGAGGAATGAGCTGCATTTCTCATGTTAGTTTTGTCAGTCATATACTTAATTGGCTGTAGAGGCTGCAGTATTTCTCTTCAGTCTTTGTTCATCCAAAAAAAGTGTGTTACATACTCTAATAAATCATAAGCTAATTTGTGATATGAAAAGATACTTTCTTTACAGCAGATGAAACAATTAGTAGCACTTCATTTTTGGTGTAGTCTGTCTTTGAGACAGAATTTCTGAGGATGACATGTTTATTCTGAAGCTTAGCAGTTTGACAAATCTTGTTACTTTTAAAGGAGTTCTTTAAGATGTTATGGTAATGTGTGGTATGCTTTGGTAGGTTGACAGAGTTTGAAGATACACCAACAAGTCAGCTAACCATAGATGAGTTTATGAAGATTGACTTGGAAGAAGAATGTGATCCTCCTTCATTTACAGCTGGTCAAAAAAAACTGAAGATACAGCAGGTGAATTCTGAATCAGTTGCTCTCTCTATTTCTCTCATCTCTCTGTATATTCCTTTTTTAATGCTAAATCCTAACTTGATTTGGTAAGGTTTAGTTACATTTATTTTGAGGTTCTTCAGGGTAAGCATTAGTGCATATGATACCCATTAAATAAAGGATTTTTTTGTTTTGCTTTCCTGGCAAAGGGTTAACTTCCTAGTTAAAAAAACCCAAACAATAGAGAGACAGAAGTTTTTCTCCTATATCATTTTTGCTCACTCCTCCAGAGAGACTTGCTTTTTCAGATATCTAGCTTCAAATGTAGCGTTAAACATCCCCAGATGAGAGATCAAAGCATGTCTATCATCTTAGCCAGCTGCTGTGGGAAGTACAGAGTCACTGCTCTCATTAGTGCAGATCAGGGTGTCTGGGTGGCCAAGTAAATGACCACCAGCTGAGCTTCTGTGTTTTGCAGGTTACCAGTGTTTGGTACTCAGCCTATGACTGCTGTATTGTAGCTGCTGTATGAGAGCACAACACACCCTGCCCACATGCTCCCACATTTGCAAGCTGATGCAGTTACACCTTGACTGTTCTCTCCTTTATGCTTGCCTTCCTGCTCTATGTGTGTTTCCCTTTGCTCCTCTGCTATGAGGACAGACTGAGAGAGTTGGGATTGTTCAGTCTGCAGAGGAGAAGGCTCCGAGGAGACCTTCTTGTGGCCTTCCAGTGTCTGAAGGGGGCCTACAAGAAAGCTGCTGAGGGACTTTTTAGGATGTCAGGTAGTGATAGGACATGGGGAAATGGATGCAAGCTAGAGGAGGGGAGATTTAGATATTAGGAGGAAGTTCTTTACCATGAGGGTGGTTAGGCAGTGGAACAGGTTGCCCAGAGAGGTTGTGGAAGCCTCATCCCTGGAAGCTTTTAAGGCCAGGCTGGATGGGGCTCTGGGCAACTTGATCTAGTGGAAGGTGCCCCTGCCAGGCAGGGGGTTTGGAACTAGATGATCTTTAAGGTCCCTTCCAGCTCTGACAATTCTGTGATTCTATGATGTCTGCACTTTTATCTGCCCTATTCAGTCTTCCACCCTGGTTAACAAGGATCAGGGTGGCACTGGTTTAAGCTTTGTAATTGAGTCAGAAACCCTGCACTGTTTTTAAGCTGATACCCATGGTCAGAAGTGCCATTACATATAGCTTATTTTTAAACAAAACAATTACTTTAATGACACTACTGTTGTTTTTTGTGTGGTACAACACTTGCTTCCACAGAGATTGGTTCTCATGGGGCTTTGTTTCTTTACAAAGCATAATCTACAGCTGGTACCAGATTTTACTACCATCATAGTTTTTCTGGGTTTTTGTTTTTACTGTTCTAAATTTGCTATCATTCAAAGGTCTGTAGATGTGTTTACAGTGTTCTGAAGAGCCTGCCAGGTGCTGTAGGTCACTACTTCAATCTGCCATCACCACCGTGCTCTGTCTGGACGGGACACTGCAATTTCAGCACTGTCCTTGAGCTTGCTCACATCTACAGGCACAGTCAGAGAGTCTGGCTGTTGAAGAATGGGGCCTTTTATTTACAGCTTGCCTGAGTGAAGGTTCCTTTTGAAGTATAGGGGTGGGTAAGGTAACATTTGACATTGACACTTGTCTGTTTTACCTATCTGACATTGCAAAGTAATTTGAGTTGGGGTTCAAAACCAGCTTATTGCTTTGTGAAATACCCTATGAGTCTCACTCTCTGTATGTAGTTGATGAACAGTAGAAAGTTGGGTTCTTTTACTAATTTCACATTTGTTTTGTTTATTTTTCATTCCAGCTTGAGAAGGCATTATCCAAAAAGCTGGAAGATTTTGAAGGTATAAGTTTTGTTTAGTGTAATCACTCATTTTGTTTTAGTGTATCACTCCTTTGTTGGAGATTACCTCGATGATTGCTGAGTTTTCTTTTCATTTCATCACCACAGGGGAAATATCAAGCTATCAAGATGAAATAGAGATTGAATTAGAGAACAGCAGACCAAAAGCAAAAGGCGTGTTTGCAAATTTCTCTAAAGATGGTAAGTCTGGAGAGTTTTGTGGTCACTTAAACAATCATGGGTTCAGATCCTCCAGGGAGTCTGAAGTGACAAGGCAATTAGGCACATGGTGTGGCTCTGGAGTTGTCCTGTGCCTAAACAGGAGTTGGACTAGGTGATCCTACTTCCAACTCTGGCTATTGTGTGATTCTGTTGTAATAAATGTGCTCATATATATGCTTGCCTAGGATGAGGTCTCTGTTGCACTGGGTTCTCTCTGCCCATTCAGTGGTTCCTGTATCAGTCTTCAGAACAGCTACATTGTTCATTACAATGACAGGTCATTAATGATTTCAATTGTAGTTCTTTCTGGTGTAGTATAAGCTTGGCACTGGCACCTGAGAAAATTCCTTTTCATCACTGAAAGTGCAGTGGACCAGTACCTAGACCCTTCTGTCACCAAATCCCCCATTTGACTAAGCAATATGGAAGGGCTTTGTGCTTCTTTGAACTGGCTATTTGTCACTTGTAATTGTACCAGTAAGTGGCTGGCTTCTCTGGTAAAGCCCTTTTACCTGCCATAATTTAATAACACAGTGCTTCTATTGTAAATGATGACTCTAGTCACAAAAATACATCATAACAACCAAGGTAACCAATTTGAAGAACCCCTGGAAACTGCATGTATGCATACATTGTGCTAAAATATTGTCTATTTCTTCTACAGATTTCCTCCAAAGAGTTTTATTCTTTAAGTTGGCACCTCTCTATTTGTTTAGTTTCTGTAACAGATGGTATGCAATGATCTGTTGGGATTTTTTTCCCTTTCAGATTCTATAGAAGATAATACCTCTAGCATACTTGGAGAGGAGGAGGCAGAAGATGAGGAACTGGAAGCAGCTGCTAATCACTTAAACAAGGACTTTTATAATGAACTTCATGAGAAGGATAGAGTAAAAAACCAGGAAGATGGGGAATGCAAAAATGGAAATGAAGCTCTTGTAAGACCACCTGCACTGGAATCTTTGCTTGGCCCACTCCCTACTGCAGCTAGTCTTGGCATAACAGAGTCCATAAAAGAGTGCATATCCACTAAGGACAGAGAGCCTACTGGTGAGTAGGAGATTAGTTCAGCTCAGAGTGAAAACTGGACATGTGCAGTGGGTTTGTTGTGTCATTTCCATGTATCTTGATGATTAACTGTGGTAGCAATTCCATTCATCACTGTCACATCAAGGTATAGGAGCTGTGTGGCTGGATGGGACCAGTGGTCTTGGGTGTTGATGTTGGCCATTGGCATCTGCTCCTCAGGAAGCTGCAGGAAAAGCTGGAGTGCCTAATTAATTTCTGAAGCTTGAGAACGTGTATATTTCTTAGTCGAGTAGATCTGCAGTCAGATGATAGCTGATGGGCATGTTTCAAGCCCTGCAGTCTCACTTAGGAAGTTGGAAGAAGCAGATTCCCCTAAATATGACTGGGAATTAAAACCCAAGTATGAGAATTATAAATCAAGGCAGACTTCCTCAGGAGACATTTTACTGGAGTCAAACACAATGCAGTCTGTTTCTCTCTGATTGGGAATCTTTGCAAATGGCAACTATTTTGTATGTTTATAAGGAGAAATAACTGGTTGTGTGCTTTTTTCTTTGGTATGGACTTTGGGGTGTGTTTTGGTGGCTTTGCTCCATTTTTGTTAAAACTCCCAGATCCATCTGTAACATAGAGCTCTGTACAGTGGGTACAGGACTGATCAGCTAAGGAAGCCGATTTTGCCAGAGCCGTTAAGGCAGACAGTACTGCAAGCATCCAGATGTCCAGGCAGGTTTGTTTGCTTTTTCTTATATCTGCTTGAGCTTCTTGAAGACAGCATTTTGGTAAATTCCTTTTGCATCTTAACGTCTCTCAGAATCCAACCTATCTAAAGGGCGTTTTCTTCTTTTCCTTATCTCAGTTAATTTTTCCATCGTGAGACACACCTGTCAAAAGTTGTTTTGTCAGCTTACCTGGGTGTTGATGCAGCAGAGCATTTTGTTACCTAAACTCTTGTGATGTTTATTTCTGTTGAACAGCACCTACTTAACAATAAGGTACCCCCTGCCTCAAGAGACAAACTGAATGCATTCCGATTCTTACTATGTTACTCTTTGCATTCCAGAAACGTAGCAGGATGTTTGCACCTTTACAGTTTGTAGAAACAAAATCTTATAGAAACAGTTGAGTAGTTTTGGTTTTGTTTTGATGACAGTTAAGAAAATGAATGGCTCATGGCTCATCTTTCTCCTGGAAATCAGCGGTTCATGTTGAAGAGAGGTCAGTAAAGGCCAGGAGCTGTTGTTGTCTGGCTAGCCAATGACCTGTCAAAATGAGTTCCCAATGATGGGCTGGCATTGCTATTGACCATTTTAATGGAGAGGCTGAGGGCTGAGTTTAAAGATAAAACTCAGCTGGTGCAGCCAGGTATGTTCCTCTGAGTAGGGCTTCAGGCAGGTGGGCAGGTGAGTGCTTGGCTGCTCATGCTATGGCTTGTCTGCATCTGCTGTTTGTTTTCTTTCAAAACTGGAGGATGTGCCAGGTTTCAAAACCAAATAGGTTTCAGTCTATTCCTTTGATTTTAATGCATTGGAGAAATTATTGTAGGTGATTGAACGAGCACTTATGCTGTATTACTGTTGTGGTTTTATTTTGACTGTAGATCTTACCCCAAACTTTTCTTTCTTATTTTTCAGTGACTCTACTAGTTCATGTAAACCATTTAAAAGTTTCATGTTAGGTCAGATTCACTTTAGTTATGTCTGTACTGTGGAGTAGCTGTGCTGGAGTGCAGTTCAAGGTCTCCTAGCCCTTCCTGTGTGGTGTGGATGCGTCTTCGTCTGCAGTGTGCATCAAACTCTTCAGGACCTGAGGACCTTCAGGACCTGATTTCCTTCAGGAAGTCATCCAGGTTCAGGAGCAGTAATGGAGCCTTAGTGTGTTTTGGGTGGTTGGGAACCAGGTCTGGCAGATGATCAGGTACACCTGGCTTGCAGGTGGCACCTAATAACACAGAATAAAGAAAACCTCTTGCTAAGATGTCTCCACTGGTCACTTTTCCATCTTAGCTCTGAACCTTAATGAAAACAGTGTAGATGCTTTAGTCACCTCAGATGATGATGTCTTGAGTTCTGCCTCACAGTTCTGGGAAATCTGGGAGAAGTTTGTTATGTGGAAATAGTATCTTCTTCTGTCAGACCAAATGATATAATTGTAAAAACTAAATAATTTCCAGGTTTCTGTGTCCTTCTTCAAGTCTGAAAAAGAAATGGCAGTTTTCAGAACTAAATACAGGATGAGAGCAGTGGCTCCGTTTGAGATGGCACAATTATAGATCATCTTGAAACAAAAGTAATTGGTACCTGTGGAGAGAGGAGGAAAAGATCATAAAATTTCTTGCATTTTGCCTCTGTATTTGCATTTGATTTAGTCCAATTTGTATGGGGAAACTCAACTAGCAATCTTAACTAGATTTACTCTGATATTTCATGTTCCAACACATAAGTCCATTGGAGAAGGGAGAGTGATTGCAACATTACATCCTTAAGTGATGTTTTGGTCCTTCTCCACCGCTGTTTGAGTCATAAACCAGGAACATTTCCCATCCCTTAGCCCTCTCCAACCCTGAGTCATCTTCTGTTGTATGGACCATCTGGGTCAGATTGGGCTGGAAGACCTTAGTTGGGATCATTCTGTATCTCCTGCTTATCTAGACATGGTGCTGGACGAGTCTGTTACATCCGGTCAGTGCAGTGACTGGATAGGACGTGTCAGTTCCTACCTGTTGAGGAGTCCCAGCAAACCCTCATGGTGATACATTGTGTGGCTGGACAGGTGGCTAGGATGTAGAAGCTCAGCAAGCAGGTGCTGTATGTGCAGTGTTTGGCCTTCTTAAATGCAGGATATCTCCTCTCCTCTCTGTAATGATCTCTCTTCCTCAGAAAGACCTTTGCTGCAGGTATCTTCTATAAAGCCTTTTCATTTGGCTCTTGCCTGTGGTAATTCAGTTTGTAATAGCCTACATCAGCTGCTTTGGGAAATCTTCCACCTTTGTGCCATGGTGGCTGCAGCAACAGCAGAAGGTTTCTCACAAACTGCTTCTGCAGATAAGACTTAGTGCAGAGCTCAAGCATTAAGAAAAATTTAGTGTATTTTTGCTTCACTTACAATTGGTATTTGAGCAGCATGAGCTTGTCTATACGAACGTTTTATAGAAAGCATAGTATTTTAGCAGATTTGCATTACAAAGAGAGTGTGTAAGGTACTGGGTTAATGAGTCTGAGGCAATAAAGTGCTTAGAATAAACACTACATTTGACTGTTTTTTTCCTGTGTATAAATTTGCAGAGACATTTAAAATGAAATCTGTTTGAGTCTTTGCAAACTGCCTCTTTTTTATTCTTTATGATGAAAGTGCTGTATAGCGAGACCTTAGTTTCAGAGGTGGAGATCGAGTACATCAGCCTGTCCATGTTTCTGGCCATGCAGCATCTCAGCATCCTCTCCATGGCTCTATGTGCTCTTTCTGATTCTGCAGTTCCTCAAAACAGGGCACTGTTTCTTTTAGAAGACTGCCATGGTCAAGTGTCACAGACTTCACTCTCAAGAAATAACATTCTTTGGTGTAAAATTTCCCTTTACAATTTATTTTTGTGCCCCTTTTATACCACTTCAAGTAATTTATCATCTTTCTTGGTGTCTCTGTCCTTCTGGTGTTTGCTGACTGTCACCTTGTTCTTCCCATGTCACACTGCTAGGTTTTATGCTGCCAGGTCATCACCTCTTGCTACGTAAGGCAAAAGTTGTAAACTCAATTCTGGCCAGGGCTAAAAGTGAGGAAGGTCTGATAATAACAGAGAGAATGGTAAAATACAAATTGTAAGTTACCAACTGACTTTATATGGCTTCCCCTTCCTAATCCAGGTTGTGTTGGAGTCCTGATTTAGGTTTTGTTTTGAATCACAATTCACATGTAGTCATTTAGGGCAGTAGTTTCGAATGATGTGTGTGAAGTGGGTGGTAACACGCTCCTGCATGTCCTCATGAAAGTAAGTGGCTTTGGAGTGAGAAATCACTGAGCATGTACTGTCTTGTGCTTGCTTAGGCACCTAGCTAACTGCACTCTCTCCTCATTTCACAAAGAGAAAGGTTTTGTGCTTGTTCACAATTAATTTGCTCATTTGTTGCTCCTTGTATTTATGCCTCCATTGCTGCTGCAAGTATAATCTGATGTGGGCTGAGGTTGAAAGATGTTGCCATTGATTTCTGTGGGTGTTGAAGACCCCATGCAGACAGCGTTCATTGATTGAATAGTTGTCATCCCTGTGTGCCAGCACTTTTCAACTTCTTTTTCAAGGAGGATGAGAAAAGTGGCTAAAGATGAAGGCTCATCCTGCAGGGTCTTACTCTTTTTCTCTGAATTTCAAACCCCACAGCTGCCAGCTCCCACTTCCTACTTTGTCCTGAACTTGGGGCTTCCCTAATCCCTCTGTGAGCAGATTACTCAGCTCCCTCACCCTGTGAGGAAAAGTGCATGTGTCTGTGATCCCTGTTTGTCTGGTAGCAGCAAATGACCACTGCTAGCAGCACTGTGGGCAGGGAATTCTGCAGAAACATTGCCATTTCTAGCAGGATCTGAGCTGTGGCAAGATGCTTAAGGGCATGCAGGCTGAAAATGATTGGTGAATGGCTGTTGGCAGCCACTTATGCCAAGGAGAGTGGCTTGTCTGATCCAGGATCCCAGCTCCCATTGCAGCATGGCATGGGGCAGGCTCACTGCTCTTGCCATCGCTCCTCTGTCAGCTGAGGGGTGGTGGCAACTGATGAATGCTGACCCCCTCTGTGTGCTGCTTTCTTCTGGCATCCTCCTTTCTTCCTCAGATTTTGTCTGAGTACATCATTACCAACTATTTGGAAATATATAAATGTCTATGTCCATATATAAGTATACAAAAAGATATAATCAGCAATTAGGGAGAACATTATGAAGCCCTATTGAATCATAATTACTGCAGACATGAGAAGTGAAGCTGCTGAGTTTAGCACTAACTGTTACATAAGCAAAGTAGACTTGGTCTCCAGTGCAGGCATGCATGTCCCCATCCTGATGGCTCTTCATATGGCTCTGGCTTTAATGCTGCAGTTGTTTTGGTGGTTTTAAACCCCACCTGTGGAAATGAGCAGTGTGCCTGACCTGCTTGGTGCCACCTTCTTTGTGTGGTGCCTTCTGAGCACTTTGAGGGTTTGATCTTTGTCTCCCTGTGCTATTTGCTCATTGGAAAATATTTTCTCTGTCAGGACTAGCTCTTTCCCAATTTTGAGATCTAAGTAACAGAAACCTTGGTACAAGCTCATCTCTCTAATATACCCTCTGTATGCCTATATTTGGCAGTCTTGATAGACTGTATCCCTGATTGAGCCTTCATTATGCTGTTAATGAGATGTGAAGAGCTTGCTGCAGTGAGCATGGTAATAGGGGACCTCCAGCTGCTTTGAATGCAGTTTTTTGATACCTGAAGTCTTGGGTATGAATTACAGATGACATGATTTTCTTACTTGGCTGTGTGTGTCTCTCACACATGAGCATTGCGTGTGCATGTCTTACTCCAAAGCCTGTACACATTTTTTCATGCAGGATCTTCACATTTCCTTAAAGGATAGGAATGCTATAAATGCATTCCATATTCATGCTGTGAGTCACTGGGAAGGTTAAGGGATGGAAACTAATCCTATAGTTTGGCTGAAAGAGTTCCAAACAAATCCAGTGAGTTTTGGAGAGAAACCTGCAGTTAGTTTGTTATAGGCATCAGGGAGATAAATTTGGGTGAGAGCATAGGCTGAATCATGTGAATATGTTTTTAAAACATTTGTGGATGTTTTAGGAACGTTCCTAAGGGTTGTTTTATCAATACAGGCACTCCCTATAGGAAAATGTGTGTCGTTCTTGTCAAAAAGCCTGCCTCAGAGTAATGGCTGCTGTGGTCAGGAGAAGGTAGGAGGTGGAAACGTCCAAGAGCACAGAGCCAGGCAAGCAGAGAGGAGAAGCTCAGCTGGATCTTTAGAAATGGTCCTTTTCCCATGCCTAAATAATAGAATTGTGAGAACAGTTGTTCCCCAAATACTAAGGAAGGGTTGTGGTTTGTAGTTGACTGGATGCCTCTGCATGTGTAGGTGCCAGTCTGAAGTTTTCCTCCTGTTGGGGCTTCTTTTCAAGTTTTTCTCCTGCCTGTACTCCCTAGCATCTGAACAGGTGCTGCTTCCAAGTGTGCAAGATACATTCAGGGGCATTTATTTTTATATTTTATAAATATATTTATATTTATATAAATATATTTATATTTATAATTACTTCTGTCTTTCTGGAGACTGATTCTCAGGGAACCTGTGGAAATGTAACCATCTCATGCCCTGCTCCTAAATCTTGGTTGAAATAGTCTGGCAGATTTAAACAAGACTGGGGGAGGTGGTGTTGGGAGTGATGACATAGGCACCTATAAGCACACAGGAAACCTGGCTAAAGAAAATGAGTAACTCCCTGCTAGTACGAGAACTATATCTGCACCTGCCAGACTTTGAGCTTATTAGTGCTCACAGTTATTTGATGAGGTGGCCAGTTTGCAGAAGAAATGAACATTCCTTCCCTGTCCTTCTGCCAAAAAGGAAGAAAAGTCTTTCACCAAAAAACTCAGCTGAAAACTGAAATTGTTCATTAGCTAGTTGCTGAAAGTGAAATGTGTGGAGGCTATGGGGAGGATGTGAAATTCAGATGGAAAGCTGCCTGCACAGGAGGATGTTATTTGAGCAATTCATCATGGGATCTGAAATGTCAGAAGTGGAGGTCTGGGTTCAGTTCAGGGAGTCTTCATGGTCTCAGTTGTTACTGAGAATAAAGACTTATTAACCTAGGTCAAGGAGCCACAAAACATGCCCTTGGAAGAAGGAAATGCTGTGCAGAGAGATTTGCAAGGCTTAGCTGCTTTGGGTGGAAACTGATGGGGAGTGAATCCATGCATAGTGCTGTGGTGGACCCTGGCCCCTTCACATTTGTCTTGTATCTACTGAAAAGCTGAAATAATCCTCCATTTAGTACTTTATTTTTTATGGTATAGGTTCAGCTGGTAATGGCAATACCTACAAACAGAAAGTCCACCCAAGTAAACCCTTTAAAGGGAGTGTTGCTTCTGCATGGTTTTAATATTTTTGTGTAGTAGTTTGTTGTTTTGCTTTGGTTCAGTAGCTTTGAATTTAGTCTGAAAGATTAATTCTTATATCCTCTTAAGGATTACCTTCATCACACCCCTACCCACTTCATCTGTTTTGTCTGTTGGTCTGAAATCCGTGGGACTGTCGTCGTAGTCAAGGTGAACGTGTGTGCATGGGTTGGATTGTGGCTTGCATGGATGACCCTTGTAATTAGGGATTTCAGATGTGGCACTACAGGCTGCTGATGAAAACAGTCATGAGTTTAGCCTTGTATAATTGTAGTTTGACATCTGTGTTTTGCTAAATGCTTTCATAACTAAGATGGATGTATTCTCCAGTAGAGGAATACTGCTAATGTTGACACTGTTGGCAATTAAAAACAATTTTGGCAACTGAATTTTACTACTCCTGATTGCTTTTGAAACAGTTTGTTTTTTTCAGTGTTACTTTAGGACTGGTTCATTTATTAGGTCTTTTTGTCCTGTGTGACAAGGAGATAATTGCTATTTATTTTTTATCCTGTAAGCAATTATAATCAAAGCAGCCAAATATAGAGTCTGCTCTGACCTGGAATCAGTGTGACCTGTCAACATGAGGCTACTGTAGCCTTCAGCTTTTCAATTTAATTTTTCTTCATATGCTCTCACCAGAATGCATTCAGTAGGGCTGAAAAAATTGCTTTAGAGTTTTCGGTGTTCATTAATTGCAGTGGTGCAAAGCCATAGAAACTGGCAGATCAGACCAGCTTTGGGTTGGTCACACAAAAAGTGTGATCTTTTATCTAGGATTCTGTTGACTGTGTTGGGTCACTGTCCAAAGTGGTTGGTGGAGGAAATGCCAGCAGGCTTGGGGTGGGAGGGGGAGGGTAGCTGCAAGTTGAGGGGAAATTGCAAAAAATTAATTCCAGGGATTTTTTTTTAACCCAAGTTTTGCTGAAAGAGAGCAGAAAATACTTTCTTTTATTTTCAAAGTCAACAGTTTAAGGTAAGGCTCTGCTTTCATATCCAAATGTCTGCGTACACCTAAGACTGTAGAAGTTGTTTTCTGTGACAAAAGACCTAGACATTTACAAGTGCGTAGCAGAAATAAGAGAACGACTATGAGATGAGAGTAAATAATGCTGTTAGGTAGTACCAGGAATGACATTTGGAGCAAGAAACAATGCTCTTGAGAATAGGCATAAATGCAGAAGCCAGAAGTAAACAGCTGTAGAGCGAGTGGGAGAACACCATTTTTCAGAAGATGTGCTGTGTAAGAGCCATGTTGGATATAATGGCAGTGGGGAAGGCACCACGTGCACACGGGTGGGAGGGAAGTAAAACAGTGCTCTGTGTCCAAATCATTAACACTTCCAGAGGAATAAGGCAAATGACTGATTTTGGAAGTTATACTTAATGGCCCTTACTAATTTCCTGCTAAAGGTAAGAAATGCAAATCCACGTGACCACAGAAGTCATGTGTTGAGAGGCAGCAACATCCATGCCAACAGGAGGTTGTGTCACTGGCAGTAGCACTGCATTCTGTCATTGAATAAAACGTTCCTCACTGAGGAACTGTCCTTCCATAAAGTCTCTTTTTGCACTGCAAGCCAGAGTTTCTGCCCTTAGTAGGTGTGCTATTTTCCATGTTAGCACTGTGTCTCATGGCTCTGTAGTTGCTGCAGAACTAGCACGAAGCTCCTGTGCACCCAAAGAAAACAATCCCTGTTTTACACTGCACTGGTTGAGTTTGGCCTCTGGTTTTAATGCAGAGTAGTTGTGTTGGGATGCAACATTGAGATTAAGAAGTGTCTTGCTTTACTGGCTCATCCTTCTCCTACCTGCTGGTGTTAGTGTACATGTAGTTGCCTCCCTCACCTAGGTCTGACAAAAATGTCACTGGCTCTTGCAGCTGTTTTTAATAGTAGGGTCACTTTGGAGATGCATGTTGTGGAGTCATGCCTTGGCTCCTACAGCAGCAGGTGAGAGGGAGGTGGTACCCACTATGGAGGGAACGGGCACAGAGCTGAGTCACTGTGGGAAGAAACCAGCTCCCTCAGTGCAGCTGGGATTGCAGGAGCACTTTGGACCATGTCTTCGTGGTGACAAAGGACATGTATTTTGGAGGTTGAGAGTGGCATTCAAGCCTGTACTGAGATATCAGTGCTGGAGAGGTTTTGTGATCCCTCAGTTGAATGGGATCAGACAACTTCAGATGTGCTGTTGCCCAAGTTCATTTTGTATGCAGGGTCTTTGTACTCAGAGTTAAGTTGATGCTTGAAGTTCCAGGAAGCTTGAAGCTTGAGGCCCCAGGAACACAAAGCGTAGAAATCTGCGAGCAGTGAAGAAGTTTGGTTTAACAGTGTAGGGAGGGAATTCAGAAAGGTACACTAAATTCTCTCCTGAAAAGCCTTCTTTTAAAGTTTACTGCTTTATCTTGACTTTCAGAAAGCTCTCATGAAACTTTCTTTCCTTTGAAAGCCTGATAGAAACTCAGAAAATTTAATAGTCAGGCATTTTGAATGTGGGACGATGTTTGTGGGCACGTAACTTGAACAGGTACTAATATGAAACAGTGTTGTACTTGAAAGGGTATGATTGGTCTACACACACAAACTGGGTAAAATATCACTGGGAGCAATAAAATCTAGGAATTCTTCAAACTGCTTTCATTGCAAACGATTTTGATGGCATGGCCTGTGAAGCAATTGAGATGCAGAGAGCTGGCACGTCACTAGATTGATAATTCCTCCTACTGCTTACAACTTATTCTCGGTACAGATGTCCCCAATTCTTTCTTTCTGTCACATTAAAGTTTCCTGTCTGCTTCAATTTCATGCCTGCCTGAAACATACCACTTTTTGAAATTGTCCCTCCAATATTGTTTTTGCCTCTTTAAAAGTTTATATCAAATGAAGTCTAACTGCTGGTTTTCATCCTAAGGTTTACGCTTAAACTTTTAACAAGCTTGTTTTTAAGAACAGTCTTCCTTGAGAGAGCACTTGGCTGATCCATCCATAATTATGTAGTAATAAAGCAACTGTATAAAAATGGCACCTATGTGCCAAACAGATTGGTTTGCAGAGCCACTGACAAAGATGAATTTTTATTACCTTTTACTACTTCTGGTTCTGCAGAGGCAATACAGCTTTTTTTTTTCCTTGGCATAAGTGTCACGAGAAGTAATTTCCAGTTGTGGAATGTTTATAATAATAAGGATGTATAAATAGGAAGAGCCCAGACTGTCTTTCAAATACAAGCAATGCTGGTATTATAGGGGAAAAAAAATAAAGAACATTTTTTATTTGGTTGCTTTGCTTAACAAATTTTTTGAGCAGTCATTGGGATACAACACACAGGGAAGCCTACAGTGTCGTGTAGTTACTCTTCTGAATTAATTGCTCTTCTGTAGTTGATTCCCCAAAATTGGGTAAGCTTCCCCATTCTCTTTGCTGCATCCAAAGAGTTCTACGTTTAAATTTAGTACAATATGGCAAAAAATGTCATGTCTAAAAATAACATGAAAGCCTGAAATTGTTGTTCTTATTTCACACCCCCCTTTTTTCTTTTTTTCTTCAAGTGCCAGTACAATTAGACTGTGTTATAGATGACTTCATATTGTTCAAATCTGCCCTCTTCTTTGGGGCAAAATGTGGAATAGCACGAACTGCAAATTTTCATAGCTGGTAGATGTGCAGTTATTTCAGTCAGTCAAGTTGGCTGGTTGCAATGTCAGTGCACTGTAGAAATCATCTCTTGGTAGCAGCTGAAAAACACCTTGAGAATGTAACTGTGGATGCAGACACTGGGATGCCTGCCTCTGCAGCCCCTGGCACAGCCTCCTGGTACTCCTTTGTTGGATTGCCCCAGGGTGATGCCAGTAGGTACAGGTGCGTTGGCATGGCCACGTTGGCTGCCTGGCACTGGTGTTCTAGCTATAAGGTGCCTTCACCAGCTTGCAAAACTCTTCTCTGTTGTTGCTGCCAGAAATAGTAACTTGGCCTTATCTTGGCTCTGTTATGCTCAGTTTAGGGTGAGAGGTGCTGTTGGTCCTGCTCCCAAAAGGCCCTCAAGTGGCATTAGCTCCAGCTTCATACCCTTGGTCCCTGGGAGCAATGGCTGTGTTGAGGTCCTTGTGCAGGAGATGAGGAGCTATAGATCAGTTTGCTGCCGCAGCCCTCAAGTCTTTGTTGGCAACTTCTAGTTACATCAGCAGAGGCTTTCAGCCCAGATCATTCATTTCAGTTGGCAGTCACTGACAGCAGTGTTCCTTTGCTTGGCTGTATTTTAGCAGCTGGAGATTTTTATGTTGATTTTGATGGCATGAAGGGAATTGCATGGTAGTGTTTTGTCTGGACTTTAGTATTTTCTGCTTTATCATCCTAGTAAGTTTCAAAATCGTACTCTTTCAGGAGACAGGGCTTTTGTCTGTGTGCCTTGCTTGCTCTTCCCTCATCTCTCCTTTCTGTCAGCCCATTGTCCTGGGCTTATTTCACTGCACAGTTAATGATGCTTAAGTCTGTGGTGGAAAGAATTTGCCTAGTTAAAACTAACATAAAGAACAATCTATCCTAGTCTTACCAAAATAAGGAAAAGAAAAAAAGAATTAAAATATGAATAAACATCTATTCTATAGGAAAGGGCAGTAGGTCTGAATTTAAATGATGATCTGGTGCATCAGAAAGCCATGAATCCTTTCAGTGTATGTGAGACTGAGCCACGATCTGTGGCTTTTTCCTTGTGTCTGCAGCACTGTGTTAAGTAAAGGCCTAATATATTTAAATAAAGATTTAATTACATGTTGATGTGGGACCTTACCATTGCCAGTGCTATCTTTGAAATATGTTACCAGTCTACCTGGTTTTTGAGACTTACTAAAACTTTTCCAAAGTCTTTCCTTGGCTCTGTACCAAATCGACATTTAAAGAGGGTCCTTTGTGTGGCTGTAACCTGGAGAAGACTGACAGATTGGTGAGAAACTATGGAGTCAGCAATACATAACCTAGCTAAAGTGACATATTAAATACAGTCCTGGTTACTGTATAAACTTCATATACAAGTCAGATGTTGAGATGAATCAGAATGACAGGTTGTACAAGCATATGGCTGGCCTTTCTGATAGCCATTAGCTTGAAAGGCAGGCTTTGAAACCTGGTTCATTATTTACAGGTGAATCCTGCTGCTGGGCTTTGTTGGGGAAAAGGTTATTTCTTCAGCTCCACCAAAACCTCCTTTGCATAAAGTGTCTTTTTCCACTGTTCCTGGAGGATAAGACTAATTATTCTCCAGGAACTTCTCCACAACTTTCTTCTTTTGGAAAGTTGTGGTGTCAGAGAGCATTCCAGCACTCTAATGATGGACCTTAAGCATATGGAGTACACATGCTAATTATGCTGTGCTTACCCTTCAGTCTACCCAAATGCCAAGGCTTTGGGGCCTCAGAGCTGCTGCAGGCAAAATGTTAAAATCCTTCTCTGCTATCTACTGTGCATCTGGGAAAAGGTTTGCTGCACTCCCTAAAACATCTGGGGAGAGGAGAAGGGACACATGCACATCCTCTCAAGGAGTTTGGTGCAGTACCTGTGCTGTATGCAGCAGGATTGTGCTGCAGGTTGGCCAGATGACAAAGTGAGCTTGCTGTGCTCCGCTGTCACCTGGAGCCACCCAAGCCACACCTCTGCCTTGAACTGGAGAAATCTTTATATGCTTCATATTGTTGCCTGGATGGACACAAAACTGACCTGATCCCTGGGGCAGGGGCCCCCTGTGAGAGCTCTACAGAGCAATACAGAGAAATACCTTACCACATAAAGGCATTAGGCATGGTCAGAGACAAAAAGCTAGTGCTTCGTCTAACATGAAGTGGTGCAACCTCTGTGATTTTTAGTTAAAAGCATAGTCTGTTCTGGCTGTGGCTGTCTGTTCCTTAGGAATTTGATGCTCAAAACAGATCTGCATTTCTGTAGCTGCTACCATTTAAGAATTCAAATCCATGTCTCCTGCTTTTGGGTTTGTAAACCCCAACTGGTGGTCCAGATGACTGAACTAGAATCAGAATGAGATCTCCGTCTGCTGCATGTCTCCAATAGTCCTGGTGGCATAAAACACTGCCCAGTAGCTGCTCTGAATCCACCTCCCATACACTACAGAGGCTTCGTGCGAGGTTCCCACCTAACTGCTTCATTTTCCAAGCTTTTGTTTGTTGTAGAAGAGCTTCTGCTTTTGCCTATTACTCTACTGTAGCAATAAATCATCATCATCATCATCATAATCATAAACTTTTACCTTCTCTTTCCTCTCCCCATCTCTGTAATTCCCTGCTTGCTATTTCTCATTAGCAGTGAAGGAAGGAAGGAGCTGGGTAACAAAATGAGGCATTTCTTACCTGATAATTTTCTTTGGAGTTAACAGCTTCTCAGTGTTCAGCCTGCCCTGACTGCACAGTAAATGGCCAGGATACAAAGTGATTTTTTTTAACTCTAAATAAAGACTCAGGTATATAATTTCATACATTATATTGTGATGTTGTCTTAATCCTAATAATTGCCAGTGGAAGCTTTTTTCTAGTCTGGGTGACTTCTGGTCTGCTGGCCATGTCACCAGATCTACTATAGATGAGTTCAGAACCTCCAAGGAGGGGGTAGAAGTTAGTTAACTTTTCTGAGAGATGGTATGGGTTGTCAGAAGAAAATGTTAAGTGGAAAGCTCAACTTGTTCCTCTTTCTCCCTTGTCTGGGTGAGTTATTTTGCTAGGCTGTTTTTAACCTGGAGCAGCTCTTTGGTCCAGCCCATGGTGCTGCAAACTGGAGGAAAACTGCTTCTGTAATGGGAGAGCTGGCATAGGGCAGGTTAGCGTGGAAGTGAGTCTGAGGCCTTTGGATGCCCAGTGCTGGCTGTCCTGGAGGTGGAGGTGCAAGGCTAAGTGTAATTCTGACGTGGCAAGAGATGTGTTGGAGCTAGGCTGGGATCTGGTTTGCACTTCCTTGTGACATTTATACTGCTAAAGCAAAATTGCTCTGAAAAAATTGGGCCATTATCTGAGCCAACTGTGACTTTTTAGTGGTGTCCTCTATACAGTGATTCTTTTGGGTCCCAATCAGTCAAATTAGTCTTAAAATGTTGTATTGGAAGTCTCCTCAGTTTTTTCCTGTGTCTTTGTAGCTTAAAAACTCTGGACACAATCCTGAGTAATGCTAGGGCAGGGAGGTTGGACTAGCTGACCTCTGGTGGTCCCTTCCAGCCTTAATCATTCTGTGATTTTTGTATGTATCTATGGCTGTTCCCATTTAAATTTTTTTCCTGGTGGGACAGAAATTGATTCATGGTTTTAAAAAATACAGATAAAAATAATCCAAGCAAAATTCTAGGTTTGCTTTTAAGTTCTCTGCAGTGCAGAACTTCCCATCTCATTTTATTTGGTGCAGGGAGGGCCACAGGTTACAGGAGTAGATTTACTTCTTACTAAAACATATGTCCTTCTGCTGGGGTGGCTGAGTGCTGGCCAGGTAAGGACCCTGAGCTTGCAGGGACAGACAGCAGAGCATTTAGCACCCACAGCAAGACCTGGCTACTTAACCAGCGAGCTGCAGTTGCACAAATGATGCTTCAGCACTTAAACATTAAACCAGCTGTTCCCTTTATGGCTGGCTTGGGTGTGAAGTGCTCATGCTGTTTTACATAGAGGTCTGGCAGCACGGAGAAATTGAGCTGGAGTTTGATCTGAGCCTGGCTGCCTTTGCTGTCAGCTGTCCAGGGCGTTGTACAGCCCTCATCCTCTGCAAGAGATACGGCGGTGCTTTGCATTGGCGTGGTTTGGAGAGGGGAACTGATTAAGAATGCTGGTCAGTTCTTCTCCCTGGCCTCTCCCTTTATAGAAACTGTTACTGTTGGATACCCCTGCAGAGATGTGAAAAAGTGCAGAAAATACAGGCCAGAAGGCACCAAAAAAGAAGGAAAGATGGGGGAAGGGAGAGAAAAAGATGCCAAGAACAGCACAAAATGTAAAGGAGGAAGATAAAGCAGGGCATTGGTGATCAGAGAGAAAAGAGCAATAAGCAGGGGAAATCTGTCTTTATAATCTCCATTTTAAAACCTTTTAAGTTTGTAACTAGTCAGCTGACAGGGGTTCAGGTGTGAGTGTGTTGCACCTTCAGCAGGAAAGCTGTGATGGTGGGTCTTGGCTTTGCTGGATGGAGAAATCACGAGTTGGAGAGGACTTGTGTCTGTACATGGAAGTTTGTACAATGTCTGGGCTTTGGAGCTGAAAAGTGTCACTTGTGGTAGCTTATAAGTATATGTCTAGGTAGGTATTTGCCAAATTGATCATGGATGGTTACTGGCTTAATCAGAAAAAAAAAATAGCTTTTTTCATATTGTTGAGAGCAGCTGTCCTCTGAGCACTTGGTCATGACAGCAGGGTTGTGAACTTCAACAAGAAGGTTGAGTTGCTTCAACGAAGTTGCATAAAGGTTGCTCTTTTTCACTATTTTCCAAAGGTGTTGAGGGGACATGATTGTTATTCCAGAAGAGGACCATCTGCTGCTGGTTTTAAGGACAGTGTAAAGATGTTCTTCCGTTCA
The DNA here is from genome assembly GCA_013399015.1 of Galbula dea. Lineage (NCBI taxonomy): Eukaryota > Metazoa > Chordata > Aves > Piciformes > Galbulidae > Galbula > Galbula dea. The sequence goes on along the minus strand of VWZX01002940.1, from coordinate 208,759 downwards.
AGAGCTTAACTTTCAGCTGTATTTATTTTGGGAGGTTGAAAGGATTTGTTTTTAGGGGCTTTTTTATATTGCTATCTAGTTCAACAAACGTGAGCTTACCTTTAAAGAAAAATCTTCAGAATGAGGACAGCATTGTTTATTGCTGGTCTGTTTTTTTTTACTACCTGCTTTAAAACCCATATATGTTGCAGGAGCTATTTCTGGACAAAATGGAGTGATTAGGTATTTTTTTGATTAATTAGTGTTTAAGTTAACAAGTTTCCATATCTGTTAGACTAGTGGCATAACCTTTAACTGGATTTAAAATGCATGGACGTAGTTTAGTTAAATCCTTCATGGACTGTGAGGTGAGACAGTAGCATTTGTTTCCTTGTGGATGCACTGCCACAAAAGGAGCAGGGTTGGTGGTGGTGTTCTTTTTTAAAATTAAAATTCTATTTATAAGAAATATATTCAGTATCCAAGAGAAGTTCTGTGAGAGATGACTGACTATAGGAAATGCTTTTCTTGTCCTCCGTTCCCATATATCATTAAGCACACAGATTTGAGGTTCTGTTCCTGCAGTGGGGAAATTGTTCTGTGACTGCCATGTGAAGGCAGCTAATGTGGAAAGGGCATTGGATGTCAGTCAGCTGCTGCAGGACAGATGTAACACCCAGAGCTTGAATCTCAGGGTAAGGAAATGGAAATGCAGGCACTCAATAAAGATGGGTTTGTATTTCTATGTTGGGTAAGGGAGAGTCTTGTAGGAAAACCTCCTTCTGTATACAGCAATGTGGATATGCCTGATGCAATGACTCCAGACCAGAGCAGCTGGTCCCCTCTCTTTGCTCTGTAAGAAGCTCCTATTTTCAGCAGATGAGAGTGAGGAAAGAGCTGATGAGCCTGCACATCCCTGCTTTTAGGCAGGCTTACCTTGCACAGCTGCCTTCTCACAGTTGCCACGTAGGATGTTCAGCAGATACATAGAATTTCATTGTTTTTATTTTAACGAGTCTTCTCCCTGTTTGTCCTTCATTTGCATCCTTCTGGGCTTTGCTTCTTACAGTCCAAGCATGAGGAGTTGGCCAGGGAGTGCGTTGCAGTGCCAGGGCTGTGTGTCTTGGTGCTGCCAGGCAGCCCGGCGCCAGCCGATGAAGCCTCCTGCCATCCCTTGTCGGCAGGAAAGAAGGTTCTTGGGAAGAAGGGGCCTCACTCTGCGTGGTGTGGTGTGTTTGCTTTCTCTGAAGGAGCTAGCAGGCTGGAAACTTGGCTTCAGCTGGAGAGGACCCCTTAACCTTGCCTTGGCAGAAGGAAATAAAGTGACAGACTTCATTTATCTTTAGGTTGTATGCGTGGCCTTGTGTGCTTCATACACCATCAGACCTAAATCCTGGTGTTGAATCGGCACAATGAAGGAGCAGACTCTAGTTTTCAAGAAGGCTTCAGGTACAATAAAATAAATAGCATTTTCAGGTAAACACAAGCATACACATCATACATTTAGTGTGCCCTTATTTCCTCATGTTGGTTTTTGGTTATTTTCCCTTATGTTTTGGTTTTCTGGTGTATTTCTGTTATGGTAGCACATGATGACACTGCTGAAGGTGACTGAGGGGAACCCGAGCCCTCGAAAGCTGCAGGGTGCATGCTATGGGATGGGGGCACGGTGGGGCTGGCTGGGATTGCACACAGAGGTGCCTTATCTGGAGCAATGAGATTGGCAACAGCTTAAAACTGCCTAGATAACCTTGCAGCCTGCTCCAGAGGCTCCTAGCCCCATGTTAACAAAACTCACAGAGTAGCCTGCTTGTAAGGCCCTGAGGACTCTGCACACACTTTGATGCATGGTGGGTTTGTTTACACACCCATCGGTCCTTGTACACCTTGCTTCATGCTGTGCTGCTGCAGCATTTCCACATCCATTTCTCTGCCTTATTGCTATGGCACTTTGTCTGCCCTGTGCCGCTGCTGCTGCTGCTGCTCCCCTCCCAGTTACCCATGCTTAATGACTGTTCTCTTCACGCCCCTTGGTAAATCAGTTATCTTCCCCTCCAGATGGGTTCTTGTCCCTTCTGATCAGCTAATCAATTATATTCTGGTGTGGTTGTGCCATGCCTTTTTTGACACTAAGCTACTGCTGCCTTCTCGCTCTCCTTGCAGCTCCCAAAGTGGCAGCAGCACTCCTCATCACATTTAGCTGCAAAAGTGTTTCTGCCCTGTCAGGTTCCTCTGATGATCAACGGGAGCTTTCTGTGGCTCCTGTTGGTTTTAATCCCTCCCTGGAGAGCAACAATCATCTCACTATTTCTGATACCTCAGGCTCAGGTCATTTGGTTTGCTGCTTAAGGATTTTTGTTAGTGAAAAAACCTCTCCCAACTATTTTGAGATTTTGTCATGCTCTAGCCCCAAAGTATTTCTTAAGTGCTGGGGGTGCTTAGCGTGTGGTGTTGTGCTGAATAGGTGGAAGAGTTCTTTGTTTAAGCTCTTTTCGGCTCTGAGCGCTACGAAACGGTGCTACAGAGGTTGTGTTTACTGCGTGGGACCAGAGCACCAAGTGCCTTCTATTATATCTTCTCCAGAGGATTTCCTGGGAAGTGTTCAGCCTCCATTTCTGTCTGTGAGGAAATCCTCTTATCTGGGCAGAGCAATAAATAGTGCTGCCTCCTGTAATAGAAACAGAAAAACACATTCTTCACGTGGCTCTTTTTAAAAATGCGGGTTTTAAAATATATCAGTTGGAATGATTCTTCCCTAATAAATCCCCATAGTGGTGTGCTGTGTATACATTTAACTAGCTTCACAGAGGCAGGGAGGGGGAGAGACAGTGTGTTAAAAGAGGGCTTAGCATGTTTTTAATAATGACAAGAACAGTAAATAATCCTACAGGTTTACAAACCTAATCCCCAGTGTCTGATTGTAGCCCTCGTGTCTACTAGAGTCAGTCGGAAAGATGTTAAAAAGCTGTAACGAAAGGGCTTTGGGGATGGGGGTTATTTTTAAATATGGGAGGAGCTGGCTGGGTGACTGATGGCTTTATGTGGCATAAATGTAGCTGATTCGAGACCTTTATGGAAAGATCCAGAAGCACCCATCCTCTTCCACTTGCCATGGAGGTGTTAAGTGAGGATGGAGTGGGCTGCTCCTCGCTGCATAGCTCTGTGCTCTTCCTGACAGTACTTAATCATTTAAGAACTGGATTTGGGGGAGGGATGGTTGTTTCTAACACCCAACTTATTTTTTCCCTGTGCCCTGCAAGAAAGTGGTTATTAACAGAAGAAATCAGCGGTGTCTAAAAGCCGTGCCATGTGACACTACTGCTTTTAAATAAGCTTCTAAGAGGTTGGACCAGATGTTGGCCACATCTGTGTTTTTATTTCATCGAACATTTCATTTCGACCCTTTTATTCACAGAGAAAATGATCATTTAGAAATTGGTTTTGAAAAGTGTAGCAGCTGGGAAGATCATTCTAGGATATAAAAAAGCAGAGAGTTTACTTTGCGTGCCCTGGAGTGAGCTGTACGACATTGAGCAGACAGATATTTGTGGCTGGTAGGATCTACTCATGTTGGCAACAACATGGATGTATTCTGTTTTGCATTGGCATTCTGTAACAAAACATGCTTCTCAAAGTAGGGATTTGAAGGCACCTTCTCTTCTGAAAAACTCCTCACATTTAATGAACGCCTAGCACCTTGGCAGGAAAAAGGACGACTTGCAGGCAGAGGGATATCCTGCAATTACTCCCTCTGCTGCTGTTATGGGGTCTAAGAAATGCTTATTATGTATAACTTGATTCTGGATTCTTCTCTGCAATTTACCAGTTGGAGAACGAGTTTTCCATCCCCATTGCTAATTGATCCAATGAGGAAAACTGGCACCTAATTCAGTAACAAGGTATATTCAAAATGACATGTGAAATCGTTCATGGTGCCTGAAATTACATCATTTTCAGTCTGGCATATTAGGGCTGTTTAGGGGAATAGACACCTACTGTACTGTGACACGTTAAATTGTAAACCTCTGATCCAAAAATATAGCAGAACATAGGAGGGATGAGATGCATAATGATGAATAAAACCAGTGGCAGCTTGATTTCAGTGTTCTTAAGATGCTATGGCAGTTTTTACAACAAATTATTTGGGGATGCAGTTTTGTGTAAAGTTGAGCAGTGACTTGAGGAGTTCATCACCATTTCCAAATTTTGGTTTTGTAGCCTGTGGTTTTCAGAACCTTCTAGTGATTTTTGAGGTTTTCTCCCTAATTCCAAGGCTGTGTGTATAGCTGACATTTTAGTTTATCTGGTGCAAGGAATATGAAAAAAAACACAAACAAACAAAAAAAGCCCCACCAAAAAACCTCCAACAATCTTTCATCTGCTTAGATAAACCAAATTGAAATTTGGGGTTTTTTTTTCCCAAAAAAAACATTAGGGAAACAGAAGGTAGATAACACAAAGACAGAAGGAGCTATTCCCCCTCCTGTCCTGCAACTCAGTGGTTAAAGCACCTACCCAGAATATGGAAGACTCATTTTGAGATCCATTTCTGCACAAACTCCTTTCAACCTAGGAATCAGGTTTTTCTGCTCTGGACACACTCTTGCACTCTGCTGTCAAACAATTTATTTTGTGTAAAATAAACCATTTCTTGGATCCAGATGGGCAACCTCCTGGGAAGGCATCTCAGATGCTGGACTACAGTACTTACTCCTTTCCTTGGTGAATATTGAAGCACTTTGCTTACTGGAAATTTGTATCTCAGTTCCAGTAGGAGAGTTATGTAGTGCTGCTTTGCAGAATACCCTGAACTCCCATGAGTGGTGTGGCATACAGTGATTGCACCTTGCTCTTTGCATGATTATGGTTTGCTAAAAATATTCCAGTAAAGAGGCAGCAAACCACCCTTTGGCACCTTTCCAGCCTTGAGCCAGGTTGTGCTTTGCCCAGAGAAGTTGTATTGCCCAGGGAAGTTGTGGACGCCCCGATCTTGGAAGCGTTCAAGGCTGGGTTGGATGGGGCTGTGAGCCACCTAATCTAGAGGAAGGTGTCCCAGCCTGTGGCAGGGAGATTGGAACTAAATGATCTTGAAGGTCCCTTCCAACACAGCCCATTCTATGTCCTTGGGCTGCCTCACTGCTTGCTTAGTAGTGGGATGCCTGCAAAGGGGGCTGGAGGCCCTGGTGCTGAAAGTTCTGCTCTTACTGTGCTATGTAGAGGTTAGATCTGAAGAAAAGCATGCATATGGAACAGTTATATAGTTACTGTCAAATCTTTTATACTTTTAAAGTATTTTGAGAAAAAAAGAGTTGTGAAGTAAATCTAATGTTCTGTGTGAGCTGGTCTAGGGAATCCTGCTGTGGCAGAGGGGTTGGACTAGATGATTTTTCGAGGTCCCTTCCAACTCCTAATATTCTGTGATTCTGTGTGAGCTGAAGTACAGTTAATTTCTTAATGTAACAGCAATGAGAAATGTTCCTTAAGACCTTTTCTGTCGTATCAGCACCAAATTATCTGAACTGGTAAAGTTGATACTGTATTTATGAGATGATCTCAGACAAAAATCGAAGCACAGCGTTATGCTGTTGCTTGTGGCAGGAGACTTTCTGTGGAGTGAAACCTATTCTGCAGATGCTTTTCTATGGAAAGTGTAAAACTTTCTGTAGCTTTTAAAGTGGATTTTGAAAATACATTTGTAAGCATTTGGTGTCTGATACCAGTAAATGTCTGTTAAGCAGCCAGACCCTTTGCACCGCCTCACAAAGCACAACCTTTATTCCTAACCAGATGTTTCGGTTGGACTCCTGAGCCTATGATTTCATGTATGTCAGGCAGCTGCTTTAAATGCCTGAGTATTGCTAAGCAGAGCATCATTTGTATCTTCTGGGAATGCTCATAACTCCTACCTTTGCTTGTCTTCACCCTTTGGTTGCCATAACCTGCTGTTGGATCAAAGATCTGCAGCTGCCTTCCCCCTTGGCTGGTCCAGCATTATTCTGCTCAAAGCTCTGCTCTGCAAGAAAGAACTAGGATGGGGAATCAAACCCTTCGAGATCTTGTTTTATGGGTAGGCACACCCCCAGGGCTGGGGAGCAGAAACTGTGAAGGTGCCAAACCATTTTGCACCATTTTGGCTTTGCTATTGCAGGTTGTTGAAACTTAATTTGTTTATTTTTTCTGCAGGTAAACTGCTTAGGTCATCTCTTCTTTAGTCTTCATTAGATTTAATGAAGATGACCAAGAAGATTGCTTCATTCCCCAATATAAGTCTTTGTTGAATAATTTGTTTTCTTCTCTACCTGGGCTACATTAATAGTGTATTACTACTGAACATCAACATGATGTGGAAAATCAGGTTTTGCTGCTGTACATTCTGTGAGCCCCAAATTAGGCCTTGGTTCTGTGCTGTTGCACTTTGTCATGGATAGAATATTTTAAAGAAGTTTTCAGAAGTCTTTAATAAATACAAAACTAGAAGAATTAGTATGAAATTGTAATTACAGAAAGTCATTATTGCTTAGCATTTATCTAGACCCTTCCATAGCTTATAAAAGGTATTCTAAAATTTGGAAATGCTTTAATAATTCACATTTTACAGGTAGAAAAACTAATACACATATTTTTTCAGAACTGATATGAGGTAAGTGGTTCAGATGATGATGGATCACAATCAAGAAGAAATTCATGGTTGGCATGGTGTGTTATTCACTGCTCCATGCTGCTTCCCTGGAAACAGAAAATATTTTCTTAGTTATAATTGATGGATAAATCATTGACCTGTAGGCTCTAACAGAGAAATTCATGTCATGATAAAAGAAAAATGGTCATCTTTTAAAAAGAGTTTCCCCAGCTTCCTGCTGAACATTTCTGGCTGTAAATTAAAATGGGGGGGGGAAAAAGGCAACTGGGAATGTCTGGCAGGTTTTTAGCACTGAAGAAGATAGTCCTGATTCCTGAATCCTAAGCGTGGTGAATTTGTGTGTGTGAGTACCCGAGCAGTGAAAATACTCAGCAACATGTTGAACCTCCTAGATGAACGTGAAAGGATGCAAATCTCTGAAGGACAATTGTTAAGTGTTACTTTACCATAGAATTTGAATTGTAGCAGATTTTGGACAAACACCCACCTGATTTAAGATGTGTTCTTTTCTGCAGGTGAGAATACGGGCGATGGTGAATTAGATCTGAGTGGGATCGATGACAGTGAAATAGATCGGGTAAGGTGCCCTCTTACTGCAGCTCTTTCTGAATTTGGATATCTGAGAAGGAAAAATGGTTCCTACCTGGTTTATTCTTTCCCCTCATTGCCTCTTTGAACTGTAGAGAGTTTCCAGTGATTTCAGTGATCTGAGATCAAAACTAACGTTCACGCAAGCCTGTGAATTTGGTGTTCCTTGTGCCTTTTTTATATCTTTATAGGAGTGCTGCTTCTGATTCTTACCATGCTAGAATAGTTATGGTTTAGAATGCCTTTTATTCTGAAGAAGGACTTGTAGAAGTTTGGTGAAGCTCTAGATTAATTATTTAATGAAGATGTATTCAACATAGGAGGCTGCTATGGAAACCAAACTGTACAACCAGCATGTACAACTTCTGTGTTCTTTCAAAGACTTCTGTAACATTTTCTGGATTTATTATTATCTGTGTGGTGATGAAGGATACCCTCTGCCATATAGTCTGAATATGACAAACAGACAGCTGTGGAAAATGGCTTGTTGAAGGCCACACAGCAGGTCAATGCTTGAATGTGCAACAGAGCCTGGTTCTCCTGAGTCTAAAGTCTGATGCCCTCAATGCCAAAAACTCCTTTTGGGCTACAAAATCATTTAGAGAAATGAGGTCATGTACAGGTTAACTATCTGCAGAATATTCTTGATGATGGATAAGAGGGAGCAGGTGCTCAGCTTGACTTGAGCAATGAAGCAGGTTTTTCTAGGCTGGACATTAGGAAGGGTCTTGTGAGTTGAGCAGATGTGGTGTGGAGGGAATGAGGAGGCTGAAGGATCTCAGTATAGCCAGTCCATAATTGAAATAATCATGTGGAAGAACAAACATATTTTCTCCTCCTTGGCTCTGTGTTGAGGTTGTAGCTCTGCTTTTATGACCTCCATATTCATTTCCATGGCAATAGACTGTAATATTGTAAGCCCAAGACTATCAACTCTTTAAAAGCACAAGAAGGATGAATAACTGAGCTAGGAGAAAGTGAGTTTTACTGTTATGGCCCACTTTTCATAGAAACAGATGAGAGTGAAAATACTGATCTGATAAACCAGGACTTGTGCAAGCTGTTTGCTCTCCTCATTTGCCCTGGGAGGAAGGACTCCTCCCTCCATTAGTTTTATCTGACTGGAGTTATGTTTCTCATAAAAGCCTACATGTGTGTTTTTCTTCAGAGAAAACCTCAAAAGCTCAAACTCTCAAGATGGAGGAATCTCAAATTGTTTAAAATTGGTCCAGTGTTCAAAAGTAAAGTGTCTTGTTCATGAAGGATGACCCAATTTGTCTTCTCTGTTATGCAGAAGTTCTTCACTCCCAAACAGCATCAGCTGTGGAGAACTTTTGTTTCAAGGACAGTCGTACTGAGTTTATTTTCACATTTAAGTAGTTGAAGAGATCTGTCTGCTAGCCTGCCTGCTCTCCTCCTGTTGATTTCTGTAATTCATCTGAGTAGTTCTAGATGTGTTTTAAAGCTCCACACCTACTAATGATGTTATCAAGACTAAGTGGAGCTGACTGAAAAAAACCTATGTGTGGCTCCTGAACCCCGCTGACTGAAATCTAGAGGACTAAAACTCCAGCAGTCTAAGTTGGTTTCATTCACAAAGATGTGGCCATTGAACTAATAATTTCAGTAACTGTGCCTAAATCTTCCTAGAAACCTACCCAGAAGACACATGTTTCTGTTTTGGTAGCACAGGGCAATGGTTCCCATACTGTTTTGAATTACAGACCACCATCAACACACAGAATTACTTGCAGATGACCGTGTTGTTGTGATACCCTCTCATATCATCTGAAAAAGATCATAAGCCCAGGATCATTTTAGGTTAATTACAGACCATGAGTCCTGGATGGTTTTTGGTCACCCCATCATAGTTTGCAAACCAAGCACTGTTTTTTGAAAACATGTTGTTTTTTTTTTCCTTTTGCCAGCTGTAGAAGTCACCAGAAATACTCTGTGATTGTCTTATCTCAGTCATGTTTTCTTTTATTAATGGATTTCTTAAAAACAGAATGTGAATTGACTTTGCCAGTGGCTTTTCAATTCAGTTTTGTTCTATGATTTTCAAGTTGGTTTCTGAAAGTAGAAAATCTTGTTTTGTCTTTTAGTATATACTTAATGAAACAGAAGCTCAGATAAAAGCAGAGCTGTGGATGAAAGAAAATGCAGATTATTTGAAGGAACAGAAAGGTAAGCATGTAGGACTGAAATTCTCCTTTTGGCTGGTGTTGCTGAAATATGCAGTCTGTGTAATCTTCATGCTGGTTACCCTTTTGTCATCTTTCAGAGAAGGAAGCAAGAATAGCAAAAGAGAAAGAACTTGGGATTTATAAGGAACACAAGGTATTAAACTGTGTGCTAATCGTGTCTCTTTAAAATGTCCTGGGAATTCATTACATTTGCTGATCAACTCCATGTAGGATGTGTGGGCATAATGGTACAGGTCACCATTAAATGAGCAAAAGCTATTGTATCTCTACCTGTTACTGAATTACAAGGCTGTAATTTTTCAGGTGGTGAGTAAAACACTTTCTTGCCCAAACTTTTGTTTTAAATTACTATTATGAGAAAATCTTATGCATGGCAAAGTTAGAGCTAGCTCTTTGCATTTATGATTGCTGTCCTAATTGCTTGCTTATTTACATACAGGTCTTAAGACATACCTAATTGGTTTTTTTTAACATGTGCATGGGGAATTTGTTTGTACTTGCCATAACTTCAGTAGCTTTGCTCTTACAGTCATGATTTCTTTATGAAGAACTGAGCAGATCCTTCTTACAGTCACTTGAAGGAATATTTTGTTCTACCTTTCTTCAAGACTGCAACAGTTGTGTTAAGAAATGGCACCTCCTGTCTCCATGTTGAGCAGTTGAAAGCAGCCTAATTGGCCATATAGTCACAATTTATGGCATTAGTATTTTGTGTCATTGAGCAAGTGACAAGTCAAATCTTCCACATGCAGCTAAAATCCACGTTAGATGTTAGAACGTATATTCTCTCTTTGTTTCCAACTAATGTGAAAGACAGAGTTTCCTACTTTCCCTAGGTATTTCAACAGTAAAACCAAAAGCAAACAATGGAACACTGTTTTGTGCTTCAGAGTTTCTCATTCATCCTGCACTTACGCAGACGTGGCAGCCTACCAGCAATTTTCAAAATTGTATAACTCATTGGCACTGCCAAGTAGCCCAAACACCCACTTTTTTGTTCAGACAACACAGGAGTTTTTCTCTTAACTCTGTATTGTTTCTGACAGCTTGAGTAGAACTTGATTAATATAGTGCTTTCCAATTTCAAGGTAGCACTTGACCCATGTAGGTAAACAGAGAGGCTATTATCCATTAAAAAATAGATCTCCTGCAGAGCTTGGTGTTAAAACTTTCCTTTGAAAAGGAAAATGCCAAATGAGAAACAGAGGTTCTGTTTTTTTCCTACCTACCCAGTCATGGGACATGGCTAGGAAAGTTCTCTGGTGTCATTTCTCTTTGGCTCTGCACAGCATCAGCCTCCTCAGTGCTGGGCTTGGGCTCACAGCATTTGCCTGGCAAGAGCAGTTGCAGGTGACCTTGTCGCTGCGCTCGCGTGTCTGCAGCCTCCTGCTTCCTATCTATTGGTGTTAATGCCAGGCCATGCTTAGAAAGCTGCTGCTAATATTCTTGGCCATTTTCAGCATGGAGGAGGAGTTGAGTAGATGCTTTCCCACACCACATTTGAATTTGGTCTAAAATACCATTACAGTTTCAATGAGGAGTTGTCAGTGCTTAGGGGAGTCGTGACCCTGCTTGACTCTTGCTTTAAAGGCCATTTTAGCAGGGAAATTTATTTCCATGCTAGGTGATGCTGTCAGAGTCCCTGTTCCTGTAACAGGAGTTCACTCCCTTTTTTTTTTCCCCATTTGTGAGAAGTGGCCACATTTCTTCTCTGGCAGCATTACAAATCCTAAGTAACGAATTCATAATAAAGTGTGTGGGCATTTGGCAAAAAGCAAACACCTCTCAGAGCAAAAAGATCTCTCAGTCCCGTTGAGTGGCAGGGGAGGGAGTGCTGGCTTAGCCCAGCCACATCACCTGCATCCCTGCACCAGCAGCACCTCAGCCTGGGCTGCTGAACTGCAGCTTGCCCTTCTGCTTCACAGAAACTTTGTTTGTATCTACATCACTAATTTTATATTTTAATTAAGCCAAAGAAATCTGCAAAGAAGCGGGAGCCAATACAAGCCAGCACAGCAGGAGAGGCAATTGAAAAGATGTTAGAACAGAAGAAAATCTCAAGTAAAATTAATTATAATGTGCTAAGGGACCTGAACAGCAAAGGAAGTAGCACACCAAAGAAAGAGGATGACAGCACTGATGACAGCAGCAACACCAAGAAGCTGTCAAGAAGAAAATCTATTGCCAGTAGGAATATAGCCAGCCCTGTAAACAGTGTGGGAAAAAGGTACTGCAATTGTTCATTTATATCTCTGTCTGTGAGACTGTCTATGTATCTTTCTGAGCCAGACAATGCAGGGACTGAAACATTTGTTTACGGCTAAACTAATGTCGGTACTCCGGTTTTATTTATTTTGCCTGCAGTGTTGCAGCAGCACCTTATTTATAGTTCATGTATCAGAGGTCTGCTTTGGTGTGAGTTAGTCATCCTGAAGCCAAAAAAGAAATCAACAGGAATTCAAACACGTGAATCTTCCAGCCAGGGACACCTTTTTCTCATGCAATCCTAACATTTGCCGTCCTGCCTTTCAGAGTTGTCTGTATCAGTTAACACGACACGACACGTTCCAAAGCTTTGGCTTTTTGCTTGATTTGAAAAATACAGTTCCCATCTGTTTTGACAGCTAGCTGTTTTGATTAGCTTTTAATTTAGTTTTATTCCAAACTTTTGTTGTTAATTGATGACACAAATATAAAGCTTTACAGTAAACATGCTTGTCGGTTTTCTGGTCTGCATTTGCAAATGTTTTATAGTGTGATGAAAGCTACTATTTCAATGAGTAAAATATTTGACTTACTGGGCAGATTTGTAATGTGCTGTAAAGTGTAGAAGGAGATTGATGTGCCCTATCTCCAATATTCAACTATTTTTTTCATCTTCAGTTTTATGAACTCATATCAGATGATCATTTGAATCGTGCTTATGTATAGTCGTTTCTTACTTAGATGTTATCTATTTGTTTACTTACACATATATTTACACATATATATACTTACACATATATACTTACACATATATTTATTTACTGCCTAAAAGACACAGTGTTTTGCTTTCAGAAGTATAAGCCCAGTGCCACAAGGAAATTTAGGTATTTAATTCTGAACTGTAAACCATAGTTCAGATTTAGGCATGTGTGGTAACTGGGCAAAGGACTGGGGAGGGCAGGAGGGCAGCCAGCCACAAGGCGTGAGAAATCCTCTATTCATGCACGAATAGGAGACCTAGGGTACCTGAAAACCTGAAGCTGGGAGAGATTGTAAGTGCCCATTCCTCAGAAGCTAAGCAAAATAAGGATGACTAGACTTAACCCCCTACTTTGACTTCATTTGACAGTGAAGCTAGAGGTGCAGGGCGTTTGCTTTGGCTTTGGCACTTGACTTCTCAGCCAAAACAGAGGTCTGTATCTCTGCCCCCACCGTCACCGGGATACAGGGTTTTGCAGTGTGTCGAACCTCTTTTCTTTTTCTGCTGTGCTTGCTTTATTCTGTATTTGGCAAGATAGCCTCATCCTCATTCAACTTCTCACCCTTAATAGCAACAGCTTTGCTTTCCGGTTCTCGACTCACTGTGGGTGTTAGTCACCTCTGTAAGTTGCTGCTTGAGGTGATGCCTAGTGACTGAAGAGGATACATTTTTCACTAGTGAAGGAAAGCAAAGATGCACTGAGGATTAACTAACAGCATTTAGCTGATGCTTTGTTTGGATTTAACAGATATTAATGAGCCTGGTATGTTTAGTAAAATACAGCTGATTGAGGTGTCTGAAATGCAATGCTGCATGGGAAGTAGGGGCTTGTAAGGATCCCAGTTGCATTTCAGAGCTCAGCAGTGACATCCACACTCACGTTACTTTGCCACATCCAAACCGTGTCACTTCTGAGGTTTGCAGAAATGTTGGGCACTTGGAGCTCCCGTTGAAGTCAGCATGCTAAACTCTTAACAGGTGTTAAACTATATGGAAAATCATGCCATAAATATTTAATTTAACAGTGGTGCAACTTGAAAAGGTTTCTAAATAAATACAAATCAGTATTTTCCAAAAGCAGCTAATAAAACATGTTTATTTTTCCTCTTGAGAGCCTAAAGTACATCCTTAAGATGCGTAACAGAGTTTCCTGATGATGATTAGCTGATGTCGGATACAATGAATTTTGCAGCAGAGCACTTCAGAGGAGGTTGGGAATACATGCAGGTAACGTGAGTTCAGGAGATTTTGCACTCCAGAAGCAGGCAGTGTTCTTGCTTAAATAATACCAAGGACTTGGCAAACCATTAGTTGGACTTTTTTTCCTTACCATTAAAGATTTATGACATACTTTTGATTTTTTTGCTGCTAGTCTAAATGCCATGCCTTTTAAATGGCATGCATAAATTTCTGCATTCTGCATTGCTCTTATATGCCATGCATTCATTGCCTTCCTTCAGCCTTGTTCCTCTGAGAGGTGAATGGCTAAATACTTTCCCACTGATACAAAAATCATGGTAATTTATATGTGATTAATAATAATAACACCCCTGAACATTGCTCATTAGAAAATGAATGAAGCACATAATGTGTCTTTTATCCAGGAGGCATTTGTAGAGACCTTGCTAACTGTTTGTGTTTGTAGTGATTTACAGTCCTGAGTGTTTGTCTTTATATGTCTTAAATATTTAGTAAGATGCATCTGGCTGCAGTAGCACCTTGCATAACCATGCTTTGATCTTATTCTTTAGTTCCTCTGAGTTAGAGTCAGATTTTCAAGAGCTACTGATTTAGTCCTCATCCCAATTAGAAGGTACCAGTGCCAAGTTACAGGGAGCTTTACAAGCTAGGAAAGGAATGCTCGTTCTTGGTGATTAAAGCAGCATTCCTCTAAAGGTATAAAATTAGGAAAGTAGATACATTTTTTTTTTCAATAAGAAGTATCTTTGTTGTTTGGTTTTTTTCTTTGCAAGCCAAGATTTTACATAGTTCACCAGATTTAGACAGATGATGTAGCCAAGTTTGTCACGTGTCTTAGAAATCATCTTCATACACCGCATGTAGCACCCTAGAAATAAGAAGTTGATCTTAGTCTCCATCTTTCTAATTGCCTCTTGCTGTAAAATACACTGCACTGTTATTTCTGCTTAGAGGTCTTCACAATGTCTCTCAAAAAATTGCTACTCCAGCCAGATACAGTGCAATCTCTGTGTGGTTTTTCTTTGTTAATATGACATAAAGTGGCAGATACAGTGTTAATCACTTAAAATAATAGAAAAGCTTTTGTTTACTGGTGAGATAATGACAAGCAAATTTTACACTCCTGTAAAAAGTTGTTGATTTGCAAGCAATTTACAAAGAGCTAGAATACTAAGTGTGGTCCAAGGAGCATGCTTAAACTGGAAATTCTTTCAGCTGATGGCTCTTTTATTACAGCATTCTTGCTACTATAATCACTTAGTGGTTACTTGGATTGGAAAGATGGTATAGTTTATCTACATATTATTTCATTAAAAATCCTAACTTGGAAATCCCAGAAATATCTGGTATTTTCTAAAGTTTTGTTAGGAAGGTACTATCAGAGAATTCTTCTAAAAATTGTGCAGATTTCTCCTGTGTAGATGAACAGACATTTTGTACATCAGTCTGTTCAGAAGAAAACTGAATTTTTGAACAGGTTTCTTTACCATGAATGTAGAGAAAGACAGGCTTTTGTCAGTCACAGCTTCCAGAATTATACTGGGGTTTTACTTATTGTATCTGTCAGGATGGTAGAAGACTCATAAAGACAATGTCAGTTATTTCAGGAAATCTTATGGTTTGTAAATGTATTTCATTACATTTCTTAATGCATTTTTGTTCCAGTGGGTATCACAATTGGTGCTTCCTATGCAAAAGCCGTTTCATTCTCTGTGTGTTTGAGATATGGTACAGTGGATGTTGCCATAATAGATGTTACAACTTTAATTTCAATTACCAGTTGCACAGTTTATCTTCAGTAATGTCTTCTGTGCATATGAAGCCTAAGAATAATGTGTTGAACTAGAAAAGAACAGTTGCCACTTTGAGCTACTTAAAACCTGAACTCCAGTTAGAGCTGTGCCATGTGCTGGAGCTCTTCATGTCCAATAAAGAGGGTTTTTTTAGGACTGGAAGCTTTTGGTTAGAAGCTTAATAATTTATTTTATATTTATTTGAGCTTAATCTTACAACATTACTTGTGAAGTGAAATGTGTTGTATCAAGAAAATGTGGAACAAGAAAGCTTTCAAGTCACAATTTTAAGCCTATTTATTGCTATGTGCTTGAAATTGGTAATGATATCAGAAAAGACAGGAAATATTATCAGGGGAGTAAATGTGTCAGGTTAATCTCCTAAAGAGTTTGCCTTGGAAGAAATGAAGCAGGACTGCAAAGCCAGCTGAACCCGTTGTAATAGAACAAGGTTGTTCTGAATGGAAGCAGATGAATATATAGCAGAAAATATATAGCAGAAAACCAAATTGTGCCCACTATGAATATGACAAAAGCCCTTGGTAGAGGTCTCAGATTTGATTAGATTTGGAAATTCATCTCCAAATTCTCTCCAGGGTCTCACTTGTATTTATCAACTACCCATTTTGCTAGCACCCATTGGCACAGAGCTCCACTTGTGCTTGGGGGTCACAGGATCTGAGCGTTGCAAGCCTTGCATTTGCAGTACCAAGGACTTTTTCTGCTGCTCATGTTCCTGCCCTGGGATGCACACCTTCAATTAGCATCTGCTCCAGCTACATTTTTGTTGGCTTTTCAATGGGTGTCATAACCTCAGAAAAAAACCTTTTTTATTAGGGAGAAGGTATGTAATGTTTCTGTACAGTCTAGCATTCAACATCTCATTTAACCTGATAAATTACTTCATCTTGGCTCTAATTAGAATCACATTCCCCCAGGGTGCAGGTAATATATGGGCAGAAGCCTTATTTAGGTGCTTTGGGTGAGCACGGTGATCCCATGCTTCAGAGGGAACCCAGGGAGACAGAGTTGTCTCCCAGCCATGAGCTGGTGGGAGCACTGCCCCCCACCTCCCCTGGGCTCCAATCCTCATTTACAACTGGCCCTTTCTGGTGTCCAGGACGTGCATATTTCTCTGGAAGGTGGAAGATTGTTAGGGTTTCATTGGCTTTGCCAGGTTATTTTGCTTAATGTTGTGGGAGGCAGGAGGCATGGGGGTGCTATTTAGCAGATCCAGCATGAGAACTTTCTCTGCACTTGTTCATACTGTGGATGTCCAGCAGAATCTGTATTTTTTTCACCTAGGGGATAAAGAAGGGAAGAAGCCCCAAACCACTTGTTTCCCTGACATCTAGGATTACTGGTGACAGTAAGCCTTTTGCTTGGAGTTTTACTGTTTCTGTGAGTGGAGGTGTTGTGCTGGGTGCAGGGCCATGTCCTGGCTAGGTGCTCAAAGCTCAGCTGCAGCTCTGAATGTCCTCATTGCCCTTCTGCATTGACTGTGGCTTATAATTTATTTTTATAAACTCATCCAAAATGTGGGGTTTTTTAATGTATAATATTTTAATTTTATTTTACATTATGAGACTGGTTTTTTTGGAGGGGGAGGGGCATGAGCTCCTGTGTTCCAGATTACTTAGATCAATCTAAATGGGCATGAAACAAAGCTCAGTTTGAATAATCCAAGGGGTTCCTGGGTGTCTGAAAAGCCTTTCTATCAGTCAGACCCAGGTGATAATGAAGGTTCAAGCACTCTTGATTCATTGTGTTGTTTCAATTAGTTTTTTATTAGGAAAAATGGCATTGCAGTAATGGTTTAAAAATTTGGGAATGGTTGTCTTGAAAGTTCACTGACTGCAGCTGATGCAGTGGGGTCTGCTGGGCTCGTGGATGTCTACAGTAAGCCCTGCAGGCTAGCAGAGATTCTGAAGAGAGACAAGTCCCTGTGTTTGGCAAATAGGCAAAACATATCTAGAAGATGAAAACCTATCTATGAATACAGAAAAGAATATTCTTTTCACAGAATCACAGAATGGTAGGGGCTGGAAGGGACCTCTGGAGATCATCTAATCCAATCCCCCTGCTAAAGCAAGTTCACTTAGAACAGGTTGCACAGGATTGTGTCCAGGCAGGTTTTGAATCTCTCCAAAGAAGGAGACTCCATAACCTCTCGGGGGGGGCCGGTTCCAGTGCTCTGGCACCCTCAAAGTGAAGAATTTTTTTCTTGTGTTTAGGTGGAACTTCCTGTGTTCTAGTTTGTGCTCATTGTCTGCTTTCCTTCCTCTCACTGGGCATCACTGAAAAGAGTCTGGCCCATCCTCTTGGCACCTGCTTTTTAGATATTTATAAGCACTGATAATATCCCCTCTCAGTCTTCTCTTCTGTAGCCTAAACAGATGTCTCAGTCCTTCCTCATCAAGATTGATGCTCAAGTCCCCTAATCATCTTCATAGCTCTGTTGGACTCCAGTGGTTCCCTGTCTCTGTTGAACTTCAGAGCCTAGAACTGGACACAGAACTCCATATGTGGCCTCAGAACCACAGAGAGAGGCCCTTCCATGCTGACTTTGGTGGTGTACATGCTCTGTACAAATTGGCCCCTTGAGATCAGATTTATTTAAGAGTGTTTTTACATCCTTTAATTTACCACTGTATTTTTTTCTTTTTCAGAATTGCCTTCGGCTCTTTGTCCAATTTACCTTTGATATCCTGTTTTTCTGTCTCTGCTTTGAAGTCTATTGCATGATTTGGGATTCATGTGTATTTACTCAAAGTCAGATTTTAATTTTTCTTGTCTCTTGTGCTGCTTCAGGTCTTCTTTTTATGTGACTAACATGCCAGCACCGATTTCCCATCTGAAATCACATTTCTTACAGAAGATACTTTTTGAGATGGTAGTTCAGAGTTCCTTCTCTAGCTTAATTATTTGCTTGATATTTTTGGTGTTTCCTCTGGAAGCAGTCTCATGTTGGCTATAAGAATAACTAGGCTGTGATTCCAGGGTATGAATGCACATGTGGTGGGAGTCTTCCTGTTGAGTGTGTGGAGTCAGCTTTTGGTTGGAATTTTATGTATGGGGTAAATAAATTCTCTAACCACTTTGGTATAACTGTTTTCTTCTGTGATCTGTGCTTTGAGAATTTCTTTGGAGAGTAATTTTATGTATGTTTGTGCTTTGCTGTGGTTCATAATCATTTAAATCAAAGGTTAATCAAAATGATTTGTCATTTTGAACAAGAAAATGGTGATATTTGATAAGTACCTCCACTTAAAATAAATCTTACCACTATTTTCCAGTCTTGTAACTTTTAGAGGGACAACCTTATACAAACTATGTTTAATGTTTTATTTACAAAAGGCAAAGCCAAGAAAAAATGAATTCAAGACTTCCAAGGTTCTGCTTTTCAAGTCATGCATCTCTTTATTGAAGTTAGCTGTATGGGGGAGGGCTTTAGGAATGACCTTGAAAGGAGCTGACACATGCATCTACTTGTTCACAGTTGATTTGAGGAGTTGATCTAGTGAAGTCTATAGCAATGTTGTAACTTGGCTAATGCTGCAGGTTACTGCTGTTCATAAGAGCTAAGAAGCCTTTTGGAATAAGGAAGTAGATCAGAGGCAAGAACTGGAAAGAACTGTATCTGACCCAACATGTTTTAAAATGTGCTGCTAAAATGTGATGACCAGGAGCCTTTCCTTCTACATTAAGTGAGGACATAGGAGGAAAAATACATTTATTCTTCACATAGCTCTGCACTCCTGGGAGGCAGGAACCAAGGAATCAGCATACTGTCCTGAGAACGATGTGACAGGTTATCCCTTTATCCTCAAATTCCTTCCTTTTGACACTGAGATAGGACAGAAGAATGGGGAAATAATTTTATTTTTTAAAAAGGGGGGGAGCTAGGGGAGAAGGAAAAAAAGGGGGAGAAAAAAAAAAAAGAAAAACCAGTTCCCCAAACCCTTCTTTTCAGAGGCTGGCAGGTGTTTGTCAGGGTTTGATGTTTATTCTGACTACTTCGGCTGTTTGGAAGATCAATTCCCTCTGATACCAATGACAGCATTTTTCTTTCACATCTGGTATTCTTGATACCCCTTGAAAATGCAGCTGCATTAAAGAGTGAAAAATGTATGGCTAGTGCTTCACAAGGCTGTGCTCTGCACCACTGAGGAAGGAGCTCCTTTCCAGCCATCACCCAGCACAGCATCTCCAGCCTGTAGGGTCTGGGCATATTTGGGTTGCTGCTGCAGGAGCTACTTTTCTGTCATGCAGCGTTGGTTTGTTAGGGTGAGGTTACCAAAAAGCTTGTTCCTTCATTCCCCAGTCCTTGCCTTCCTCCTGCAGGAGGTGAGTTACAGAATGGTTTCCCCCTTTCACACCTGTTCTGCCAGTGAATTAAGAGAAAGCTAAAGGTTTTCTAGCTTTTTATCTTATTGAAATGGAGTATTTTTCCTAAGAATCCAAGGTTTGAATTCATTACTTTTTGAGTACTGGAATTAGAGTGCTGGAATAAAATGCCAAAATTTAAGTATGGCAACTGATCCACCTGTATTTTCACCCTGTAAAACATAAGTGGAGAAGAATGCCCCTGGAATAGCTTTATGTCAGTAGAAATGTGAATTGTACCCATTTCTGTCAAGTCCAGGGATGCTGTAAATGATCTCTAGTTGTACATCATCCATCAAGTGCATTCAAATTTTACATTACAGACATTTAATGTAGTCGAAATTTGGTTTAGTGTAAGGATAAGGAAACATGGTCTGCTGAGACTACAGAGGAACATTCCTGAGCTGTCATTTGTTTGGACTTATGATAACCTTTGAGAAATGTGTGTAAATAAACCCTTCAAGGTTGGGTGAGGACACATCTAGGCTTGTGTGGATGTACAGAAGATACCAAAGCATCTGCCAAATCCAGTGCGTGGTTCCGTTTACCCCAAACGATTAGAATGCCTTCAGTGTAAAACTGAAAAGGCATTGATCTGGCTTGACCTGGTGGCCAAGACCCAGGTCAAGTCTCCTTATTTTTCCAGCAGCCTTCTTGTTTGTTTAATATTGATTGGATATTGTGTTTCCACCTCCCACTCAAGAAAACCATCTCCTTGTCGGATGCCAGGGGAGGTTGGCTGGGCAGTGCAAAAATGCAGAGGGGATTTTTGTGACTGTCTGAAGTAATTTCATCTTGTGTTTTAAGACCAAATAGGAGCAATTTTAGCCCAGAAGATAATTTTGTGTGACAACTAGATTGCGAGTGCCGTGTTTGTCTATGTTCTCATTTTCAGGTTGGTTATAAGAAAATGCTCTGCAATCTTTTTTCTTCCAAATGGCACTCAATGGGTCTAATGGGGGTGCTAATATAAATATGTGTGTGCAGTCTGTTGAACCTTAATAGTGTGTTAGCAAAAATAGTTTTGTGTGATGTGGAGGGTGAGAAGAGTGGGAAGAAACAAAGAAATTGGAAGTGTTATGGCTCTTGTTAACAAACCCTAGAGGTGCATGTCCTGCTCTCGTGGCTGAGAGTGCTTCAGTGCTGTGAAATGCTGCTTTCTCAGTCTGTTGATTTTTCTGATTTATTTCTTTGTGTTTCCATGGGTGGAAGATGGTTGGTTTCTGAGTTGATTTTCCATTAACCCTACTCCAGCAGGGTTTGCTTGTTGATCTCTACAGTGTGTATCTGTTCATTGTGTCAGTACAAACCGAGGGAAGCATATGTCTGATGTGGTTTAGATTTGCAAATGAAGTTGAGCCTTCAGAGAATAGTTGTTAAATGTTGAGGGAAAAGGAACAAAACAAACAGAAGATGAACTTTTCCTGACTACAATATGGCATACATTATTTTACCAGGACTAATACCCAAACTAGGAGAGCAGCCACGTGAAGCTTCTTGTTTCTTGATGTTTGTGTGCACTGCCAGGCTGGATAGCTGGCGATCATCATGTGGTTATGCCTGCAGTTCTTTCACCATGGCTGGGTGAAGTTATGGAAAGTTACAGCAGTTTGTTGCAAAACTTGAAGTACTGTTTGTTCACATAATATTAACACCATCCACATAATAAGTTTTAAATTGGCCAGTGTACTGTAATGTAGTCATTTATGTAAGTGCTGTTCCATTACCCGGTGATGCTTCTGGTGTGCTGACTGATTTCAGTTTTACCTTGCTGCAGTTGTTACTAAATATAGGATGAAGCATTCTGAGATAACTTCTGAATGTGGTCTTGGAAGATATATGCAGAAAATTTGACTTTTTCTTCTGTCCTTGACTTTCCAATTTATTGTGAGTCAGAAATCCCTGCCCAGCATTTGCCTCTTTCTCCAATGCAACACGACCATTGATTGAACAAACTGAATGCCACGGTCAGGATATGCAGAAACCAAGGTAACTTACACTCTAGGACAGCCCATCTCCTTCTCTTCTATGATATAGACCCCTGCCTTGTGACCCAGAAGGAAGTAAAGGGGGAGAACCACCAGCTTGTACATACATTTTCCTTTCCCCTCATGTTTTACACTTGAAAAGAAACCTGTTCTGCTACAAAGGTCAGGTGGGAAGGTACAGAGTAGAATATAGCATGTATGGACTTCAGGTCCATCTCCCAAGTGCACATGTAAGTGGAGAACCTCCCACCTTGAGTGCTCTTTCAAGGCATTGCCTGGCTCAGCAGCTTGCAAAAACTGTAGGGAGTTTGAAATCTTTCTGTGCAAGCAGGACTGTGATAGCTGGCAGGGAACGAATACAATGAGGCTATTGTAGCCCACAGCTTGACATGGTGTGACTGAAGTCTGGAGTGATACTCAGAGTTGAGTGTAGCATTGCTGAATTGGAGCACTGGAAGATGCTTGGACATTGAGAGCTCTCCCAGGCCCCATACAGAGTAGAAGCATTGGGCATGTGTTTAATAGTCTGTTGTCTCTTGATTTAGGAACAGTTTTAGATGTGGTATTTATGTGAAAGAAATATATGGTAGTTTACAGCATAGGGTTCTTTTTAAGGAGTTATTACTCAGTCTGGGAGTTTTGATATCTGAAGTATGAAGGATGTGCATACAAATTTTAGAATTTAGAAGCAGAATGGAGTGGCTGGTGTATTTATTTTGTTAGGTTATGTTTTCCTCTCTAGAGTGGGGACATGGTAGGTTAAATAGAAAAATGGCTTTGCACACTTCTGCATGGATTTTATCATGCAGCAATACAGAGACAAACCAATTTGGAATTCTAACTAAAAGTGTTGTTCCTGAAGTTGCATGAGACAGTCATCAGATTAAAGCTGTACCTGGATCAATCAGTCATCTGATGAATTAGTAATGGAGATTGAAATCAGCAATGAATCAAATTGTTAGATGAAGAGAAGCAAGACAAAACTCAGGCTGTGTTAGAACAGACGACTCGTTATTACAAGGCAGCAGCATCTGCTGCCCGACTCCTGGAGGCAAAGATGGGCCCTTCCAGTTTGGGCTTTAGTAAGTCAATTTAAGGGTTAATTCTGTGCCTCAAGGTGCTACTTAAGTGAAGGTGGTTTAGACACTTGTTCTTTCTCCTGCCAAAAGAACTGTGTGCAAGTAATATTGGCTTAAAAAATTGATATGTGTATATATAGGACATCTTAAACATGTTTGCACTTTATTCTCATCTTTTGAAATTTTGCAGAAAAAAAGAAAAGATGGGAACAGAATAGAAGAAAGGTGAACTCCTTTGTTATAGGTTGTGGAGCAGGATGGGTAGGAGAGCAGCTCAGGTTGCTCATGATGCAGATGGATGCTTAATGCAGGATTTCTGTGGATATTCCTACATGAAGCTGTCGTTTCTGAGGTCACTCCTCCTCCTCCAGACAGTGTCTGGGAGATTAGGAACATTAATGGCTGTCAGTGGTGTGACAGTGTAATAAAACCTATCTTTTGCTGACATGTGCATTTGTGAGACTGCCTGCTGTATGTTTTCAAATCCTCTAAACATGTTGGTGAAATAAGAGTTTTCTTTGCCTACAACTTCCTCCAGTCCAAATGTGGGTTTGACCTTTGAGCAGTCTGGAAGATAAAAAATTATTGGGCCTTACTTTCAGATTTTCTGTAACATATTATTTTTAATGCCAGAACATACAGAAAAAATGTTTTCCCAGTTGAGGTGCCAGAGCATTGGCACAGACTGCCCAGAGAGGTTGTGGAGTCTCCTTCTATGGAGGTGTTCCAAACCTGCCTGGATGTGCTTCTGTGTGACCTGGTCTAGGGAATCCTGCTGTGGCAGGGGGGTGGGACTAGGTGATCTTTTGAGATCCCTTCCAACTCCTAACATTCTGTGATTCTGTGATACTGCAAAAAGTATTAAGAGAAGCTTGCTGAAAAAGCTTCAGTCTCATCATGTGAAAGTTCAGAGTACATATCCCTTAAACTTTCCCTATTTATCCCTGTAGGAGTAGAGCTACTTTTTATCCATACATCCATATTCTTAAAATGCTCTTGTTCCTTTTCACCAGCATTGGGGTAATGAAATAATTTGGTTTAACTGGATTGCATACATTGATCTTGTATGGCTCAGATAGACTGTGTTGCACATTTCATGCAAATAAACCTAAATACCAATTCATCAACTCTAAAAGCATGAAATGACAATACTTAATTCTGTCCTATTTAAAAACAAAACAAAACAAAACAACAAAAAAACAAAACCCAAAACAAATCCAAAAAAGCAAGAACAGAGGGAGAGGAAGCTATGAAGGGAAGAAAAGACAAAGAAAGGACTAATTAAGGATTTAAAACCACTGGGGTTTGGGATTTTTTTGCACCAGTGAACTGAGTCCAATGTAAAGTGTAGTGTGTGTAAATCGTCAGAAAACATGAATTCTGTATAGTGCAAAAAATAGTAATGCATGTGACTGACTTGAGAGATCTTGGCTGGAAAGGAAAGGCTTCTGTAAAAACAAACCTCATCTTGCTGACCTTTAGTGACCCTGGCTGCCTCTCAATCTAACCTGAAGAGATTAGACAACCCCTTAACATCAAAAGGAACTGTAGACACTATTGTCTTCCAGAGTCCCATTGTGTTTAGGAGTGATTTATCAGGAGGCAGCAGCCTGCTCCTGCTCGGAGCCTTCACCCGCTGGCACCAATAATGCAGCCGTGGCTGTAGGTCAGACTGGCCATCTCAAACCCTGCCTTGGAAAAACAAACCACACATCTCAGTGTGATGGATGAGAAACCCGACTCCGGGACTCATTTGCCCGAGCTTGTTTGGAAGATTTGCTGATTTTACTAAATCAACATTTTTCAGGTGCTTCCTGTACTTTATCCAGGAGTGGGTAAAGAACTGCTACTTTGTTTAACTACACAAAACACAGATGTCATTAAATTGCATCAAAAGTTTTTCTTCCAGCACATGGTAACCTTCAGGTTCTGGTTTTTTTAAAATACATGTATCTTTTATATTTTTTATGTGTATGTATGTGTGTGTATGTATTAAAGCCATAAGTTTTACAGAAAAGGTTCTTTAAATAGCTGTTGGAGGAAGGTGCAAGTTTTATGCATTTGTTTCTGTCTCATTGAGAGAAATAACAGAGAACATTTCGAAGATCAGATGATTACCAGGCTGTAGTTTTCTATTAGCTTTAGGTTGCAATTTAAAATTACTTCTTAAAACATAAGGAGGTCTGAAATTCTAAAGCAGTAGGAAATCCTTTGATCTAAGGCATTGAGAGGCTTGCAGTTTAGTATGTATTCAGTATTTTGTTGCTTCTGCAGTTGCTCATGGATATTATGCACATCATTATATCAACGTTTTGGTGAAGACCAGACAGTAGTTACCTCAAGTTTATGGTTAAGCATTTGCTGATAGGATTTGCAACTCAGGGAAGTCCAGATTTAAGATGGTTTTTGCAGAGTACTTACGAGAAGCCAGCCGCAGGAAGATGCATTTTTGTCTAAATTGCTTTCCCTCTCTTTTCAATTTCAATATCTGCTGATTTCATTTTAAAACTCATTTTAAAGCAAATGAAATAGCTAAGACTTTTTCTAGCACAGTAATCAAGACCTTTAATACCCTACCTCGCTACAGACCACAGTTGCAAGAGTTGATGTTTATGGTACTGTTGCTGGGCAGGATGCGAGGTGTACTCTGCAGGAGGCATAGTGGAACTGAGGGTACCTGTATTAGGCTCTGCTTTCAAGTAATTTTAAAGATTAATCAAGATTTTCAGGCTTTTGTTTAAACAGTTGTCTTTCACTAAAGCACTCTCAACAGCAGAGCTCCTCTCACTTGTGCCTTGTGCTCCACATTACGGCTCCAGAGATACCTGGTCAGCTTCCAGTTTAAATTCATTTAATAGGGTAAATCTGAAATAATTTAAACACTCTCAGTTTACCACCATAACCAAAGGATCAAAGCCAGCAGCTGTAGAAGCACTAATATTCAAGAGAGTTTTTAAAGAGGAATTTATATGTAACTGCTTTTAAAATGTCATTGAGATGAGATAGGGAATGCCTTAGGTAAGTGATTTCAGTCACCCAGGTCTTCTATTAAGAGATCACCTTAATGTTCTCTGTACTGTAACATACCTAGGGCTGGATTTTTCCCACTGACCTCAGTGGACGTTGGTTCCTGCTGTCAAACAAGGTGTATTTTGGTAAGTATACAGGCACCAAAAAGAATTGCAAGACTTGGTTCCAGACCAGGCATGTTGTTGACTGAATGGATGTTCTCAGGCTTTGTGCAGGCTTTTGGAAAGAAATGATAAAACAATCTACTGAAGAATATCTGAATTTTTGCCAATTTGTGCTACAGCTTTCCCTGATAAGTTACTGGACATACTGTCTTGTGATATTGCTGCAAATATCCTTTCTTTTGTTTGGTGAGATGTTGTTTAGGATGGGCATCACCCTTGTGTTTCGTGATCTTACTTTTCTTCAGCTCTTATCCAGTGTATATCTGTTATTTATTGTCTTTCTGTCTAACTTAGGCTTTTAGGTACTGTTTTATCTGCAGTCTTAAAATCTAGAAAAAGAACCTTTCATTTTGCATTAAAAGGAAAAAAGTAGCTGTGTTTTTCTTTTCCTTAGAACTTCAAAAGTACACAAAAAAAGATTAAATAGAGAAGTGTGGAAAAAAAATGCAGAAACATTGAGAAAGGTGCTCACAGATTAAACTGCAGGGGACATTCATGTATCTTCCATTTGGTCTCCTGAAGATCAATTCTATGAGACTAATCTATGAAGTTGTGGCAGTCTGTACTAACTCTTAACATATTATCTTTCTGAGTATTATTGCTGAAATAAAAATTGCTGGTTTTAAATTCTGAAGATATTGGGATACTCATCCTGGTATTCCTTATTTCATAAAACAGATCAACAGTGTTCTCTTTGTGCACACAGTTTAATGTTCTTTCCAAATGATATTGAAGGGTGATCATGCTGTTCCAGTGATCCACACTTGGATCAAAAAAAGCAGAAGCAAGCCAAAAAAGCAAACAAAACGTGACTGCTTTGTATCTGATGCTCAGCAGTAGACAGGTGTCATCTCTCTTAGTTGGGCGATGAGGGGAAGGCAAAGGAGTGTCTGTGTCGGCAAGATTCTGTGCAGTGAGAGTTGCAAAACCAGCTTGGAAGTTTTTTACATTGACTTGTGGTCTTTGTAAGTTTAGATACTGAGATTTTGTAATTTGGGGAGGAGGAAAAAGCATCTTTAGTCATATATTTATTGCTGTACTGATAGGCAAGCTATGAGGTTTGGGCTAATTATAATTTCCCATGTCTCTGTAAGTGGATTTGAAGTTGCTCACTCCTGTGCTGTAGTAACTTTGAGCCACGGTAGGTTTAGATTAGATATTAGGAAGAATTTCTTTACTGAAAGAGTGATTAGATATTGGAATAGGCTGCCCAGGGAGGTGGTGGAGTCACCATCCCTGGGGGTTTTTAAGAAGAGGATAGATGTGTTTCTTCAGGGGATGATTTAGGGGTAAGAGTAGTGTAGGGCTATCGGTTGGACTAGATGATCTTGAGGGTCCTTTCCAACCGTAATGATTCTGTGATTCATTTCTTCTTTTTTCTCTCAAGCTACTGAATGCCATACTGCCTCTAAATTGGAAAAGTATTAGATTTCCTTAGCCTCATCATTGAGTCTTGGTTTTGCAATTGTATTTCAAAACACTGGTGGACAATAATCAGTGAAAGGAAAAAAGACATATGTCTTACTGAGGCTGAATTTGGAAGCCTCTGTTAAAAATACAGTTGTAAGCAACCTGCACCATGAGTAGAGCATGGAGCGAAGTCTAGTCTTCAGTTGCCATCTTTTTTCCCTTGGTCATTCCCTTTGTGCCCTGGAGCAAGAGCCCCAGGTCTCTGTCAGCCTTTCCTGCAAGCAGAGATGGGTTTTCTGGTGTGAGGGGTGTGGCTGTCAGCCAGCTGATACCTGCGTGGGATGTGTTCAACTCTTTCCCCTTTGGTGGGGGAACTTTGGGGGGGAACTTTCCCCTTTGGTGGGTCTCCTGGGAGTTCCTACTTCTGATTTTCATAAAGGCATAGGAACTTGATTATTTTTGTGATCCCTGGACATTTGGACAGGTTGGAGTGGAGTGGAAGAGAAATGAATGGACTGTCATATAGTTACTCTTTTATAATCATCTTTTCCATGCAGTGGAGAATGTATCTTGTGTGTCTAGGCAGACCTGAAAATGAGGGGTGGATTCCTATTATATAATAGCTGATTTAATAGGACTTTGGGACCCTTTTTTCCCAACAGAGCTACTATCTAAATATCTTATAACATTTAGTAGCTGTTGTTCTTCTGAGCAATTTTCAGTGTGAACCCAAAATCACAGCATTTCTAGGGAAAGAATAAACTTTATCCCTCAAAAATGCCTATCTTGAAATTGCCCCAAATCAGTAAAGTGTATGTAGCTGTGATGCTTTTTACTAACTTTGCTTGGAGCCAACCAAAGGGAGTTTGTCATAACACAAGTCACTTATTGATGACACAGTTGTCTGTGATTGATTAGAAGTGGCAGATTTATTTCAGCTTCAACTCTTTCCATTAACATTCCTATCGACCATCTGGCAGTGGAAAACCTCACTTGTGAGATAGACTAGGATCTTGTTAAAAAAAATCACAAGATTTCTTGGGGCCTTTTTGCTGCCAGTGTCCTGATGAGCCAGAAAGTTGTCACTTTCAGTGACAGTTCTTGTTGCCTGAAAGGATTGAGACTGATAGTGGGTCAGGCTGTGAGTTGCTTTTAATGGTTTTTAATTATTGCCTTGATTGCAGCAAACATTTAGTTAATGGTTAGGTAATATTATTTTGTGGGGTTTGTAGCTCTTTCATACTATTCAATTGTTGGTTAGAACGAGAAGAAACTTGTTGCTGTTCAAGTGGGAGGAACAGAACAAATAACCTTTTTCAAAATGCTACCTACAGAAAACTAGAACTTTCCCTGAATTAGTCAATTATGAAAGTGTAATATCATAATCAAAATCATTTGACTGTGCTTAAGATGCCTAATCAAAATCATGTAAAGACTGTACTGAGAAGGGCTGCTTAAGGAGCAAAATATGAATTCTAAATGTATGTATGCACTGATTTTAAAGAGAAATACAGAGCTAGTGCACAATGGATGATGAAACCTCAGGACGTTTAGTGGAGTTCCTGCAGGAGTACAGTGAATTACATTGCAATCTGAAATGCAGCAGCTGCTCTGGACCTACAGTCCCCTGATGAGTAATAGTGTATCAGGGCTATCTTTGGTAAACAGCTTTATGGGGCTTTTCTGCTGCAGTATTTGGCACTTTGAATTGTAATGCTGTCTCTGGATTCCCACCTGCAGCATCCCCTCTTCCCCAGAAATAAGTCTTTCAAAATAAAGGCATGAAATCTTGTGGTTAGGACTCCTTGCATCTTGATTTTGTAGAGGACATTGTAAAGATTCATGTTATCTGTGTGTTGCAGAGAGGTGAGTTATGGACAGAGAAAACATATTCTACACGAGTTACCCTGTATCTGCAGGGTTCGCTTAAAACAATGCTATTAAGTCTTTGTTAAACATACTTTTTGGGTGGGGGGAGAGGTGGGGGGTGGTGGTTGAAAGAAATGTTTCCATTTCTCAGAGTGTGCTGGATCTTTCTTTCCAGGATCTCTCCAGTGTTTGACCTTGGTGGCCGTAAATATTTTAAACGGTTCCATGGATATTTCAAGCTTGTGGCTTGTTGAGGCGTAATGCACAAGGGACTTCCTCCTAAATGGGCTTCTCGCTGCACTTAGGCTCACACAAACATTGCAGCAACTGAAGGTGTTAAAAAAATATGCATGAAGGTCAAAGTGACAGGTGTTATTAGGAGATTACTGGCAATAGTTCTCTTGAAGAGTAATCTCCTAACAGTTTATTCTCAATTTTGTATTTGATTTTGGAAATTGTGTTGAGGCAGCATTAAGATTACATAGATGGTAGTTACACGAGCAATATTTAGCATTAGAAAGGAGACGAATCCCTTCTGCTTTTATTTTGCATCATTAGTACTGTTTATGCTGGGGGAGTATGCAGTTTCTGAAAATGAAATGTTTTTGGGCAGTTAGCAGGGATTATCTGAAACACATACATAATGTATAGTGTAATTCATTTGAAGGTCTCTTATGTTACCTTTTTTTCTGTCTGAAGTAGGATAATACTGGAGGAAAATTATTCAGCCACTTGAAGACATTTTGTGGAGGATTAAGATTTGTTTGTTTTTAAGTGTTTCTCCAAAAGTGCTTCTCTTGTCCGCTGTCTTAATTGTGCCACCACATCTGTGAAAGATCATTATCATATTCTTTTATATGGGCACGTGTCAAAGCATTACTCACTTCCAACCATCTGTAGACTATTTGATACAAATGCTTCAGAAACAGAGCTAATAGGCAAGGCACCATCCTTGTATCAGAAAGTTTCTTAAATTTCCTCACCTACAGGTTTATTCGTCCTACTTACTATGTTTTCTTTCAGAAACAATACCTTTTGGCAGCTCCTCTTGTATTCATACTGGGGTTTGAATAACTGGCCAGACTTACACACGCCACCATCTCAGTGCACTCTTCTAGATCCCTTGCCAGTTGTCTGCTTGAGCACCATCTGTTCCTGGCAGGAGTTACCTTCAAATACCTAACAAAACAGGTCATGGGAAAAACCAAAGTCTTCCAGGAGCTAATGGTGTTAACATACCCTGCTTCTCCTTGTAGCGTTTTCCTCATGGTGCTTCAGGAGACTATTCAGGCAGATTCTCTTACCCCGAGATCTTTCCTTCTGAGGAGTACCATGTCTGCCCAGGCAAACAGTGAGGACAGTGTTAACTTGCAAGAAGATGTTTTGTGGAAAGGTCGAACAATGTGTGAAATTCAGTCCTGCTTCATAATGAGATAGAGAGCAGTGCTAATGAAATCTGCAGGAGACAATAAAGTGAGTCATACAGCAAAGGCGGCTGAAAACAGCCGTGCAAAGCAGTGCCACTGAGAAAAAAAATATAACCCAGTGCAGGAAATAAAAAAAGAGCATCTTGGAAAAAATCCAGGCTAATGCATCCAAAGAAATATAATCTGAAATGCAGACATACATGGGAGCTGAAGCTGTAAAAGCCATAAGGCTGAAAGAGATAGAGAGATAGTGGCCTGCAAATTAGATATGAGGCTCTACAAAAGGACCAATTTGGGCCACACACTGGAGAAGCAGCACGTGACAGGTTAGGGAGGCATTAGGCCTGTGAACCATTCACTTCAGTGGATGAGAGAATTGGAGTCATTAAGGTGATTTCAGCAAGAAACAAAATAGTGATGATCTGGAGGAAAGGCTGAAACACTGTCCGTAGTGTGGTGAGAGGAGCACGTGAGCGTGCAAGTATTTCGAGCGTAGATGAGGGAAACAGCAGCATGTGGCATGGCAGAACTAGGCTGCAACTGAGGAAAAGGCAAATTTCAGTGGGATGGCAGAAGGAAAGTCTCAGTGCCAGTGAGGTTGAGTGCCATGTTTGAAGACAGCATAGTCAAAATACAGGTTGAGGGCCAAATATGGAAGTGACGTAAGAAGATCCTCCTCTCTTTTTGGAGCTGTATCTGATTAGATTAAGTCTGAATTTTTTTCCTTAAGGCACTTATAGGCTTGAAGAAAGAGCTAAGTGATGCTGGTGAAGCATTGACTCACTCCCATGGGTCCTCTGTACCTGGCTGTGAACTTAAACTGTGTCAAAGCAGAAGGTACTGCATGTCCTGGTCACTAATGGGTGAGAGAGGATGCCACCAGGCTGGCCAGTTTCATCTTCCTGTGTGGGAGTCAGCACCCTCATACTTACTTCCCCTCAGCTAATAACACAAGTATAAGTCTGAAATTATTTGAAAGCATCTTAAATAAATGTGTAAGTCACCAGGGGAATCATGGAATCATAGAATGTTAGGGGTTGGAAGGGACCTAGAAAGATCCATCAAGTCCAACCCCCCTGCCAAAGCAGGATTCCCTAGATAAGATAGGGATAAGAGTAGTGTAGGGCTATCGGTCGGACTAGATGATCTTGAGGGTCCTTTCCAACCATAATGATTCTGTGATTCTGTGAGTCCAGGTGGGCCTTGAATGTCTCCAGGGTAGCAGACTCCACCCCCCACCCCGGGCAGCCTGTTCCAGTGTTCCGTCACCCTTACTGTGAAAAAGTTTTTCCTCATATTAACTTTAAACCTCCTCTGCTCTAACTTGCTCCCATTGTCCCTTGTCCTAACATTGGATGATATTAAGAAGAGCCTGGCTCCTTCTCCCTGGCACTGGCCCTTAGCGTATTTATAGACACTGATGAGGTTCCCCCTCAGTCTCCTCTTCTCCAGGCTGAAGAGACCCAGCTCTCTCAGCCTGTCCTCATAGGGTAGATGCTCCACTCCCTTAATCATCTTGGTGGCCCTGTGCTGGACTCTCTCCAGTAGTTACCTGTCCTTCTTAACCTGGGGAGCCCAGACTGGACACAGTACTCTGGGAGGGGCCTCACCAGCACAGAGCAGAGGGGGAGGATAACCTCCCTCGACCTTCTGGCCATGCTCTTCTCAATGCATCCCAGGATGCCATTGGCCTTCCTTGCCGCAAGGGCACACTGCTGGCTCATGGTCATTCTTCTGTCCACCAGAACCCCTAGGTCTTTCTCCCCAGAGCCGCTCTCCAGTAGACCAGCCCCCAGCCTGTACTGATCCATGGGGTTATTTTTCCCCAGATGCAGGACCCTACACTTGCTTTTGTTGAACCACATTAAATTTCTCCCTGCCCAGCTCTCCAGCCTGTCCAGGTCACGCTGGATGGCAGCACAGCCTTCTGGTGTGTCAGCCACTCCCCCCAGCTTCATATCATCAGCAAACTTGCTGAGGATGCACTCTATGTCTTCGTCCAGGTCATTGATGAATATGTTGAAAAGTATTGGACCCAGCACTGACCCCTGGGGCACACCGCTAGCCACAGGCCTCCAGCTAGACTCTGCTCCACTGACCACAACTCTCTGGGCTCTGTCCTTCAGCCAGTTCCTCCAATCCACCTCACAATCGCCCAATCCGCACTTCTTGAGCTTGGCTGTGAGGATACCATGGAGACAGTATCGAAGGCTTTGCTGAAGTCAAGGAATACCACATCCATCACACTCCCCTCATCTATCCACCTGGTTGTGCCATCATATAAGGCTATCAGATTAGTCAAGCATGACTTCCCCTTACTGAATCCATGTTGACTACTGGTGATAAGCCTCCTTTCTTCAACATGTTTTGAGATGGTGGCAAGAACAAGCTGTTCCATCACCTTTCCATGGTTGGAGGTAAGGTGCTGACCAGCCTATAGTTATCTGGGTCCTCCTTCTTGCCCTTTTTGAAGATTGGGATGATATTGGCCTTCCTCCAGTCTTCAGGCACCTCTCCTGTTCTCCAGGACTTCTCGAATATTACGGAGAGTGGCCTAGCAATGACCTCTGCCCTCAGCACTCATGGGTGCATCCCATCTGGGCCCATGGACTTAGTGGTGTTTAGTTTGCCAGCTGATTCAACAGAGGTAAAAACTTCCTTCCTCCACACTTCTTCTATGGTCTTGAAGGTCTGGGACTCCTGGGAGCTCGCCTTAGTAGTAAAGGCCGAGGTGAAGGTGACATTCAGTAACTCCACCTTCTCTGCATCCTCAGTCACCAGGGCACATGGTGCAAATGCTGGTGTGAAGAAGAGTCGTCTTGACCTCTGACCACCATTGCTTCTGTTGACCTGTTAATGTGGGATTAGTCCTAAGAAACAAAACTTCAGCTAATCAGTTCCCCACTACTGCCACTATTCCCATAGATGTTTTACCATTTTAAGTAGGAACAGTTTCTTCAACCATTTTTTTGAGTGCAGCAAGCAGAAGGGGAAACCAAAATCTGATTTACTGTGATCCTGGATGCAAGTCAGATGTTCAAGTCAAAAAGGTTATTTTGTGGTCAGGCTTGCTTCTTAGTAGGACTGTTATTTTACAGAGCCTGATTATTCAAACTAATACTAGTATTAATTCCCTTATAGCAGTATTATAAAGTTGCTTATTTCTCAGTCCTTTTAAATGTGGGAGCCTGTCTGTGAACAGAGCAGACAGCTTATCAGCTCAGCAGCTGCTGCTGCTTGCCAATATCATATGTTTGGTAAATGCTTGCAGTCAACCTTGAGAGTTTACGGACATTGGCTTGTGTTTCTTTCTGTATTTCACTGCACTGTTTAAATCACAGAATCACAGAATATCCCAAGCTGGAAGTATTAAAACCCCTGCTAAGTTTAGAGAGAAGAGAGAACCTGTGAATACACCAGCTCTGCCTCCTCCCACAAAAGAAATTCATCTCCTGGCCAGTGAGAGCTGGAACCCGCCGAGATGCAGGAGGGCTTGGGATTTTTTGGGGCTTGGCAGTTCTGTGGCTGCAAAGTGAGCCCAAAGGTAATTTATGACTTTGTCAGACAAATGGAGTGGGAGTAAAAGAGCAAAAAACAGCTCAGGGTGTTGGGTTTATTTCTTCTCTTTTCAAATGTTTTTGTTTTATTATGTCTGACATCAGTCAAGGAGAGAGGAAGCTCTTCAACCTTAATGCAAATAAAACAGTAGTGCTTTAGAAAAAAAATCCTTTCACTTTATACCTCTAGGCCCGTGGTTCTGTCAGACTAGAGAATTTAAAACCAAATGTACTCATTAGCTGGGTTTTTTTCTTAATCTGTTTAGCTGTATCAATCCTTTTGAAGCCTGATTTTTTTGCTTTGGAGGAGGAAAAAATTACCTATAGCAATTAATCCATCTGTCTCATGCTGTTTATCTATCTGTCTATCCTGTAAAGACTTCAAAATGTTATTTTTTATTTCTATACCATTGCTGAAAATCAATTGTGACATTTTCTGTTTAGACTCCTAAAGGTTTTGGCAGATAGAACATGGATTTTGTCTTTTGATGGTGAATTCAGTTCAGCATTTATTGCAAAGTCCTCAAGTGTTTGAACGTGTGATGATAGACAACTAAAACTCCTGCTGTGCTGTACTCCACCAGGTCTCTTCAGTAGTTCTGCTATTCAAAAAGAATTGGAACTTGTTTCATCTGTTCTTAATAAATGTGAGTCTTGCACGCTATTATGTCAGAACTAAAGCCAACTTTGCAGTTTGACATCTAGAGTCTTAACTTTTTAGCTCTTGCTTCTAAAGACATCTACTCAACTTATGATGTTGTTATCCTTTAAAAAGGGCTTGCACATCATCTTGTCTGAACTATGATGTTGAAATGTTACATGAAAAGAAAGCAAATGCTGGTCTGCAAAAATGCTGACCGTGCGAGAGGGTACGGAGCTGGACTTGTTTACTGGCCAAGGTGGATATCATTGTTTGGGAGCGATGAGCTTTGGTTAGGTCTATCATGCTGTTGCTAAAGCTAGTGAGAGTCTGATGGAGTCCTGCTTTGAATATTGGAAACTGAGAGGAGGACAGAGCTAGGTCCAGTGGGTCAGGCATCAGCATTAGCCTGGTATCTGCTGCATCATCTTAGGAGAAAGTGTTTAGGTGATATCTACAGGAAAGGGTTTGGTGATGTCAAGCTCCTGAGCTTCCTGGGAGCTGTAACACCCTGTGGGCTTGTTTTTGTATCTGAACTAATGTGCATTAAATACTGTCAGCTGTTAATAGAAGCTGTGGAGGTATTGCAGGAATCAAGGTATGGCAGATAAGGGAGGGCTGTTCCAACATGGTTTTGCCAAACACTCTTGTGCTGCCAGCCGGACTGATGGGCCAGGAGCTCAGGGCACGACTACAGGGAGAGCACTCGCTCAATGACTTCCCTGTATTTCTTTTATTAAGAGATGAGAGAAAACTGCTCAGGGGTCTCTGTGTGGTGTTGCCATTTGGTAAAAATACCCCATCACTCTTATGCTGGTTTTGAAGTTTACTTTTTCACTTTTGTCGTGGGAGGTGGATGAGGGTTTTAGCATCTTTGTATAAAGCAGGTTCATAATGGAAACATATATCTTGTTTATGAGGTTTATGCTGCTTTCTTGTTTGTTTCTTAAAATTTTCAAATAAGGTACTAATACTCTGTGGCCTAGAAGATAGAAGAACCCTAGGGGAGCTTCAGCTGCCATTTCCCCATTGAGGCCAGGCAACACATAGTACTTCTGAACTAATACGTTCTTACTCTAAGAAGGACTGTGGAAGTTCATGTCAAAGGGTCATAAATTGCAACCAAATTAATTTCCAAATGTAAGTCCATTGCATATGTGTTTAACTTTGATTCAGTTCCTTTAAAACAGTGGGGAAATGCTTGTAATATGTTTATATTGCAGTTACTTACACTGCATTAAACAAAAATACTTTGTAGATCTATTTATTTGCTGTAACATTTTCCTAACTAACGGAGCACAAAGTAATGCAGAGATCTGTGGTGTCATGCTAACAGCCCAAGTATGAGGTTGCCAAGTACTGATGTTCCCACGATACTTTGTAGACACAAAAAACGAAGGCGAACTGGAATGATGCTGTAGTGCTGATAAAAGGAAATACAGTGTATTGAGATTAAACAGCTGAAAGGACAAGTCTTACAAGTGAGTCTGTGCAGACTTTTGTCTCACTGGGGCCAAGCACTTCTTAGGCATTTACTGCATATTTTGACCAAGTTACAGAATGCAGGAAATCTAAACTTAATGCATTCAAGACTCATGTTTCTTTAAAAAAGGGGGAGGGGATCACTGGGTTTATTTGCTTGGTTGGGTTTTTTTTTTTTTAATTAAAAGGATTTTTCTTAACTAATGCTTCAGAAATGCCTTCAGAGAGCAAAGCAAGCGTGGTGATGAAGAACATAAGCAAACTTGCTCGTTAGACTTAGTTACTAAGCTTAGTTTCTCATCGATACAGATTTCCATTGTTTTCCCAGCATGGCATTTGGTAACAACTTTCCTTGGTGTGCTTTTGTTTCCCTTGACGTTTGCTTGAATGGCCCAAGCGAGTTGGCAAATTTCGTGCTGCTGGTCTTTGAAGTTGTGACTCGAGCCCAAACAGCCTTTTCTTTGTGTGCGGCAGGGAGCCCCTTTGCTTTGGAGAGGAGTGCGTAGGGCACAAAGCCTAGCAAGGGTCCCTACATACCAATCTCACAATACTTCTTAGCACTTAAGTAGCTCAGATCTTATTTTATGTAGCTCAGGTTTGTTTTCTGTGACTTTTTAATTCAAGGAGTTCATGGAAGTTCAAAATATTAAAAAAGCAGAAGAGGAACCTGAAGGTACAGTTTTTTAATTGATCTTCAAACATAGGTTAGTATTTAGAAGGATTTAACCAACAGTGGGAATTTACTGTTTTCGCTGTTCAATACAATTGTTATTTCATGACAGCATTTGAGCCCAAGCTCTCCTAGGTGCAAAGAAAGAAGTGGAAATTCACTTGAGATAGGTAGTGTTTCTTTCTTGTTTTACTCATTCTCACTAGAGCTGTACTAAAACCTGTTGTGTGTCCAAAATTATCTGAAAAACTTGACAGAATGTGATAACAAAATATGAATTATATGGGAGAGAGTTCATATAAATAAGACGGTTTATAACTATTTATTGTAGTATTTGCACATTTCAGTCAGCTGAACTCATTTTACTGTTCACAGTCCATATCTTAATAATTGTGGTGAGAATATAGCTTACACAGCATATCACAGAATCACAGTTGGAAAGGACCCTCAAAATCATCTAGTCCAACCGATAGCCCTACACTACTCTTATCCCTAAATCATCCCCTGAAGAAACACATGCATCCTCTTCTTAATAACCTCCAGGGATGGTGACTCCACCACCTCCCTGGGCAGCCTATTCCAATTTCTCACCACTCCTTCAGTAAAGAAATTCTTCCTAATATGTAATCTAAACTTACCTTGGCACAACTTAAGCCCATTCCCTCTAGTCCTGTCACTAGTCACAAGGGAGAAGAGGCCAACACCTGCCTCCCTTGAATGCCCTTTCAAGTAGCTGAAGAGAGCAATAAGATCTCCCCTCAGCCTCCTCTTCTCCAGGCTAAACAACCCCAGCTCCTTAAGCCTCTCCTCATAATATGTGACTCCTCCTCAGATGGCCTGATTTCATCTGTAGCTGTACATGTCCATGGGAGCAGCACAGTGCTGAAAGGCAACCGCAACTGTTAGAGCTTTTCAGTATTCCCTGTACACAAAGTGAGGATGCGCAGGAGCACTCCGGATGGAGCCTTATAGTTGCAGGAATTCTCTTTTTAATGCATCTTCTGTTGCCACTGTAAAGTAGAGAAAAGGCTGTTGTTCAGCAGTAGGAATCACTCGGCTGGCTTTTACACTGACCTTTCTTAGAAGCTGGATTTTTGATGGCTAAAGAACTAAGCACCTGGGGGATACCATTTTTAAACAGATCTTGTTGTGTGGGTTTTGCTGTATATTGCTTGGATAAGGAGTGACTAATTCCCAGATACAGAAGTTTTGGCCATCTGAGTGTTTATGATTGAGGTCAACCTTCCACCCATCCAGGTGAGGGCTTGGTGAAGAGGAGGCATCAGGAGCCATCTGGGTGGGTTGTAAGTCAAGGTCAGGGAAATGTCTTCCTGGCTGAACTTGGCCACTTCTTGCCATCCCTCAGATCTGCTGGCTGACCTGCTTTTGCAAGTGCCCTTTTACAGATTTCAAAAACTCCAGCAATTTCAAAGGGCAATAGTTAGCAAAGGTCTCTTTAGGCTGGCCTGGCTTGTTTCAACTGAGCTAAGTTAGGGACTGGGACTGGTGGCCCAAGCAGAGCTGCCCCATTCACTGGCCGCATGCAGCCAACTGCAGGCAGCATGAGCTTCTCCTGGAGAGGTTTTCTAATGGATCCAGTTAAACCAGTGTGAGAGACTGCAAGAGGCATCTCCTCTGCAGTTTGAATGGAGTTTCTATTGGTTAATTTGTGTCTGTTAACACTAGTATTAAGCTGTATTAAAGCAAACCATTATTAAATAAGTCTACTTTACATGTAGGATCCCCTACAATACAACTAACCTAATTACACACATGCAATGTGGAGCTTACACAAGACATTGGAGAAGGTGGTGCTGTCTGCTCTCCACATCAGAAGTAGTGACCTCCTTTCTTAAAAGGAGTTGCACATTTATACACATATTTTAAAGCAGCAATTAATTTTGTTTTCCTCCCTAACGTTTCCATTTGGAATTTTCTTCCTGTAAGAAAACATGGCTGCATTTTTACACTCACCTACTTATTGGTACCCAATGCACTGCAAAGGAGATAGGCTTTTTATAACATGAAAGGCCCCCGTGGCCTCTGGTGCATAACAGTACATAGTACATAACAGTATGTGTGAGCAAACACCCACAATGCATAGCAGTGCATTTTCAAATCTGTATCTTACTCCAAGATAAATAGCTATTTTTCCAGTGATTTGTACTGGGTTTGCACTTTATTTTCCATGCATACAGCTTCTAAGGCTGGAATAGAAGGGTGCAGTTTCTTTATGGACCTTCCTTATGTCAGTAGAGGTTGGATCCAAAGTTGTGACAGAGCTGTATTAACTTGCAGTTTTACAGGAACTTTATCCTGTTGGGTTTTTGGGATGGGATGTGGGATCAAAACAGGCTGTACTGATTAATATGTACATGTTTGCAGTGTATGCTAACTCTGACGGATTCATGCACTGGATGCAGTCTGATCTTGCCTCTGGTTGAAATGGTGCAATTTTGAGTCTCTCATGGTGCCTGATCCCCTTGGTACAACATCTCCCAGTGAGGTAAGAGCAGGTATCCCACAGTGTAATTGTAAGGAACAGAGAAGCCAGGTGCAGGCACAGAGGGCATCGTAGCATCTGTGGCAGCAAAGCCAGGTTTACCTTGTGTGATAGAGCTGGGAGAAAGACCTGGTGGACTGGTCGTACAGGCTTCGTTAAGGAGCCTGGTTTACACAAGACAGAAAGCACTCAAGTGGTTACAGGGCAATCACATGCCAGCCTGACTTGAGCCATCAACAGAGCATCACTAATGGTTATTAGCTAAGTATTTCCATAATGTGTGTCTCTACAAGTTATAATTACAGCCAAACCTGCCCCTAGCTAATTACAGTCTTGCTTAGAAGTGTAGTTTATGTAAAGCTTCTAAAACTTTACATGAGGAAGATAGACATCCACAGGCATAATAAGAATGACTCCTTCTTTTCCAAATGAAGTTTATAGGCTTTGGTGTCTCTTTTTGCACAGGCTCTTTTGTTGCATCTTCATCCAATTTCTTTGCCAGAACTAT
Organism: Galbula dea; assembly: GCA_013399015.1. NCBI lineage: Eukaryota > Metazoa > Chordata > Aves > Piciformes > Galbulidae > Galbula > Galbula dea. The sequence continues at coordinate 168,674 of VWZX01002940.1, read as the reverse complement.
TGCCCAAGTTTCACCAACACAGAGCCAGCGATTTTTGAGTTTTCTTCTCAGTGTTTCATTCCCACTGCTGAGAGAGTATACCAGATCTAAAGATGTCTTTAAGCTTTGTGTTTTGAGAAGACTAGTAAATAATGTTTGGTTCTCTCATAAAGAGAAGGTAAGGAGTCTTGAAAACAATGGAGCTTTTTACTGAATACATCGCTACAAGGTCTACATCAATAACGATCCTATGGAGCCTTGCTGTGAGTTTGCTTAGGTGGTACTGCACCAGCACATCTTCAGCTCAATCTCTTAGTAATTAAGCAATTCTGGGAGCACAACCCCCTTGGACCTTGAGACAGCAATATGGACAAGCCTCAGCAACAAGCCAGATGATGAGTATGGCACACAGTTGTAAGGTGGGCTGGTGTGGCTGTGGACCTAAGGCAGCATTACCTGCACCTGGGTGGTTGTTGCAGCGCCACACGCCAAGCTCCATGGCAGCCAAGACCACTCTCTGGGATGACTCTGGATAACTGTATGGCAAGGGCAAGGCCAGATGGGATTGACATGGTATTTTCTTTGGATTTTATTATTTACTTGCTAGCTTCCATTTCCAACTCCCAAGTGCTTCTCTCTCAGGAATGAATGGTGGCTGAAGAGGAAGGAAAACATAGGGTAGCCTGTGGCACTTGTGCATTTGGCTTTTGATATCATTTGTACCAAGGTATGCTCATGTAGCCTCCATGGCCACTGCTCTTTAGGAAGAAAACAGTGGGGAGCATAACTTGATATGTGGCTGAGGAAAGGAAACTTGTGAGATAACTCGTGCAGCTGATGAATTCCTTCTCTTTGCTTCTATCTAGCCATTTTTTGATTTGGTATTTAGTTTGATTATTCAGGTCAGATCAGATTTAGGTCAGTTATGATGGAACTTTTCCAAGTCCAGTTCCCTTGATTCCTACTGTAAACGCTTACCAGATGACACAATGTGAAGCTGGAACAGACTTGAGCTGTGTGATGACCAAATAAAATCTCAGTGGGAACCACTTCCACGTTCCTGAGATCAGTTTCTCATGTTATAAATTCTGTATACAAACGTGTATCAAATACTTTTCTGACAAGAGTGAGGTTTTTTCCCTAATGGACAAATCCCAGCAGAGCTATTTATTTATCAGAAGCCTCTCTCTTGTGTTTGGACTCACATGCCTGTTATTCAGACCTACGCTGTAGAATAAATAAAAGTAAAAACTTCTCCATGTCCTTGCCAGTGCTTTTGGACCCACCCTTCTTGGGGGGATCTGACCATCCTCCACTACATTTCTTTGATATTATTCTGCTGGTAAGAGTTGCCATAGGAAACCACCACTAAAGACTTCTCCCTGAAGGAATAATCTAGATTTATTTGGTGACACCTTTTCTTTGCAGACTGTTTCTCTCTTTTGTTCTACCTGATCCTCCCCTGGCCATGAGGGTTGGGGAGGAGTGATCCAAGCTGTAGGCTTAAACCTGCCAAACCTCTCGTGACAGAGAGTAGCTGGGATGGCAAGTGCCTAGGCAATGCATGTTGGTGTTCTTTGGCTGGGGGGCAGGCCAGTCTGTTTCTCAAACACAAATCCAGGCACAGGAAAAGCTGCTTGAATTGGCTTTTTTTTAAGTATTGGATTTAGAGCTGTGTTCTTTTACCATTAGTTCCTAAAATGAAATTAGAAAACATCCAGAACTTCTTACCAGGCCAACCTACAGCTTCTTCTCCTGTTACAGCCTCTTTATTTGTTTCCTGATATGGTAAAGGGAAGCCTTGACACCAGATTTCCCTGAGTTGTGTCCTGGCTCCTGTATCACTACATGTCAATCTCTTCTGCATTAAATCAGACAGATAAGACCTGTGCTTTCCGTTTTGAGAAGTCCCAGTGTACCTGGGCTGCAGGGGAGAACGGGTTCTTCCACGTGTGTCTCCTTGGTGGCTGCAAAAGTCACATTAAATCATTGTTCTACCATTCAGCTGCTTGATTAGATGTTCTGTGCATACCTCAAAATATGTGATGTTTTAAAGCTAGATTTGCTATTTAAATAAGAGGTTTGCCTTAATTGGCAGTTATAAATTACAAGCAAGAAGGAATGATTTATTGCTTATAATTAGAAATGAGTTACGAGAGGGAATGTTGGTAATCATAAAATAAAGCTTGGGATACATTGATTTCCAGATGGCTGGCAGTGAAATTGCTCTTTAATGTATAATAGACCAGAGACAAGGAAAAAAAAGTCACCCATGTTTATTGCTTGATAGATTATTTGTATGAATCTGTAGTTACCTGAACTTTGAAATATTCGTTTTGGCTGCATAATCAGATGAGAGAAGCTTAATTTCCACAGTGGTATATGCCACTAGAGGTGGTAGAAGAAGTGAGTTAGTATTTTGCCCAGCATGATTTTTGTCCTTGAAATGTCAACAGGGAAGATCTAATGTCTGACATCACCTTTGGGTATAACAATCTCAGTGGATTGTTCTCAGAGACTGCAGGTTACTAAGATGTTCTTCTTTTCATCCTTTGCCTCATTAGCTGTTTTATGAGGTTGAGATTGATCAAAACACCTGTCCAAAAGCAAATATCTGTAATCCTCCTCGCTTGAATCTAGGAAAATGTATTTGCACCAGAAACAGAGGCAGCAGTGCTACTGCTTAGAATTTTGCAACAGAATCATCTTTCTGTTCAGGTGGTAACGTCTTCATTTAACTTTTAGCATTTCATTTCTGTTACTACAGTTCCAAGCATGTGTTTAAAATAATTGATATTTGCCTTATCTGCTAATAATGCTGCTTTCTGCTGGAACAGTTGCATTCTGCACTCTTACAATCTGAAAGAGTGTGCTACAAGATAGGTAGACCTGTTTGGATTGTCACTACATGAGTTGTCTTACCCCCGTGTTTTAAAAGTGTCACTGTCATTAGACTTGCTTAACTGAAGCCATCATGATTACTCATTTACCTTCATTAGAATGCTTCATAGCTTCCTTTTTTTAAGTAGCTTTTCCCAGCAAGGTGCAGATTTGCCTTGCTGTCATCATTTCATCTGGAAAAGTTTCCATGGTGAAAGGAATAAGTATTTTCAACTCATATTTTCCTGATCTTCCTGATGAGAGAAGAGCTCATCAGTGTCTTTATTGACAAACCCAGGAAGAAGGTGTGTCAACCAGAAATATTAGATCAGTCAGCCTTTCTTGTCCTGGAGCAATTGTAATTTCCCATGGTCTGCAGCAATTTCCTTTAGAAGCAGATATGTGCAGAGATTGTTTGGGATCTGCTGCAGTAGCATAATTTCATTTGGTCCCAATAAGGTGGCCTTAGATTTCATTCTTCTGGGTTTTGCTGTTGAGAATCTTTTGGTTCAGTCAGTGGAAAGAGCAGCAAGTTGCTATCTAACAGCATCTAACTGAGGAATGAGTGCTGTAGCTATGCAGAAAAATACTGCCCACTCTGAGTTGGGTTATTGAAGAGATGTATATAGCGTGGCCTCTACCCCTCTCTGGAAAGCCTGAAAAAGGTGTTTAGTTCACAATACATTAGCAAAGTTCCCACTTTTCAAAAGTGTACCAGCAACTGATGTAGGTGCTTAGTTCCTTGATGATAAATCTATCCTTTAGTGAATGATAGAGGTTCTTATTTTTTGCCATTTCACTCTTGGTCATTTGCTAGAAAAGGCCAATCTCATTAGCAGTGAAGATGTTCTCAGCACTGTGTTGTCTCTTGGTGCACTGATGAAAGTGAAGCTCCTCTGATTCAGCATGAAAAAGGAGTGAGTGGGAATCAGAAGTGGGAACAATTTCTCATTTCACTCTAGTTTTTGTTGTCACTTCAGCTTTGCTTTCTTCTCTTGAGATGGCTCTTTCTGTGTAGTGTTGCTTGCTCGGAAACAGGAGGAAAACAGTGGCTGTGCTGGAGGAGTTGGTAGAGTTCACGCAGACATGTTGGAGCAGAGTTTCAAGCTGCTGCCTCAAGCACTGCTTAACACATCCTAGCCTTGCTGCCCAGGTTTCTGGTAGTATCTAGGAGGGTTCAGCCCCTGCGTGGCTGCTCCATCAGTCACATTGGTACAGCTGGCAGCACTGGGGTTAGCCTACTCCAAGGGACCTTGTTAGGCATGAGCTGAGCTCATTGCAATGTAGGCATGCCCTTCATTTGCTGTCATTTGGTCGTTGGTTGGCATCACCCCTATCACTAGGGAGAATGATTTAGAGAGACTCCTTGAGGCTTTCACACTGATGGTGAGCTGTGCTGGGTGAAGGGCAGGTCAGCCTGGCCTTTAGAAAGCCAAAAATGCCTGTCTGCCTACTATTCCAGGCACACACGGTTTCAAGGTGTGAGCATCAGAGATACTTTGTCTTTCTGCAAGGCACGATGGTTGCATCTGGACTACTATGGCACACCCTTACATCCCAGACCCCGTCATCAAGGCACCATGCAGCCATTCACTGGTTTCACAATCAGCCGTGGCATTGACCATGTGCCTGGGTTTCCTCTTTAGGAGAGGGAATGACTCTTCTGAGCACCTGGCTCTCAGTCAGAAGCAGATGTAGAAGATGGTGGGATCTGCAGCTGGATGTGCAAACCCCAAAGTGCTCCAAGGTCATGGTCATGACCGCAGTCTCTGTTTCACCCTCTGGAAAAGAGCAGTATTCTATTTCCTGACCTAGTAGGGGAATGGAGGGTCAGTATCTCCTGATGCTGTTGTGTTTCCAGCAAGAGCATTAAGTCCTTGCAGAGAGGTAATTCCCAGCTTTCCGGTAAGGATAACATTGATGATACCTAATTAAAGGGCAGTCCTAGCTGGGGTAAACATTTATATTCATTTCCTTCTCACGCAGATGTCTGGTATAGTGACCTCCTGAGGCAGAACCATCTGGCCTCAGGTGGGAGGAGGATCTTGGCCACTGTGGAGAACCTGACCTGCCTCTTGCTGAATCGTTACTTTTTCTGTCACTGAAGTGACCTAAAGTACAAAGGGTCTGTGGTATGGATATATAGGTTTTATGGGCATTTGTGTGAGATGACCTGCATATAATTAACGCTGCAGGTTTGTGGCTTCAGGTTCTGTCGTATCTCTGCTTTCCATCATGTATTCTGGGATCATCCATGTATAAAAACAGTATGGGTGGTGAGCAGCAATAAGATCTTCCCTACTTGGATGGACTAAATTAAAATGCAGTAAGAAACAGAGGTTTCAGAGAGTTTCTGAGTGACTTGCAGAGTTGCACTGAGGTGTTGGAAACCTTTTCGGTGGGCGAACAGCCAGATGCAAGTGAGGTGGTTTCAGTGCCTCGCCGTGCTCTTACTGGTTTATGTACTGTCTGGTGGGTAATCTTTTGTATTTAAATAATGAGCAGAATAAAAACAGTTGTCACAGCCAGCATGTTTTGCTGAGAATTTGCTCACTTTGAAAGTTCAGTCTGTGTGATCCCCAGCCCTGTCAGGAGCCATTATACTGAATCTTGTTTTAAATTGTTAAGGAGAAACCTAGACGTTATCGTGCACATCTCAAGTGACAGCAGAGCAGATTCATCAGGGAGCAGCCTCTGATGCCATGTATCATGCCATTAGTTTTTGTAGCAAACATGTCAAGATTATCTGCTTGCAGTGTTATGTGTTTTGGCTGACATGAGTGTTTGTAGATCTGCATCATTTTTGATGTGGTTTGAAATGTGGATATAACACTTGTAGCTGCGTGAGATCTTTCTTTCCCCCTTGTTATGGATCACGTTGCTTTTCAGAAAGTCACTTGCTTTGTTGCTCCCTCCCACAAGGTACTATGTTAATTTGCAAAGTTCATCATGAAAGTTCCCCAAATTAGAAATCATCATAAGTAGTGAACACTTAATGAAACACTTGGGAAGACCAGTTGCAACACTGGATTTTCCATAGAGACGGTCGGTGCTTTAGCATATATGGGATTCTATCTTAGTGCAGGATATTATTGTCATTTATGGAACTTGGCAACCTTGAACTCCAACTGGACTGCAGTGGCCAGGATTTGTCACATGCAGTGTCTGTGTGCATGTGGTACCCTTTTACAGATGAGGTTGAGTCATTCATACACATTAAAAGTTGGATAAGGTGCTTCAGTTACTTCTTTTTTCAAGGTGCTGGTTTGATCATTAATGCTCAGACCTATCCCAGCCTTGAAAGAAGACACTTTTCCTGTGCTCTGTCGTGCAGCCAGACAGCAGAAGGAGCCTGTACCTGTAGCCATGGCAGCCAGTAATTTATTGCTCCATATGGCTGGTGTGGCAGCAGCTGCTCTTGTTTTAAGGAGATCAGGGCATCAGGACATGTAAGAAACAAAACAAAACCCCACTAAAAAACCACCTGAAATGGTTTTGTACAGTAATAGTAGGGTTCTCCATAGGCATAAGGAGAACCAAGGGGGAGAAATCAATTTCTCTTGCTATGTGTTTACAACTTTTAAAATTTGTATATGGTTTTCACCAAAGATGTTATTTCAGGGGGGGAAATAAGTTTTTGTCTCTCATTGCAATGGCTTTGCCTTTTCTCAGTTTTCATGGCTAGTGTTTGTAGGGTGCAGCAAGCTGTGCTGATCAGCCCCCACAGCCAGGGACCACTTCAGATCAGCACTGCAGCAGGTGCCCAACAGCCAGAGCAGGAGCAGAATCCAACCCATGGCTTTTGGATGCATTAGGTAATGTGCTGAGAGGAAAATGGTATTGCCCAAATCGAATGGCAGCACTGTATTTCTAGTAATGAAGCGAAGATGTGTTCTTCATCAGCAATTATCATGGAACAGAAATACAGCTCTAATTTCAGTTTGGGTGCAAGAGTCACTTGCTGCTGAAAAGTGGTGTAGAAGGGCTCCTGGATTTAGCATGAAAATTTGCAAATAGGTTTGTCACAAACATGCATCTTTTTATTTTCATTAAGGGGCCATTTTAATTAAAGTGAAACTGGAATGTTTACTCCTTGCTTCCTATAGCTGTGATTGGTTTTTTCACTGTCTGAGCACATGTGTAATTTGCTCCAAAAAAAAATGTCAGCAGTTTCTGATTACCTTGTGAGTCTTACTCAACAGCTTGATTTTAACTGGGGGGAGGAGAGATTTCAGGGTGCTCCGAGGAGCTCTGATGTCTGTTGGTAGCAGGAGGAAATAGGTGTTATGTTTGGTACAAAGTTAATTGCAGTAATCACTGCTACTGGTTTAAAAGAAAAGTCCTTAATTTCTTACCCTGTTGTTTTTTTTTTCAGTTATGTCAATAAACTACAACATGCTTGGTAGTTAGCATCCTTCAGCTACATAACCTTTTGACACTGCTGCATCTGTGTGTTTGTAAGCATCTAAACAGGGTGACTTTTGGAAAACAGTCATTTATAGCAGGTAGTTAGTCTCAAATTTTAGGAAAGAAGGGGGAAAATTTTTATTATGAGGGTGGTGGAACACAGGCACAGTCTGCCCAGGTAAGTGGTAAATGTCCCATCCCTGAAAACATTCAAGGTCAGGTTGACCAGGGCTTTTGAGTAACCTCATCTAGTTATAGATGTCCCTGCTCACTTCAGGGGAGGTGAACTAGATGACCTCTAAAGGTGTCTTCCAAACTAAAACATTTTATGCTTCTATGAAAACTCCAGAGTTCAGGTTAGATAATGGAAGGAGAAGGCCAGGCACATAGGAAGGAGTGTGTCCATGCCTTCCAATACATTCTTCCTAAGCCCAGAAATCCCCCAGGATTTTTAAGTAATAGATAGTTGATGTGCTTTGAGAGTATCTCTTTCTTGAAATTTTTGCTGATTATGAAACATGACAAGAAGTATCTGTAGCAGAATAATATGCTCCAGTGATACAGCTCCTGAGGCATTGTGTGGCTTCTTTTCAGTTAGATATACTGTAAGGACACACCTTGGACTACTTTCATGGCTGAAATGCCTTTGGGGGTCTTGCAAACAATTTCAGAGATGACCAATTTCTCAACTTTTTTTGGAGCTTATCCAAAAGCTTGTATTTTAGTATTGTCTTCTCCATCAGAGATAATGATCTGAGTCTCCCTTGCTTATTCTCTGGGGTTTTGTTTCCTCCTGCTGATTATTTGGACTAAATAAGTAGGAAAACAACCAGTATCTGTGTGGTAACAAGGAGGAATGAATAATAGAAAAATGAGAGGCAAGGTACAGCTTATCATAAAAGACTGTCTCTGGAGACATAAATTGCTATTCATTGAGTTGTTTGCCTAGGCTTGGTTAAAAGACATCCTAGAGGAGATGTCTGAGCAGTGTTTCAGTAGAAAGTGAGTCATCCTCTTTGTGACTAGATCCATCTAGAGGAGGAGGAGAGACCAGAAAGCAACACTAAATGATGGATTGAGAACAGCCTTCATGGCAGTAAGGCTATGAAATTTTTGTCAGAAAGAATAAAGCACTATTGCTCCATCTTTTCTTTCCAAATATTCAGGTCTTTTTCATATCTGATGTAGAACTTTAAAAAAAAGTGTTTATGTGCAATTTCTGGCATTTCTCATTCAAGGTATGCAGGTCCTCCTTGGTTTTGATGATGATTCTGTAGCTGGAGGTTAGAGTTTCACCTATGATGATGATATCCTGTGTGTATAATTTATTGATACCCTGCATCTATCATCAAATTCAGGGAACAGTTGCAGAGTGACCCACTGCTGGGTCATTCAGAGTGTGACTTGGTTTTGCCATGTCTACATTTTTAAAAGGAATCAGTTGTCTTTTGACTTCTGTGAGATGTGACAAACCATCTGTTTCAAAGACCTTCTGGATGGGCTGAGGCTGCAGTTTGAGATGAGGTTTTGCTACTGTGCTTGTTGACTGGCATCTTTTATTATTATCCTCAACTGGGCAGACGTTTATGAGGGGATGTGGATATTAATTACTGAGGGTCTGTGGCACTCTGCTCTTTATCTTATATCTTTAAAGAAGTAATTGGACAACATAACACTAGCAAAGTACTTTTGCTGTTGGAGTGAATACTCTATGTCAAACTCTTGAGTGTGGTGTGACTTTTCTGATGCTCACCATTTGTTCTTTCCTTCTTTGCAGATTAAGACCGTTGATTTCAACACAGCTTGCTAAAAAGGCTGCCACAGAAGAGGTATGTAAAGTCCAGATCTACTTCTAGTGCAACACTTAAGAGTCTGGAAGTTCCCACAAGATTTTCTCAGCTCTGGTTATATGGTAGATATGGGCCAAAAATATGAGTCTTGTCTTTCTCATCAGACTGAGAGCTGGTTACTGAAAACGCTGCAAAGCTGAGGTTGCCTGTTTTCTAACCAAGGTTTGACCTTACTGATTACATTGACTTAGCACAGCCTCACAATGCCTAGCTAGACAGCAAAAAATAAAAGAGAGAACTCCTTGCAAACACTGAAAAAGGTATATATCAAACAAGTGGTTAGGAAGATTAGGAGAGGGCAGAGCTTGTGCCTGTTTCTCAGTGCCTGGACCATCCCCATGGTGAAGGGGGACAAAACATTGCTTCTGTGCAGCCAGCATGGACCAAAGGGAAGGACTGGGCTTCAGCAGAGACTGATGAGGAAACATGAAATGACAGCTTGCCCTCTGTTTGGGCTGGTTGGTTAGTTTGAATATAAAGTAGTGCCATAGAAAAGTTAGTGCTAGTGACTGGCCACCACAAAAAACCCCTCCTTCAGTGGCTTTGTGCACCTGCATTTTCTGCCAAAAGGCTCATGGTTATTATCAGAGTCACAGCAGTAACTGCTTTCTTTCACTGTTATTTCCACACTGTAAAGAGTAGACATATACATTTTATGTCTGGTAAAATAACTGACTACTGTGTATCTAAAAATTCTTTTCCTAATATACCAAAGGTCTTTGTCCTTCTTTTTCCACATGAATGTCTGCTACTGGCACCCTTTTGGAAGTGAACCAGTCTCTTTATGTAGTAAATGTGCTTTGACAGTTACCCATCCATACCTTAAGATATGTGCTAAACTCAGGCCCAGGATTTCTGGCAGTGAATTCAGGAAGTCCTGTTCAAAGGTGTTGTTTGACTGCCTTATTTTTAAAATGCCTGACTTTCAGAAACAGTCTGATATCCTGCCTGGGGAAATACATTTTCACTTCTTATGCTATGCTCATTAGAAAACTCTGCACATTTTTAGAAGTATAGCAGTCTGGAAGTGGACATGATAATTAGAAAAAGGTCACATTTTAATTAGCATGGTGCAATTTTAACAAAATAATGACTCACTTGTAGCTTCTTTATATTCACATGCTTTTTCAGAGCAGATGGATATTTTAAGCATATAAATTGATATGTATTATGGTGCTGATTGTCTCAAACTATTGTGTCTATTTCTGCTTATACTGAAAACCTAGGTGGATTAAATTTGATCCTTCTGGAGGCAAAAGCAGTGGTAGGAAATATAAAATAAACTGGAGGGAAGTTCCTCTAAATAATATGATTAATGTGAGCATTAAAAAATCATGAAAACTTGTCTTTGAGTGATCCAAATATCTAAATACTTGATTTTCTGTTAAAATTAATGTGTGTCTTTGCCCTATTAATGAGCTATTGGAGCAAACCCTTAGGTGACTTTGAAAAACTCAGGCAGATTCTTTAGCTTGACTGTCATGGTATATGACAAGTTCAGGAACAGCTTTGATGTTTGAATAATTAGACTATAAACTTTCTGGTACAGAGGTTTTCTTTTACAGTGTCTCTCTCAAGTGCCTGGAGTTACAGGGATACTGCATCCCAAGTAAATACATTTATAAATAATCAAAAAACCAAATCAGAACTTCCTGCCAATGGAATTGGAGAAGATGAAGCAATATGTAGTTGTGTACTGTCATTTAGAACTTAAAGCACTGTAGGACTTTTCTTATGGTAGAGACCAGAGGAGTTTGGGTTTCTTGGTCTGCTTTGGACCATTCATTGTTAGGATCACTTCAGCACTGTCCTTCCTAGGGATGCAGTCCCAGTCTTTTCTGTCTTTCCTAGTAGGGGGGATGACTCTCAGTGCTGATATCTGCTGACTTGTGACAGGTACTGTGAAGTATTCCCTTCTCAAATGTCTCTCACATGACAAAGCAGTAGTAATGGTTAATGTTCTTCAACTTGCCACCAATGAGATGTCTTTTTGGGCCACAGGCTGTAGTGTACGAACTCCAAATAATAGTCCACGTACAGAATGGAGGTGAAAAGTGCCCTGGTATAAAATTGGTGGAGACAAAGCTCATGTGATGTTTCTTCCCTGCATGAGAGAGGGAGCTGGACCTCTAGACTGAGTGCACCATGAGAGTGAGAGCTCCAGAGAGAACAGAGCCTGGGCTGTGCTGGGGCAGATCATGTTACTGGTTCCTGCCCTATTCCCACATCTGTTATCAGTGAACTGTAGGTGGTATTACCTTCTCCAAATTCACCTGTCTCCTTGCAGTGTTGCTCTTTCTCTTCCTCCCTGCTGTGTCCTAGCTAACCTTGAGAGCTGTCTTATAGCCTGTCCTGTCTAAAATGAGAGTTGCTAACTATCTAACCTTGAAGCAGCTGGAGAGGTGCATGTATGGAACAGGTCCTATCAGTGATCCATTCCCAAGTTAGTGTTTGGAGATCATTATTCTGATGAATTTCACAGGTGCTGGTGTGTATTATCAACCTAGTGCTCTACTGTCACATTAAGTGCTGTCTGAAGAGTGCTGTTTGTTCCACAGCTCATTCTGCCTCCAAATAAATCCAACCAGCCCTGTCAAAAGTAATGCATGTTGGGTTTTTTTCTGATCTGAAGGGTATGTTTTGGCTATCATTAAGGTGTCAATAACATTGTTAGTGTGTAATAGGCCTGATGTGAGTCAAGCACAATGAGGAAAAGGTTGTAAGGTTTCCCACAGAGCTCTGCAGAGGAGCCTTCACTCCCAGGTTTCTCCTTACCTTGTGCTTGCAAGTGGAGGATCCTTGTTCTGCTGTTACCATCTCTGGATATTTCAGCTACCTGGCTATGAACTTTGTGAAAACTGTGGATGTTTGTGCCTCACTTACATTTGGCAACATCTCACTGAGCAACTTTCACATGCCCTGGAAGAGCTAAGTCTCTAGCACTGGAAGTGAGCTTCCCTAAGTGGGAGCTGCTAACGTTTTGTAAAAATATTGAACAAAAAGAAGGGCTGCTGTATTGTTCCTTCTTCTTTTTTGCAGGTGACCTTTCCAAAGGCACAAGCAGAAGCCTCTGACTTAGAAAAGCCAGCAGCTGTGCTAGTGGAGAGTGGCCCAGTAGCTTATAACCCTGATGAAGAGGTGGAAGAGGAAGAGATTGAAGAAGACGACGATCACTGCATGAGCGCCTTGCAGCTCATGGGAGGAAACGGTAAGCTGAGATGTTTTCTAAATTCCTATCTGCTGGTGCTGTGGGGTTCATTGTTAGAGGCCTGAGAACAGACAGGGTTCCTCTGCTTGTCCCTGTCCTCTGGCAACTCATCCTGTGCAGAACTCCTGCTGCCTTTCTGGCATTGCCCATTCCTGTGGGAACGCCTGGAGTCACCCTTGTCCGAAACTTGACCTTCCTAGAGATTCCTCCTGAGAAAACTTTTCATCTCAAGCCTTAGGCTGAGAATCCTTCTCAAGAACTGATGCCTTTTTCAGAATTAGGTTTATTCATGTGGATCTGAGGAATTAGGGGGTCAGTAACCCCTCTGTCTGCAGTGCTCGGGGCTCATTACCTCTCGAGCTGAATCGCCCAGCTCCTGTCTGCCTCCTTAGCTGGGGCTACAGAGACATCTGCATTGTCCATGAGCTCTGAGGATCTGGCTCTCCAGCTCACAATGAATTGCCACACTCCATTTCTGGGGCAAGTGTTAGGAGGAAAGAGTTCTCCACCAAGTAGAGAAATTGCTTTGATAGCATGTGGTGTGCTGTATGGTACCCAGATGTGTGCTAATTTCTTTGGGTTGCCCAGCAAAGGCAGTTATTTAATTAGGTTTCTTTGCTGGCAGGAAAAGGCAGTATCCTCTCTGCAGCAGTTTTTCCTAGCTGGACACATCCACATTTATCCTTTATTAAAAACTTCCCCTTAGAAGTTAAGCTTTGAAAATACACACAAAAATAACTTTTTTAAATGAGAGCTGCTAATTATGGGTTGTGAAAAAAACAAGATGGGACCAAGTTTCCTATTGAAATGTTATTTACTGCAAGAATCTTTCCAGTGCTATTAATTAAACTCTCATGGATGATATAGATACATTTCACACAAGTGTCTGTTGCTTTTAAATTGATTTCTCCACTGGAAAATAATTGCTGAACCATAGGAAAAAGTTTGTTGCCTGCATTTATTATTAGAATAACGTTCCCAAGAAAAGGCACCCCTGTGAGGGAGGGAGGATCTGTGTTTATTAATAAACCCCCCACAAAAATAGAATAAAGGTCACTGAGCTTTTTTTTCTTTGTAAATGTTACTATTTATAAACCATTCTGAGAACATTCCACTACTCCCTGTCTGGCCTGGATGACAGCTGAAAAATCAGAGGGTTTTGTGTTTGTCTTTTTTTGTTGTTTAAAGAAAAAAAAAGGAAAGGAGCTTGCCCAGAAGTCAGACACAGGTGTACAGAGCTGTTCAGCAGAACAAGTAACTTCTTTCTAACTGCTTTCTTCATGGGTTTTAGACCTGCCTGCCCGGAGTAACTGCAGGAATTACAGATGGTGAACCTCATCCATTCTACACAAATTATTATAGATTACACTTAATTCTGCTTCTGAGCATTTGGTTGACTCTTTGGATCAAATGTTGGCACTGTATGGCATTTGGAATATAAAGGTTAACCTTATTGAATGCTTTATGTGTAATAGTTACCAGGAGGTTCAGCTACACAACAGAAAATGTCTGTTTGACTGCATTGAGAAGTACATAGAGGAGAAATTCATGCATTGGAAACACTCAGACTTGCCTTCTGACACATGCATCACACAGTCTTTGCACTCAGCATTGTTTAAGAAAACAAAACTGGATTAAAAAATACAGGCAAAATTTTAAGTTGTTCCTCCAGGAGTAAGCAGATCTGGGAGATCTGAGTCAGATGCCTTGGTCAGGATTCATTGCACGACTCCTTTGATGTTGGTGGGAACTCTGAACTATCTCTGAACCCTTGCAGTTTCAGCTTATAAACCCATGAATAATATAAACAAGCCAGCTTTTTTTCTTGGTGGCTATGTCTAGTAAGAACCATGCCTACTTGTAAATGTATGCTGCTGCTAATCAGCCACCATGTACCAAATTACTTGTGACAATCATGCTTGATCACCTTGACTTCTACATTAAACCAAGTACTCCACACATCTGTGTGCCAGGGATTCCTCTGTGAGGGCCCGGTGACAAGTGAGAAGACACAAACATGCTTACAAGTCATTTTATTTCACTGAGGAAGATAAGTGCAAGAACTTTTGATTTAGCCATAAGAAAATAGATGCTTTTTTTAAATGCTTGCTTAAGGTAAAACTTAACATCAAGTTACACAGCAGGGAAGCAGCCTGAAAGCAGCAATACTTTTGTTGTATCTTTCATCTACCTGGAATATTTTCATTTTTATGTGCTTTTCTCTTTGTCTGTTTCAGATTATGGCTGTGATGTGGATGATGATGATGGCTATTAGTTACATTTACTTCTGAAGATATGGACTGTGTCTTGCTCACAGCAAATCTTAAAGTCTTCAAACTGTATGAATAGAGAAAGAAGCTGTTTGCGGTTAGCAAATTTAATTGGACAATCCTTCCTTTTGTAAAGCAGATTTTAGGTTGGCATTGACTGTGGTCAGTTTACCCAGCAATAAAGTTTGGGTTTCTACTTGAATTTTTTTTTTTTTTTTTTTAATTATTTGGGTGGATCACAGTTTGAGGCTTAAATTAATAGGGGTAATGTTTCCAGAGAACAAAAGAAAAGAGACAAAACAGACTGTGTATAAAGCATGTGTGGCTGAAAGCAACACATCTCTTATTTATGTGACTCTGCTTTTAGGCATGTTGTTGAAAGGGAGCAGACTGAAGGACAGATAGGAGAACAGGTAAAACTGAAAAGCATGCCTGTTGATTATTTGAGTACAGTAGCATTAGTTGTCCCAATAATGCTACAACCAAAACAAAACATTTCCAACTTGTATTGTAAACGTGACTCTATTGTTGTATATGAGCTTCCTTGCCCACAGCTATCAAAGATTAATGACAAGTTATGTATTTGCAGGGCAGTATAGGTTTCTCTCAAATGAAGTAAATACTTCTTTATATTAATCACATTATAGATTTCTTAAAAGCTATGACAATAGAAGACAATGTTGGCAGCAAAGAAGAATCATCTTCCACTGTGAGTCTGGTGCAGTTCTGTGGAAGAGAGATCTGTGTGAGGCAAGAAGAGTAGAGAACAAGTAGGCAATGATGCTGTGCTCATGTGCCTTTGCTGGGCATCCCTAGGGACAGCCAGATCTTGTTGTTGCTGGTATTGCTGCAGGAGAGTCATTTTGGCCATCTCTATGGAGCTGCACTTATCCAACTGAGTTAGGGTGAAGGTCTGCTCTCAAGAGCTGCCTGTCTCTAAAACCAGTTGAAAGAAAGAGAAAGCTGAGCTTTTTGAATAAATAAGCTAGCATCTGCTTTGGCTGAATTTAATTTAGTGTAATTTATTTAAGTTTCTGTGGGTAAATTAAAGGTCACCATGCAGCAGTCTGACTTTCATAGCTCAGATCCCACCCTTGAACAGTTGCTGCCACGTGAGTAATGCTGGAGCTCCAGCCCTGTGCACCCTGAAATGTCAACAGAGATGCATCAGCTATCACAGTGCCACGAGAGCAGGTTCAGGGATGGAGCCCTTATTGCCAGATCCCACTCTGTTGTCTCTGACCTGCCTTTCCTTGGCACTTCAGGGTCTCAGGCTCTTAGCTCGTTGGGAAATGCACTGCACTTGAGATCATGCTGTTGACGGCGGCAGCTGCAGGACCCAAGATGTTTTCCTCTCTCTCCCTTGTTTAGTGACAATCATGAAAGATGTAGGCTTGTCTAAAGATGGGTATTTATGTTATCAGTGTGATTTCTGTTAAGCTGTCTCTCCTGGTCAGCTCAGAGGAGCACTCATCACTAAAGCACCATCCATCCTTCTGCTGCAGAGGGTGGATTGTGACAGGAAAAGTTGCCTTGGGAAGCTCTCTAGCTACTGCCAGCCAGAGTGATGATGCTGCTCATATCTGTGGTCATCAGCAAAGAGAGGAGGTGCCATATGGCCTTCCATATTTCTGTCCCTCTCAGTAACATACCTAAGAGGGATGTCCTGCTAGTTCTTAACCTTTTAAACTAGCAGAAGGGATCATGTAAGTAGAGCAAGAGCAAGTGCTTTATTTTAGGAGCAGACTTAGTATTATTTGACTGGTAAATGTAGTTTGTTTGGTAGCTTGTATCTGCTAGATATTTTTGAGCCCTGTACAGGAGTATTTCTGCAGTGCTGATGGCTTAAAAGCAGAGCTTGGTAACAAAACTGATGGAGTGAGGCTAAGGGGAGGAAGAGCTTTTCTGAACCAGATTCCAGTTACTTAAGTTTGCAGCGATTCACTGGGCAGCAGAAATTCCATATAATTCTTAGGGGAAAAGCTGGCATTTTCACCAAGAAACAATGGATTTTCTTCTGATACTTTAAATATACTGCACAGAAAATGATACTGAGGGCATAAACCCTTCTACCTCTCTTTTATCTATACCATAAATTAAAAATCATGCTACAAGCATTTAAGTTTCTTAAAAGTTCATTTGTTCTATCGGAGCTCATGCTCTGCAAGTCTTTGAGACAGTTGAATTTGAGCATTTTGGTTTGAATTAATCTGCCAATAGCACTATTACAGAGACACATACTCTCAGTCTATTCTCAAAGCTTGGGGTTTATTCCAAGGTACACATTATTCTCTATGCAGGAAATAAACATGCATAAATAAACATGTCTATGACTCATGTAGGTCGAATGCTTTTCTCAAATGCAAGATGTTGGCTCTTAAAGAAACTGCTAAGATGAATTCTTTATTGCTAAGGGTCTTTCCACCAGTCATCTGTGTACATTTTTGTTGGTTTGTTCCCCCAAAAGGGTACTAAACCTGCTGCCAGTGTAGCAATGTTATGTGCAGGAGCTGAGAGTCCACCCAAATAACTGCTGCTGGTAAATTTGAATATCAGTGTTGCATTGCCTTTCTGAGAACATTGTGTCCTGCACTGGAAGGAGAGAATTGCAGTTTTTGAATGCTCTGGTATGATTTGTTTAGGAAAGGCTATCACACAGTCTGCTAGAAAGGCACTTGGAGAGCAGAAAGAAGAAAAACCCAAACCCAAAAAACCCCTACAATTCCATAGCATCTGAGCATTGCTGGTGAAGTTGATGGCATAGTTTCTGTAGAGGAGTCCTAAAGGAAAGGCCATGGTGTTGTAGAGGCAGACTTCACCCTGAGCACTGTAAGGCTTCTAAAGCTATAGTGGTTATGTACTTTTTTAATTTATTGGTGACTTACCAGGATTTTTATAATGTTCATTCCTTCTTGATTTAACTAAGCTCAGGAAATGTAAACAGATTAGAACATGCTCGTTTCTGGTTTTATAGCTACTCATTAACATGTAGAAAGTTTAACACTGCATTAACTCTGTTTACAACTGCCAATGTATCTGGGCAATTCTGTTGTATGGAAGTGAGCCTAGATTTAAAGGGAGTCATTTGGACCCTGCTTTTCTCAGGATTCTGATTGTAATGAAAAGAGCTTGTAAGGCTTCAACATTTGTTGTTCTTAGATCTTCTTATATGAACCCACAGAAGCTGCATATCATGTCTTCAAGTCACTTTGCTTGACAGGCAAAACCCTCCAGCTGTTGCATCCAGCTTGTCTGCCATGCAGCCTTGTAACACTCTTGTACTGTGGGAGTCAAAAATGGAAGAAATAAGGAAAATAATGGGGTTCTTCACTGTGGTGAGTGCATTTTTCAGTGTCTTAATCATCTGTGACATTTTTTGTTTAAATCCTTGTGTTCAGTACAGCAGCTTTTAAATGGTGCCAGGCAGTCTTGTCTTGAGGGTTAACCATGTTCCTCAACAAAGTTCTTGCCATCCTGGTTGCTTGTTTGTATTCCTTGAATTGCATTGGAACTCCAGTTGCAGATGTGTGCAGTTAATGCAGAGTTTCCCTAATAAATGTTCTGTTTCTTATTTTTGTGTTGAAACCTTGCATTTGGTTCAGTTAGTGGCAAGGAAATGAAATCTGTTTGATGGAAGCATATATATCATCCTTACACAACCACAATATGAGCAAAGTTAAGCTTTTTTACTGTAATATATTTGCTGTAAATAAAAAGTAAAATCCTTGCATAACCCATCTTTTATGATGCTGTCCTGTTAATTTCTATTTCTTCTGTCTTCATTCTTATGAATGTTCATTTTTTATTGCCGTGTGATTGGTGGATAGTGGTCAAAATTTGTAATTCAAAGCTTTATTTCATCTCTGAAAGGGAGGACACATCTAATCAGGCAAGTGTTTTTTACAAGATAATGTTCCACTGATAAATGTATATAATTTCTGTAAACTGGGTAACATGAATGAGTTTTTTCCACTAAGCTACATCACTGACTGACTGTGGGAACAATATATAGTGTGTGTGTGTTTAGTGGAACTGTTCCAGTGCTTCTTTCTGAAAGCTGTACCTTGATAAATAAGGTGTGTCCTGAGTTAAAAATCATGTTATTTTATCAACATCTGGTCACCAAAGTTTGGAGGCCCAAATCCACATCTACTCTTGGTGCACATGGGTGTTTGCTCCTTTTATTTTTTTTCTGGAAGTGGAGCTGCTGATGGACCCTCAGGAGCATCTGCTGCAAAGTTTTAGCATCTAGTAGGACAATCACCAGTAGCTTGGATAATAGAGTAAGTATGTGTCATTCCAGCATTTTACTGGGTTCCCATACTCTCCTGTAGGTGCACTTCTGCTCTCATTGGCATCGAGATGCTTTTATCTCAGTTTCTTTTCAGCTGTTCCAACCCTTTGAACAGGCAGTTAGGAACTTCTCCAGTGATGTCCCTCACTGGTGCTCTCTCACTCATAACATCTAAGCTGTTAAAAAGTACTGGCCACCTTGGCCTCCTATTTTCTGCTCTTCCCAAGCTGTATAGTTATTGGGTTTGTCCTGCAATTTTTCTTTGCCCTGCCACAGCAGGCTTTGATAGCCAAAACCATTCTGTCCCCCAAGCTGTGTTCCTCAAATATGCCTCCTTTAAGGGTCTGAAAAGTTAAATAACATAAATAAATCTGAAATCTCCCAAAGCTTTGTATTGGCTTCATTTGTCACCAGTTGATCACAGCTTACTTGTTCTTAGCTTCGTGTTTTGTAAGGCAGAAGGGGCTATTGTCATTTCCTACTCCCATCACATGTGTAAGAAGAGTTACAGCATAGTATTTGGTATTTCTTATGCATGCCTGGCAGTGGTCTTGGTGAGTGGTGGTTGTTTAGCCAAAGGGATTAAGAAGATGAGAAGTGAGGCTGGGTGAAAATTCATGACTTAGAGCATAACAAATTTACTTGTGAGTTCCTTCACTGTAATTGTTATTTTTCTTATGGGACTGCTGTGTATTTTCATGGAAATAATGGAGACACATACATTTCATAACAATGCAAACTGAATTCCTGTCTTGCCATGTGATTCTAGGAGCACAGAGTTATATGACTTTTAATATGAATCCTACATTTGTTATTGTATGGGTTGGCAGCAAGTGACATTGTACTAGCCACCAAAATGGCATTATTATGACCTGTTTCTATTGCAAAAAGGCAAGAAGAATGCTTTTAGTAAAGCTTCAAAAAGCTTCAAAAGCAGACAAATACAGCAAATTAAAGGAACTCAAGCAATGCAATGAAAAGAAACAGCACTAACAGTCTGCTTACCAAATAATTTTTCTTCGGTGCTCTTCTGTGGGCAAGGTGAAAGGTGTTTATATGCAGCAGCAAAGAGAGGCAGAAGTGGCATCCTTGCAGCAGCAGAGGTGAGGCAGTGTTGTCCATTTTCCACACCAGAATTCCAGATGACTTCTGTTTCATGGTATAGTCTGCACCATCTTCACTGTTCCTGGACTGGGCAGTCCATGGGGGATATTGAAAGAGGCAGGACACCTAGTCAGGTGGAGGAGATGGTGAGGTGTCTTTGTTTCCCCTGAGTAAAAACAGAGGAGGTTAATTATTCAGATTAGTTTGGAGGGCTGTAGTTTGATGTTGAGGAGAAAAACAAGCTGCATCCTGAAAACCAGAGGGACTGTTTCTTTGCAATGATGTGCAGTGGACTGTGCAGCAGGCAGTGAGCATAGGAATGGACCACATTCACATCTCTGGAAACCCATCTGGTTTCTCAGCTGCATTAAATATTGAAGTCTTTGGCCATATCACTGTTTCTGACATGCCTCTGCTTTTGTCAGGTGGAGATGGGATTTCTAACTCTGCTCTAAGATGTCAGCTGTCCCTATGCTGGTTAATGGGCAGCAGCATTCCCCACCCATGTGCTGGTTGATACATTTCTGGGTTGGTGCAGATGTTTCCTGTCCCCCACCCATAGCTGCTCATTCCTAAGGAAGAAACTGTGAGGTTTTTTCAATAAGAAAAAAACCCCCAAACCACATACTTATTTTTCAGCTCTGCCACTTTATAGTGACAGAAAAATAGGCCAAAGAGCTGATCACCCAGCTCAAGCTGGCCTTGCAAACAGCCTTGCTGCAGATTTGGAGGAAAGCACTCCTGGCTGGTGCAGCCATCTATCCTTGAGCTGCTCAGCAGGTAGCATAGCTGGCAAGTGTTCTCTGACTTCTGTCCTTACTGATGAGGGTCTTCTAAGTCTGGCATTACTGCAAGGGTTCTAACCCTGGTCCTCATTAAACACCTTTGAAGAGAAAGATTTCAGAACAAACATTCTTGAGTAGAAGTCCCATGTGTGTGTGATCTGTGCCCTGAGCAGATGTCTGTTGGCAGTGAGGGATCTCAAGGTCCTAAAAATGCAACCAACTACTAGGAAGGTGCTGTGAAAATATCATGACAGATATTCACAGTTGCTGTAAATTGGTACAGTTCCTGTTCTGGGCAATAATAGCTTTGCTCTTTTACATCAGTTGAGGATCTGTGCCGTTTGCAACAGTCTTTAGAGAGGTTATTAGCAATAATGAAGGAAGGGAGAAAAGTATGCTGGGGGGACAAGAATTTGTCATATTGTGGTATGTTGCCCAAAGCCACTTCTTACTCTGTTTGTCAAGCACAACTTGCTGCCTAGCATAATTAACCTGCAAAGTGGAGTTACCTAGTCTGCTGATTTCAAAATAAAGGAGGAAAGGGAACTTCAGTGGTGATAGACCTGTAGTGTGTGGCACATAGTGCATCTCTCCTCAGCTCTGCATGGGCATGCCTGCAGCTGTCAAACTATCTAAGTGGTTATAGATCCACTCTGATGTGGATCTGTTGTAATTTAGTAACAGTTCTTCAGAACAGCACCATGTCTGGGAAAAGGCTAAATCTTTCTATCTGCTTTGTTTCCTGCCCATACTCTTGAGAGCTCACCAAAGGACTGTGCATACATACTGGCACAACTCAAGTAAGATTCAGGGGTTGCCAGGGGCTAAAATATAGCTAAAGCAAATGGTTTCAAAACTCCAGCCACTGTTTTCAAACAAACTCTTACACAAGGCCACTGGGAAATTGTTTGATACTGCTGCATGCTGCATTAAATCAGTAGGAGCTAACCATAAGCTCTGAGCTCTCCAACAGCAAATCAGTGTGATGTGAATCATCGTGTTTTCTTTCTGGACCATCAGGCACCACGAGGAAGAGTCTGAGTGGATTTTGCTGCCTGTGGTAAGATGAAGGATCTTTCATCTTGTTGATCATCCCTCTAAATTTTATGTTGGTTCAGAGGAGCTGGCTGCACTGCATTAATAAAATGCCATCTGATGCACTTTTGGACAGTGTTCTTGGCACACATGCAAGTGTAGGCTTTCTGATCTCCCCTGGCCACTCGGTACACAGAAGGTCTCTATCAACAAGGGGTAGTGCCAAGCCTTGTAAAGCTGCCCAGGATAGACTTCAGTTATTGTCACTGCTTGTGAGTATAAACCAGTGTGAAAGGGGCTACAGCTCAGATGAGAAGTGATGAGAAGAGTAGAGTAGTATAGGGCTATCGGTTGGACTAGATGATCTTGAGGGTCCTTTCCAACCCTAATGATTCTGTGATTCTGTGATGGCACACCACTTAGGAGATTGTTTAACTTAGTCTGCTGCAGATGTGAGTGAGGAAAAGCAGGTATACTAATACCACTGTGCAGAGATGTAGTCTGGGAGTCCCAAGGGCTGTGTTCAGCCTGCGGATCAGTCCCATCCAGTAATCCACCTTGACTAGTACAACACATATGATGCTCTGAAGGAGATAGGCAACTGAGGCCATCTGTGACACCAAGTGAATATCAGAAGGAGGCAGGATGAAGAAGCTATTACAGGACTTACCTGAGGTTTGGAGGGAAGGCTGTGGCTCTTCCAGTGTCATTTCAAGCTTGCTTTCGCTGCCAACCTTAGCTATCATTAAATTCTTGTGTAGGTCTTAGGTTGATTGGGGTATCGGGTGGCTTGACATCCAAGAAAGTGCATTTGCAGTGTTAGTTGGGGGTTGAGAGGGATGTTGAGTGTGTTTCTGAGTTACTCCCTCTATTGCCATAAATCACAAGGACCTTTCTGGGGATTGCAGCTTGCCTTCTAAGCAGAGTCCTCCATGCTCAGCAGGAATACGCAATCACTACTGAAGAGCAGAGATGTTAAATGATACAAAGAGGGGGAGAAAGCAGCACAGATGGAGAATTGTGGTGAAACTTAGAGTATGAAAACATTGGTTGTTCAAGGTGTTGGAGCCAAGGGTGTCCCACATTGGAGGTAGAGGAGGAGGCAGAGAACAGCTGGTCTGGTAAGCTGTTAGCTGAAATTCCTCCTCATTTCACCTCTAAGACAGGCTCCATGTTTCCTACTTCTGCAAAGGGGTGGTGGTGAAAGCATCTCAAATGGCTTACTATGACATCCCATATTCTTCACCATTAACTGCTTACCTGGGCATGATGCCCAACTTGCTCTTCTCCTGCTAGTATGTATATCTCACACACTACCAGATCCTGCCTAACTCAGCAGGCAAAGGGACTGGGGAATCACAGCAACAGCTCCTTTTTCTGGAAAAAGAGCTGTGCTCTTACTCAGGGTCTCACCCATGCCTTTGCTCTGAGCCTGGCTGCTCTGCTGTCTCTGATGATCTTACCTAGATAATTTCTTGTTTCTTGTACAATTTCATGTTTGTAGCTTAAAGAAATGAAGTTTGGAGCTAAGGGAATGTAGAAACCACAAAGGGCTTTTGGCAGGTTGGCACGGAGCTGCTAAGTTCTCTTTACCCATAGATTCTTCATGCCTATGTTGTCTACCCTTCTCTGTAACATATCAATCACTGGTGCTTTTGGAAAAAGATGTTGTGAAATGGTTAATGGAAATGCTGCTCTCCATTGCTCTGTGTTAGGCACCATTGAAAATATTGTGAGATCAGTGCAGAAAGCAGTGATGTCCCATCCACAGCACCATCCAGGAGTGCCAAAAAAAGAGAAGCCATAAAGAGTCCTTGTTTCTGAGGGTGCCATATGTGGGAAAGGGCTGAGCTGGGATCATGGCACAGATAGTCTGGTTTAACTGGAAAACAGGAGTGACAGCTACTTCCCAACCAATGCCAGAGAAAAGCTTAAGTACAGGAGTGGGGTTTGCTTCTGGGTGGCAGCTCATCAAAACCTTGGACTGCATCCTTGGCTTGTGCAGCCATTGGTGCTTGATGAGACTCAATCCAGTGCCAGAGAGTCATGCTTATGTTTGGGTGGAAGTCCCACCTCATGGTCACCTCGTCTACCAGCATAAAGGGAAAACATCTGTAGAAGAAGCAAAATTACCCACTGGAATTCCTGCAATCTGTAATGAATATTTAAGGTGTAAAAAACTAACAAAATGGAATGGAGTGAGCCATGAAAGTGAAATCTGCCTTTTTTAACTTGAAAACAGTGTGATATCAACAATGCTGCAGTGCCTGGGAGCAGTCTGAATGAAAATGTGGATGCATTTAGGAATTATGCTGTTTGTACAAGAAATGTTCAAAGGATGGAAGTCTTCAGTCTCTTTAATCAGTCATGGGAGCAAACATCGTGGTCTTTCTGTGAAAGAACAGCAGATAGTTGCTGTTCTGTCTTTCTAAAGACATGTCCTGTTTTCCCCTTAAGTCTATTTCATTAGAAAATACAATATTAAAGCTTTAAAAAGGTCTTTATTAGCTAGCAGATGGTTTTGCAAGTCATTTTAATGAGATGAAGAAAACTTTAATGGCAGACATTTAAAGTTGTGCTTAGACAGACTATTGCCTTCAGAAAAATCTCAGAAATGTTTTCTCCTTGGTTTTGGCAGAGCTTGGCACCAGATTATGTAGAAGGAAATAGAAGGGGATGATTTACAGCTCCTGCTTTCCTCTCAAGAGTGATTTTACACCAGTGTAACATCGCTGAGTTCCACAGTCATGCCGTGATTTACAGAGGTGCAAAGGGAGAGGGAAATGTCATTAACTTGATGCAGTTTGGGAGAAATACTGCATTTCTAGTATACTTACCTCATTCTGTTGCCACTGTGAAGAGATTTTTGGGAAGTTTTATAGACATCCCCCTTGCAGGCAGGACAGGAGTGTGCCAATTCCTTCTGGACATCTTTTTCTGGATATCAGCATCAGCAGTGGTTGGGGATAAAAAAAGAAGATGGAAGAGCCCTGAGACCCTGTCCATGCAGGACAGCCTTGCAAGTCCTGACTCTCTTCTTCCACACTTGTTAAGTTTCCTGAGGTTATCATAAGATGCTTGTGCTGAAAGCAGGCAGGAACATGGTTGTTCTCAAAATACATATATATAAAAAAAAATCCACAACAACTAAAAAACCCCCCAAAACCAACCAACCAACCAACCAAAAAAACCCAAAGATACCAAACTCCACCTTTTCAAGGCCCTGATGGTTGTTCCAGGCTTGTATTTCTCTCTTTAGCAACCAGCGCCATGGTCTTCAGAGGTATGAGCTGTCTTATAGTGAATATACTCGCATCTGAAACACCCAATCCATGACAAGGATGGTTTATATCCCTTTAAATATGTGAGTTCTTGTGTGTAGTTGAGGTTATTTTTATGTGAGTGGTTGCTGACTTTCAGACCTGCTTCCTCCAAGAGTTTGTTTTGGCTGTGCAGGGTCTTGGCCTCAGAGGAGCAGAGAGTGGGAAGCGTGTAGTGATTCATTTGGACAGCCAGAGGATTGACTGTCCCTGCACATATTAAGAGATGAATCATGCTTCACAAAAGCAATCAAAAATGCCTACTAAATAAGTAATTGCCTGGCTACCTTCTTAGCCTGTCCAACCCTTTGATCCTCTCTGGGACTGCTGACCTTGTTACACCTGACCAAGCTTCAGCATCAGCTTTTTGCACTGTTGGAGACCTCTGTCCTTCTAGTTTTTCTAGATCTGGCTGATCTAATCTCAAAAGCCATTTTTCATATTTGAAAAAGCCTTGAAGCTATATGCACTGCAGAGGTGGAAAGCCTTCCCTTTTATCTCCAGATAGAGTGTGTTGGATCATCTATACACCAGCAAGAAATAATATTTGGGAGCTATAGTGGTGGACTTGTTAGAAATAACCTCAGCAGTGTATAGAAGTGAGAACAAGACACTTTAATGGGACATTAAGACCCAACAGAGGGGATTTTTCTCTACTTGTGAGCCCTGAGGACCCTAACAGTTGCTCTGAAAAGCCCTGTGAGTTCCTAAGCCTTCAAATGAAGAAGGTTCCCTCTAATAGCAGTGCATTTCCACATCCCACTGCGCAGGAGTTGCTCGGGAAGGAGGTCTGGGTGAACTGCCCTTCGGGATCCCAGTTACAGATCTGTGTCTGTATCAAGAGAAGTAGCAGTTCTTCATCTTCTCCCTTGCTTTGCAATCCTGATATTAAGTAGCAAATAGGGGCCATCCATTGTCATTTTGTTACCATCCCTACAGGCACCTCTATTAGCTCCTGGGCTACTCTTTGGTAGTAAAGACCCTTGCCACATTCTGCTGTTTTCTGTCTGTGGGTGGGGGTTTCTGTGGAGGCCTGTCCTGAAAGGAAGGGCGCTTGCCAAAAGAGCTATAACGCCTCCGTTTGCCAGGGACAGACGAGAAGCATCTGTGCCCCCAGCAGCAGACGCACTGCATGATAAGAACATCTCTTCAGCCCTGGCACATGCCCTTCTTGCAGCCAGAGGACTGATGAGTAGCAAATTGCCATCCACAGTGTTGTTTCTCTTGCAGAATGGAAGTCAGCCCACTCCTGCTGGCCCTGCCAGCCTCATAATTGCAGAAGTTGCAGTACCCAACTCCCCTCAAACTACAATGTTGACTTGCTTGGTGGCCAGGGGGACAAAGGAGAAAGACCAGTCTCTGCCATTTCAGGTGGGTGAAGAAAAGTCATTGCAATTGGACAGGTTTCCAGGTCAGGTCGTCCTGGGAACAGAGACCCACCTGTCCATGGTCATGCAAAAATATACAGTGACTTGCTTTTTCTGCTTGATCTGTTTTGGCTTTGCTGTGGCCTTTTTATCCCACTGACTCCCAAATTCAGCACTCCATGCTCTGAAGTGTAGCTGTGCCAGCCATACCCACATAAATACATGTGGAAATCTACTCTGTAGAGCTCTAGACTCTCTAGGAATATTTTGCTTCTCTTAAAGCTAACATTTTTGCTTGGTGACTCCCTGAGCTGCCTGTTTCTTTCCACTGAATATAAAGGAGCTACTGATGAGTTGTTGGGACAGAGTGTCTGCCTTGCAGGCACCGGGAGTGAGATGAGGTGAGGAAATCCCATTCCCATCTATCTCAGCCTTCATTTAAAGTCCTAATTGTGCTGTAGAGCAAGAGGCTTGAGTGCCTCCCTTCCGCTATTAACCAGCCATCATGTGCCACAAAACAAAACAAAAGAGCTTTTAATATATAGCTGGGCTGACTAGGCATTGTGAAATGTTGCACCATAAATATCTTAGATTATTAATTTTTTATTTGCCACTTCACAATAGGTAGGGGGAGTGTTTATGAGGGTGCTAAGCAACGCTCATTCTGCTAAATTTGGCATTTAGAACATGCTCACGCGACAGGCATTACAAAAACTTTGTGAGGAATGAAGACAATTTAAGATGTCTGAAGCACATGCAGAATAAATGGCAGCTGCACATCAATTGCTACTCCTAGCTTCTTCCTCTGCTGTTTCCCACACTGTGGTTTTGTTACTGAAGTGTCACGTCCTGGTGAGTATGCGTGTTTAATTTGGGCTCCATCAAAGAAGTCTGAAGTTCATGTGAGCCAAGTTAAGCCACATCCTGAATGCTACAGATCTCCTTCTGTCCCTGGCCTACTGCTGTGGTGCCTGTGTCCATATGCTGTTGGCTTGGACTCATCAGAAACCCTTCAGGAACAGTTTCAAGGTGCTCTTATCCCTCCAGAAGCAACTGCTCTAACAGCCTCTGGAGCTCTTTTGGCTGAGAGTCACAGTAACCGTGATCATTCTCCACCCTCTAAAACTGAAGTACATTTTGAATTGAGTCTTTCTTCCCAAGATACCATATGGGTTACCGTGACATATGGAGCTGGAAATGAAACTCTTGCCCACTACTGTTCCTGAAAGCTGCCCATGCTCCACAGCACTGACATCAATCATTTAGCATTCCCAGCAATGGAGGTGCCTGGTGTTTCACAGAGGATGCGGACTCAGGGGGTGGAGATAGGAAGGCAGGAGCTCATTAGGTCCCAGAAGTGGCTACCCTCATACTCAGTAGCTATACACATGCATCCATGTAGATGTTTGTGCCCACTATATGTATTGGACAAATGCTGCTTGGAGAAGGTCACATCTAAATGAAGTTTCACCTAAAGTACCTCATTGTTTTCATCTTACACAAGTGAGATGGGGAATGGAAAGGGGAATTTGTGCCCTTCCCTGGGTCAGAGAGTCATTAAGGGGGTTGGGCAGATGCATGAGGCTCTAGGAGACACCTGCATCCCTCTGAGGTCAGTCTCTCTGTATTTTAGCTAAGGTAGATGACAGGCCACCTCCTGTGCAGCAGGACTGGGCTGAGTTTCTGGATGAAAGATAAAATTTGTCAGGTCCCCTGGAAGGCTTCAAAGGTGGGCAGTGGGTGCATGTGGAAGGTACTGCTCCTCACCGGTGACATGTGCCATGAGGTCAGCTAGAAGAAGTAGCTTGAAGAACAGGGTAGCTGTGTGGCTAGGAGCAAGGGACATGGTTCTGCTATTGACATTTTACCTTCACCTGGCTTGTGCAAGCCAAGTGTGATGTAAGACACCTCTGTAACCTTATTGCTGTTCTCTCTCAGGAGCTGGGCAAGCCTGTGAGCAGGGCACCAGGGGGTAAATCCCAGTGCAACACCTTTCCAGTACCCTCTGCTGGAGGTAATGGAGAGACCTTGGCTATTTAAAATCCAACATGCAGCATGCCAAGATTGACCTTAGGGCACATTACTGGTGCTGCCAACCTGGGCTCTGGGTGTGCTGCCAATGCAGCTCCTGCCCCAGGAAAGCCGGGCTGGGTAGATGGCTGGAGAGAGATGCAGAAGTCCAGGGACATGACTTGCTGCTGGGTATGAGGGTGTGCAGAAAGGCAGCTGGTGTGTTTGCTGCTCCTGTCTAAACTTGTTTGGATAGATATGGGTTATATTTCCAAACAGGCAGCTTTTATTGACTCTTTAACGTTAGACTTAGGGCAAAACTATGGTAGAAATTCCCATGGGAATTAGTGCAGAGCCAGAGTGGGTGAGTCTTAGAGCTCCTTTCACTGTTTTCCAGAGCAACACTGGAAGAGGATAGTATGTTAGCCTTAAACTGGGATTTCCTGTAATTTGTCAGTTTTCACAATTCTACAGTTATTAAAATTTCTCTTTTTCTTATTTCTTTTTTATTCCCTTTGCTGAATGCCATGAATCAGAAAATGGCTGGAACAGTTATTTTGCTCCAATGTAATTTGATTCTCTCTCCCCCTCCTTAGTATTTGATGAGAAACCTTTGTATTTTCATGCTTTAATACAATCTGGCACATAATTACAAATGACTCATAGATTATCTCGGTCATGGAGCTCTCTGAAATTAGATGATAATTTAGCCTGGAATTTCTGTCGGAAAAAATGAAGGAAAAGACAATTATAATTATTCTAATCAAGATATCTTTTTCGTTGCCTGGAGTATTGCTCTGTGAACTGCCAAAGGCCTGAAAGTATTTAGACCATTTCTACTGCTCCCTGTTTCCCAGGCAAACACTGCTGATCATTGCGTAGCTTCATCGCCGTGAAATTCTCAGAAGTTCTGCTGACAGGGAGGGGAAGATGAAATGTGTAGGAGCAGAACTGCAGAGCTGCATGCTTGGGGGGTGTGAGCAGAGCAGCCACTGAAAAACGATGAGTCCAGGATCCTTGTGCAACCCCCTGGGTCTTCCTGCCAGGAGGGACTGAATCCTGTACAGTGGCATAATGATGTTGTTTTGACATCCACCACCAATTCCCACCCAAGAGAACTGAAACGGGCAGAAAGGAGGACAGGGTGCTTCTGTTGACACCACTGGTTCTTACATGTCTTCCCTTCCTTGGCTTTGATGCTGGTTCAGGTGCTTCCAGTCAAGTGCTGGACTGCAGGGATCTGGGCTGCAAGTACAACAGAAATCACATCCTTGTCCTCGCTGTCAGAGCCCGTTTGTAGAAGGGACACCTGACCCATGGGATGCTGAGCAAGAGAGAGGTCTCTATGATGTGTGGCTCTAAAGATGAAGGAGGTGGTTGTGTGAGGCTGTCCCTGGCCTGGTGCATATGGCTACTAGATCTCATTTCCTGGTCACTCCTTTAATGTGGATGGAAATATCAGCAGATTGGTAGGAAAATACAGCTTTAATCTTAGGAAAAACTCATAAGAGTGTGGCTTGTCTCACCCAGCAAAGGCAAAGAGGGGATCTGAGTTCAATCTATAAATACTTCAAAGGGGCAAGCACCAGGGAAAGAAAAAAGCAAAGAAAACAAGGTTGCATAAGAATAAATTAACCATGAAGTAATCTAGGCTGAAAACTGGAAGGTTTTTGGTATTCTGGGGAGTATCTCCTAGTTTTATGTTCTGTTTATTCCAGAAAGTGAGATAAAGGCTGCTTCCTTCATCCCAGAGGATGAGTTTGAAATGTAACCAGGTCCATGCTAACATCACTGACCATCCTGCTGCTGATTGCTTCTGGCAGCAGTATAAAATGCATGTGCTTGTGAATGATCCCAAGCCCTACCCCACTGATTCCTGATGGGCAGCCCCCTTCTTCCCATCCCACCTCCAGGGCTGTCTGGAGCTGGCTCCTGGCAACATCTTCAATAGGTTTGAGAACTGGTGATGCAAAACTTCTGGTTAGAAACCAAGAGATGTTAGGCCAATAGAAAAGTCAGTTATTCCCAACAGAAAATGGGAAGAGGGATGGGATTGTACTGATTTGCATGACCACTCTTAGCATTTAATGGAATAAAATACAGTTTTCCATCTGCAGTGTGTGTAGGTCTCTCAGCCAGCTGCCCTACTATGCATCAGTGTCTGAACTCCACAGGACCCAGTACACCAGGAGAGTGGGTCCTGAGATGGCTCCAGCCCTCTGGGAGATGATTTCTGGTGCACAGATGCCTTGCAGCAACCCTCCTGTGAGTTATACATGAGTTTATTTTGGTTGCCTGCCCAACAGAGGGGTGAGGGCTGGCAAGGTGACATGTGAATGCAGTGAACATGTCTCTCTCCATCGTGCAGTGGGTGCCAAGTGCTGCTTGCACAGACGAAGCTCTGTGTTAACAGCTGAAATCTCACCTGAGGGTTTTTTCCTGCACTTTTATGGCTCCTGGCTTTTCCCTTGACAGCTCTTTTCCCACCTACCACTTCCTAGCACACATCATACAGCAGCACCAGGCCAATCAGTGAATGGACTGGGCAAAAGTCTCCTTAAAAAGAACTTGATCAATTTTGCATTTATTTCTTTCTTGTGTAAAACCCTTCCCTTGCTTCCCCAGCTACGATGGCATTTCCAGTGTCAGTGGAGCTGGCAAACAAATGCAAGGTGAGATGCTGTGGCCAGGCAAGGATAGAAGTCAGGAATCCTAATGTGCTGCAAAAGCCACTCTGAGGCCAGGGAAGTTGATAGCATTGAGCTAATTCTGTTTGCCTTGCCACCATCCAGTTTTGCAGACTTGGCCCCTGCTTCGGTTCAGACCCTGCCAGCAGCTACATCCTGGCCAGTGCTCATTCCCTGTGAGGAATGAGGGCAAAGGAAGTTTGCTACAATGAATGAAACAGGAGTTTTCCAACTTGCATTAAGGACCTTCATCTGAAATGGGGTTATCTGCCTTCCCCAGGAGCTCTTGTCTGCAGGTACTTGGGGATAAGCCCTCTCATCCCCAGTCTTAATGTATTGGGATAGCATCTTCCCCTTGTGCCAGCTCAGATTGTGCTTGCAATGGAGTTAAGCATGAATGTTAAGTGTTGCTGTAGGATTATGCAGTCAGAACTGCTACCCTTATGGAGACCACCTCCCAGGAAAATAGCCAGTAGAGGCTCAGGTGGTCAGGTAATTCATTTTATCCTAGTTTTACCATAATGCTGTGCTGCTGGCAAGTGGAATGTGCTGGCCTCAGGCTGGGCCGGGACAGAGACTAAAGGAAGAAGAGCAGCAGCAGGGTTCATGTTTCTCCCTGTATTTATTAACTGCACACCCCGAGCAGGCTAAGATGAGGGGGGGGAAGTCAGCTTCACAGTCTGAATGAACTGTAGCTCCAGGGCTGTGAATGAGCTGGGCCCAGCTCTGCTGTGGGGTGGTTTGCAGCACACTTGAGAGCACGGTGAGGCGGGGAGCTGGCAGGGCTGCCAGGCAATGCTGTCACATACACCATGCAGAATACACACCTTCTCCATCCATGATGCAGACTAAACACCTTGTAGAAGGAGCAAAATACAACAGGGCTGGAGGACTTTCTGGGGCTCTAAGTCCAGGTGCCCACTCTGTGGCCCCACAAAACTCAAGAAATTGTGGGGGGGGTTTTGGTGCAGTTTTGGACAGAAGCCAGTGAGAGCACCCTATTCCTCACAATCCAAGCCCTAGACAGCAGGCCACTGATGCCACTTCAGTTTTTGAGCATAGGGTGTATGTGGAGGGGTGCTGACCCTGTGCTGTGAGGAGGAGCAGGACAGGTAAACCTTGTTCTCTGTCTTACCCACATGGACTTTGCCAAACTGAGCCAAAGAAGGGATGTAAGCAAACCCCAGTGATTCCTGTATCCAGGGAGGTTATACAATTCTTTCACATGTCTGCAAACCCTCACTATCTCAGTGACAGCACAAACAAACTGCTTTGCTGGAGGGCAGCCTGTGAGAGCAGGGCCTGCTCTCTTAGCGGTTTCTCAAGGCTGCCTTTCTTCCCAAAGCCTGTCAGAGTTGGGTTTGAAGATGCTGTAGAAGTAGCAGGAGACTAAAGTCTCTGATAGATGCAAAAATCGCAAGATCAGAGAAAGATGAGATTGGATTCAGAGCAGCTGCTGTGAAACAGACTCTTTGCAATAAACTGAAATGCTCTTAGCACTTGATGTTTGTGCACTACAATGAAAACATCTCTGGTACAGTAGGTTTATTTTAACTACAGAGGACAGAACCTGTCAAATGCATGCACAGCCCCTGATTTGATCTACTTCATTTTCATCTGTGTGTTTTTTCTGCTCCTTGGCAGCTCTTGTAGGGCTTGTTGAAGCTGATTCACTTGTGCTGTTTGGAAGGTGTGCTTTATGGGAAGCCACCGCCTCTGATCCCCATGTGCAGATACATTACCTCAGACAGGATGGAAGAATAAGCAGGATGATGATGGATGTTTAGATTTGCCAGCTGAGCTAAAACACTGAAGGGGAAGAAAAGAAAAATACAGTTCTAAACATTTTGCTTGATCTAAATCCAGATACCTTATTTCACTTCAGATAAACTGTATATTTTGTAGTATTTATTCCCCACACACAGTTAAATGTAAGTTACATTTAATGTATATTTTCTCTAACATTTATAGTAAGGGCCTGCATGCAAACTTTTGAAACACTGCTTCAAAAAGAAAAGCTAATTTAAAAAGAAATAATGCTATTATAATTAACAATATTCCCCCATCACACAATCCTTTGAGCTCCATTTTGCTTTCACCATACTGACATGGAGCTGTGAATTCTTTGGGTCCATCTGCATCTGCATTTTCAATAGCATAAGCTCTCAACAAAGAGTTTTCCTTGCTGCTTTGGAAAAAGCTGCTCTGCTTCCTCTGCCCCCAATCCAACCACCTGCCCCTGCTCCTCTTCTGCTGTTTGTTCCCAGCCAGGAAGTGTTTGCATAGCTCCTTTGGTCCATTGACAATTTTGGTGTAAAACAAGAAAGCATTATTGTGTGTTGATGCACTTCGTGTTGGTGCACACAAGGGTGTGGCTGGGGCTTTGCAGTACTCCCCATTCCTGGCTGTGCTCTTGTCTCTGTGGGGATAGCTTCTGCCTGTCCTCCTGCTGATTTCTGAAGGAGAAAATTAATAGGCAGGAAGCCAACAGCTTTATAGATGTGGGACTTCGTGGCAGAAAGGGACTTAGGCTGTGCTGTGAAAGAATTATTTCTATACAATTTAATGTGAATGAATGTCTTGTGGAGATTTAAACAAACCTCCATCACCTAAGGAACAAAGAAAATGTGTTTGCTTTTAGCACTGTGGTGCTTATGCTGCTTGGCAGTGGATACTGGAGACTGGTGTCATCTTTGCCCAGGCAGTGAGGACAGCAGAGCTGGAAGCAACTCAGATCTTCATTGGTGGAGGGATCTCAGAAGGAACAAAGCTAGCAGGGCTTCTGTAGACATAGCCAAAGGAGGTGTAAGGCCCACTTGGACCCAGAGCAGCTGCCCTGTACTTGTGTCTTTTGTTTTGAGATGCTAGCTCGACTACTAACTGCCACAGAGTTGTGGAAGCAGGGGGTAGGTGGTCATCTGTTTCCTCTCTGAAGGCAGCACCAGCTCTTCTTCTGATGCTCGAAGAAACCTTGCCTCATGTGTACCCTTCCCTCTGTGGCACCTCAAAGAAATGTACAGTGATGTGCATCTGCTCAGCCCACCAGTAGGCATGGATTGGAGAGTGAACTTCAGAAGCTTGTTCACAGGGAAAAAGTTCTGCAACACTGTGCACTCAACTCCATAACCCACAGTGGGCAAATCTACCAGGTGTCATCTCACTCAGCCCTTCTGACATTACCTTCAGATTCCTGCAATTAATCAGCTTCTCCTATCAAATTCCTACCTAGAAAGTTGCAAGCTGGGAATGAGAAAGTGATTGCTCATAGATATGTATTTAAATTGCTGAACTAGTACCAACCAAATAACAAATGTGATTTTGACAAATGTTCCTTCCACAGGCAGAAGATACAACGCTCTGAGGAGCTGAGTAACTCAGCCAGCAAGTACCCGACCGCAAAATTAATGTGTGAGTCTCGATTTTGAGGCATCACCTTCATTTTGCTTTCTCCTCTAGGTACCTGCTCAGAGGTGATTGGGTACAGAGGAGCTGACTCTCACTCAGCACACAAAACCATAACAGCTTCTTGCAGTGTTGCCCGTGGACCTCAGGAAGCACTGCAGTGGCATGTGGTTCCTGGACCAGCTGCTGAGGGATGAAGTTCAAAGGGAAGAGATCACGACTGGGCAGATGCTGAATGTTCACAGACAGAGAAAGGTTTTCTTTTAAATTTGATTTATGGTAAGTGGAGGAAGGGTGGGACTTCCCAAAGCAGCTAAAGGAATTAGGTGCCTGATTCCCATTGATTTCCCTCTGACAGAGATTAATGTACTGTTTTCCACTTTGTGATGTGCCCAGATGCGTTGGCTGCAGAGGATAATACATCAGTCAGTGAGTAATATGTCTGCTTGCTAACTTCAATGAATGGTAGAAGGATATTTTACATTAAGCTGTGGTTCAGGCTTTTGGCTGCTTATCATATTTTGAGTTGTGTCAATTGTTTTTCTTTTTGGTGCTTGCAAGATGTGTTTGCAGGGGGTTATGGGACACTGCACAAACAGGGAGTAAGGCTGAACTGTGGAACGTGGGGGTTTTTTCATGGGATGAGGCAGCAGCAGGTTTTCGAGAGTGGGAAAGCTCTGATTTGTTTTCGACTTTCCAAATTCACAGGCAAAAGCAGGAAGACTAATTTGACTAAGTGATCTTTTCCGACCACCTTAGGCCTTTTGCTGAGGCTGCATTTGCATAACAGAGCTTTTTATTTTCCACCTTCTTATACTCAGCAGGAGAGGACATTATTGTCACTAGAATATTCCCGATTCAGTGAAATTTGAGTGGGCTAATTAAATAATGTGAAAACCCTGCCAAAGCCCAACAGTTTTCTGTGAAAGGAAACGGCACAGCGTCCCCTCTCTTTATTTAAATGGGAGGAGAGGAAATATGTGAGTTCAATGAACTCTCTAAGTTCCCGTGGCTTATTCTGAGCTAAGCAACCTTTAACACTATTTGCATTATTAATATCCCAGATGGGCAAACTGGCTGACGCTTGACACCAGATAAAAATCACATGGAAAAACTTTATTAACTTCTTCATGCTGTCTTCTTGGGATTCTTCCTGTCTTGGGGAGCAAACATCAATCCTTGGTGAGTGCTTTTTCTTTGTGTTAATTTCATATTCTATTTATTTAATGACTGGAAGTTTCGGCACTGGAAGTCTATACCAGGCTCCCATTCATGACAGTTGACTTTGGATGAAACGTGCATTGCTCTGGGTCTTTTTAGATGGCAATTTGAACTGGAGTCACCATCCCTGGAGGTTTTTAAGAAGAGGATGGATGTGTTTCTTCAGGGGAAGATTTAGGGATAAGAGTAGTGTAGGGCTATCGGTTGGACTAGATGATCTTGAGGGTCCTTTCCAACCGTAGTGATTCTGTGATTCTGTGAGAGAAGGAAGTAGCCAGACCTCTGTTCCCACCAGAGAGACACACTGTCTTTGTTTTTAGGGAAGCTCAAAGTGTTTGCACACTCCTCAGTATCTCTACTACCTATGCAAACCCTTCCTGTTCACCCAGTGCCACTGCGGGACTGACGGTCTAACCAGGCTCCCTGGGGGCTTAGCAGCACTGTGGGGTCATATCTAGATGTGGCAGAAACATAGACATGTTAAGGACACATCATCATGCCCTCTTCTGCCCCAGCCATGGCTGAAGGTTGGGTTTTTTTGAGTCCCTGAACCTCTGAAATGATACAGCTTATAAGTACTCTTCTTTCATACATGTCCTTTTAACTGCAGGTTAAAACCAAACCTGGAATGATTTGAGTGGTCTCATTTGCAGCTGGGGAAGTGCGGTCAGGTGAGAAGGAGAAACTTTGGAAAATGGATTTGCCACCAAAAGTAGGGGCTCCAGAATCTTCACCTCTCAGCTGTAACAGAGCTGCCTCCTCTGCAGAGCAGGCACAGGAGGCCCAAACTGCACCTTTTCTGGGAGGCCACACTTTGGTCTACAGCCTTAGGTTGTGCCTCTATTCTCCTCACCCATCCTTCATCTGTTCAAGAGACCGAGACAGTAAACCCAGAGCAATAGGCAGCATTTCTGGTCCACAGTATCACATGAGGTCCCAGTGGGCTTGTGTGGAGCATCTAGAAACACTGTGTTATGTCCAGACACGAACTACAAGAGAAACTTCAAGCACAAAATAGCAAATAGTTAACAGGGTTCACAGACTTCCCAGGAGGGGAGCTTCAGGAACATCCTACCTCCTGGTCTGTCAGGTATCCCTATGAAGAAATAATGTCTCTTGCTCTCCGGAGTTTTGGATTAGGAGACTGACAGGTTAGATTTGCCCTAGAAATATGTCTCATGATTTGGTGGTTTGGTTTTGGTTTTTTTTTTTCCCTGTAGAACATCTGAGATGTGGAGAGAAGAAATGCTCGAATTGTTTTGTGCCCAGATTGCTCTTACAAGTGAGTGCCTAAAGCTAAATGTTTCTGAATGATTTCACTGTCCGGTCAGGACTGTTGATTCTGTTCCACCAGTTGCTAGCAGCTTGCTGCATGTGTTAAGAATTGCTGGGCTTTTAAAAGGCCTTTAATATGTAGTCTGCCCTTGCCAGCATTCTGAGAAACTTTATCATGTCCCCAAAAGGTCAGACAGACCTTGGAAATGTCTGAAAATGTTTGTCTCAAAGTGGCTACTGGAATAAGAGCTACTTTTCTGGTTCGCTGTCCTGTGCAAGAAGGCACTGCATTTGCTTGCCAGCCCCTCGGGGGTCCTCAGCTGCAAAGTTTGTGTGTTCTTGTTTTTAAACAGGTGAATAATATTATTGAAGCCAATAAGATTGTTCATGTGCCCAGCATTTGGTTTGTTTAATGCTCTACTTTCAGTTAGAGTTTGATTTTTTTATCAGCCTTCCTTCTTGTGCAGACTCATCCCTGCTCCTGTGTCTGCTCCAAGACCCCATCCTGCATGTGGCCATCCTCCTGGCCAGATGTCCATCCCTTCCTCTGTTGCTCCCTTGCTCCAGCATCGTCTGGTCACCCTCTGTAGGAGCATTTTGTGCAGCACAAGGGAAGAGCAAGTGATACCCCTCTTGTTCCCTAGCTCCAGTCTGTGGACACATAATCCAGAGGCCAGAGGATGGATGACACCACAAACATCCTGTTGGGAGGCAATGAAGTGAAGTGTTACGAAAACTGCAGCAGCTGCAGGTTGAGCTGTGCATAAGTTTGTTGCAGTCCTGCTTCTAGTCTCTGTGGTTTGTGTGCAAATGCACAGCAAATGATCCAGAGTCCTTGTCATCACCAGTGTCCCCTCCTTGGTGCCCAGCAGGGAATTCAGAAGGACCCATTCTGCTCTCTGGATGTGCTGAGAGTAGTGTGAGACATTGCTGGTATTTATTCCACCTAAAAGGCTGGTCCGTTTGTGTGGTGGTTCTAAGACCTACTGAAAAGCAGCTTTCCCATGTCTCCTCCTGTCTTCTGGGGAGAAAGAGCAGCATGTGGCCCACACTGTGTCCACCTGGGATTTTGCTTGTCATGCTCGTGCATTGCCATCTCTCCCCAGGCTCTCTGCCTGGAGTGAAATCTGTAAACCTCAAGAGCCTCTGGTTGTTCTACAGGACATAAGGCAGTGCTGTGGGGCAGGAGAGAGGTCCCTGTGCTGGGCTACATGGGAATGCAGAGAGCAGTGTCCACTTGTGTACCAAGGATACCTGCCAGCCTTGGAGCAGGACACATGAGCCAGCTGTGTGCACTTTGTTCTTGAAGGATGAGACTCTGAAGGGCTGAGTCTGAGCCTTTGAGAACCATCAAGTCATGCCAAGGCATGTGGGATGCTGGAGATCATCGGGGCTCTGTAGGTGAGCTCCCGCAGTCATGAGTGAGATGTGTCACAATGAGGAGGAGTCATGAAATGTCCTTCCACAGGTTACAGGTGCTTCTTGGCATCCTATAGCACCCAAGATTCCGGTTCTTCATCCACAAAGAAGAAGGAATGCAGAGCAGGAAAGATGCAGAGGAATCTGTGCTCCCATGCTACAGAGGGGGCAAGAAAGTCCTGGCAGTTCCTGCCAGTCTGATCCCTTGACTCTGGTGATTGGTTTAACTTCAGCATACTTGGAAGCTGAAGGAAAACTTTGTGCCCTAAATCTGCCTTCTCTGCTGGGCCAGTTCTCCTCCTCCCATTGTATGTGCTTTCTATTTTTATCTGGTGCACAGGTTTGCTGAACAAGAGTGCCCTCAGTCACTCCTCATCAGCTGCCTCCCCACTCATGTCTAAATAAATAAAAGTGTAACATATGCCCCAAAAGGCAGAAAAACTGAAAAATTTCAGTGACTTATCACTGCAAAAGGGTGCATCACAGCCACCAGAGCCTTTTCTGCTAAGCTCAGGCTAAAAATCCCAGCAGATTTTTATGGGGCAGATGCTATTTGTGTTGTACAGCACTTCAGAGGCAGCACTGCAAGGAAGCAGATAGACAGAAACCAAGGTCAGTCCAGGCCTTTTAAACACTACATTACTTAAATGGCTTTTCCTGCCTCAGCTGTCTTGCTCTGAGATTAGCCCAACTCCAAATCAGGAGGGTTTCTTTTTTTCCCTACTGCAATAAGTCACATGCACATTTCTGTGCTAGTTCTGAGGCTGGAAGACCCAGAGAGATCCTCCACATTTGCAAGCAATTGCTCAAACTGAGTGCCTGGCTGGGAGATCCCTTATAAAATAGTTAACAATTGCAACATATCCCTAAACTACCTCAAACTTTTGGTCTGCCTGGTGTTAAAAAAAAACCCTCAGCAACTCATTTTCTAAATTGCTGTCAAGTCTTTAACTTTTTAAATGCTTAAAGCTGACATATGAACACACCCATGTCTATAGCATCAGCTTGCTCCCCTGAGTTTATGAGAAGCTTGGCAAAATTTGAATGATTGAGTTACTAAAATAACTTTTGATTTAATTAACATGCATTGCCTTTCCAGGTACTGAGGAAGTTGGATAATTGGAGTTCAGGTGAGGGAAGTTGCAGGGCTCTTTCTAAAAGAACAGTGTCCACTGCACCTCTTTGAAGTGACCTCATTAAAATCAAGAGAGTAGCAGACTCAAAGACTGTTTACTTTATATTTGGGGAATTCTGCTGCTCTTCTGTTGTCATTTTTTTTCATTTTGCTGGAAAACTGGTTGTGTGCTTGTAAGTGAGGGTTAGTTCAGGGAGGATGCTGCATCCAGCAATGTCCAGAGGTGTTACAATGACTATCTCAAGTGTTCACACCTCCTGACACTTTGCAGGAGCAAAGGCCAGACTTTGCATTTCCAAAGCAAGTGTAAATCCAGATTTAGCACCCTATGAGTTACAGTTTTAATCCAATATAACAGAGAGCAGCATGTGGCCCATACCTCAGAGCTATCAGTGGTTCTTGGGCAATAAAGCTGTGGCACAGATCTGAATGCTTCAGAAAACATCTTTCCCTATGACCCCACCCTGACAACTGTGTACTGTGAGAATGCCTATGCTGTGGATTAAAGTTGCATTTACCAGCATAGAAGATAACTCAGCACTTTTGCAGAGTTTGTAATTTGAGTGGCTAGGTACCAAAATGAGTATGTCCTTGACCTATTGCTATTTAGGTAGATTGGCAGATAATAAATTTAGCTATGATAAATTTTCCTATGTTGCCTGTGAAACAGCATGGCTGCCCTTGTGAGCCACCTCTTGGTCAGCTGAATGAGGCACCTTGGAGACCTTTGTTTCAGGCTCTCAGCAAACTCAAGAAAATATCTCTGCATCAGCTGCATTTGTTCTACACTTTGTAGCTTTTCTTTGGAAACTGAATTTCTAAGGCTTTTTAAGACACTTGCCTGTGCCCAACTTCCATATCATAAGAGGAGCTGGGCAAGGTGGGAGGTACTGGTGCTCCCTTTCAGCAGGAGGAATGAAAGATCTTTTTTGGGTCATAACAAAATAGAACATCCATTTGAACACAAGAGGACTGTACAAATGCTGGATTTCTTCCTTTGTTCATTGACTAAACTGAAAGGGAAGCTCAGGTTAGATCAATGTGAACTAGATTTTTAGAAAGTATTTGTGCAAGGTGAAATATTAAGCAAGATGTTTTATTTTTAAACTCTACCTGCACAGATACTTAACTTTGTTATTTTTTTCATTATGAAGTCTGAAACAAAGTGATGTATTTCATGCCTGAATTTCCACAAATTCCACTCCCCCCCCCCCTTTTTTTTTGTGTGTGTTTGTTTTGTTTTATTTTTTGGAACTTACCCACTAAGTTCAGTCCAAGCTAATGAAATCTAACTATCTTAAAAACTTTATTTTTTCAGTAAATTCTTGTTTCACCTTAGTATTTCTGGCTGGTTTTCCTACATGGAGTATCCAATGTGATACCCTCAAGTCTTGCCTCTGGCACCATGTCCCATGTGAAAGCTCTGGGTGAAATGACATTTGTGTTGTCAAGCAAGACTTTGGCTTGAAGCACACCAGGTCCTTCGGAATGGTCTCCACTGACAACTCAGGGCAGCTTCCCAGGGACCAGGAATTTTCTGAGCAACAGAAGGACTAAAAAATGTTGGGAGGGACAAACTTCTAGACTCTGATCTACATAACCATCATAGTGCAAAGTCTGTGTGTTGCAAGGCATCCAAGCTAGAGCAGGGCATCTTATTATGCTAGCAGAGTGTGATATCAGATACAATTTAAAATAAACCAATAAAAATAGAAGAGCACAAGCCCCAGCTCAGAAACCAATTATCAAGTTGATTCAACTCAGTCCAAGCTAGGACAGCACTTAAATGTGTTCCCAGACTTAAGTATGTGCTTAAATTTACTGAAACTGGACCTAAGCATGCCTTTGAAAATGCTTCCATACTTTCCAGAGCTCAGTTCGTTGCCATCCAAAAGGTCCCTATGGAAGCTGTTGCCTCCTTGGATAAAGAGAATGAGCCCAGTGTACAGTTTCCATAAATGTAAAAACTATAATTAAATAAAATGGCAACAATTGGATTTATCTCATCTAAATATTCTCTGGTGTGAAATCTCCTCTTTGCATGTGGGTGATAGGATTTCTTCAATCTTTGTATAAAACCCAATAAGTTAAAAAAGTGAGAAGGTATAAACATACACTTCAGCTGCAAGTGTTGTACTGAACTGGCAATTCTTCTGCAGCTGAAGGGAAAAGATGTTGAATATCACTATATTGTAGTATGCACATTAGTAAAATATTGGGAAACCCCCCCCCCCACTGTTCACTGTTCTCCATTAAATAGAAGCCTATATGAATTTAAACAGGCACATCATGACTTGGGTTTATTGCACCAATATATTATTTATTTATTGCAAGCTTATTTTTACTGCTGACAAATATTTTCTGTGTAGTTTGAATTCAAAAGAAATAGTCACAAACAGTCATTAATGTTTAAAGTCACAGGTTATTATTTAGTGTAGTGCTAGTTATATTATACATTATGCATTAAATACTTTTTGGTGATGCACTTATTAAATACAAATTGAGGCAAACCAATCCCTCAGTGGGAGCAGACCTGCCAAATAGCTATTTTCTTTTTACTTTCTATCTGACATACAAATGAAGATCTTTTGGATTTCAAAGCTGGTGCTGTTTTCTCCCTTGCTCTGTTTTCAGTGTGGATTTCCAGGACTACAGGGACTTGTTAAGGAAAGATCAAACATAATATATATATGTATTAATGCATGAAACAGATATATTTACCTCAAAGGGGCATTGAGAATTAATTAGTAGCTGATTAGAAAGCAGTGGAAAAATGAAAACTACTATCTAAGCACTCAGTACTATTTTTGCTTTGAATCCACAGCTGAAAATGAAGCCCATCAGAGATGGTGTGGTGGGACATGTCTGTACGGCTCGGCTCTGGCCTGAGCCAGGATGCAGCCTCAGCTGCCTACATGGGTGTTCTCTGAGCAGTTTATCTGACTGAATTTGTGAAATAGCTTCCTTAGACTGCCTAGGTGTGAATACCTTTAATTGAGCCTCTCCAGTGTTGCAGGTGTCCCCAGATGAGCGTGGTGGTTGAGTGGCTTCTCCATGTTAAGTCTCTGAGGTCATTTGGTTTGGCTGAGCAGGGCAACAGACCCATGGATCCTGGCCATGCAGGGAAGAGGGTAAGAACACAGCAAACACAAGATAATGGTTCTTCTCAACAACCCCCAACACATACCAGTGTTTGGCTCAGAGACTTCCCAAGCCCAATGTGGTGTCTGCATACTTAACCATCCCCAGAAGATATATTTTCTGTGGGTGTGTTCATTCTTCCCTCAAAGCTGGGGAAACCCTCAGCAGCCCTGGGGCAATGCTGCAAGGAGCTTCCAGAGGGTGGCAGATTTTTTTGTTGTTTTTGGTGTGGTCTTTTTTTTTTTTTTTTTTAGAAGACTTTTTTTTCTTTGTTTTTGACCTGCCATCCACCAGTT
The DNA here is from genome assembly GCA_013399015.1 of Galbula dea. Lineage (NCBI taxonomy): Eukaryota > Metazoa > Chordata > Aves > Piciformes > Galbulidae > Galbula > Galbula dea. The sequence goes on along the minus strand of VWZX01002940.1, from coordinate 125,589 downwards.
CCATGGCACCTCTTTCTTGTGCTGTGGAAGGCAGCGAGACATCATTCCCTGCTCAGCCTATCCGTATTGCTCCTGAGTTTATACACCCTTATCACATCTACACCCTGTCATTTGTCTCCAACACGAGGAGCAAGTCAAAGCCTGTTTAGCTGTTTCTTGTGTGGGATAATTTTCCTGAACTCTTCTCTAAGGAGAAGGTCCACTGAGCCAGTGCCGAGGGATGGAGATGTGTTAAAAATGAAGTTACAAACCGTGAGTTTTTCTGCAATGCCTCTGGGAAGGGGAGAGATCTTATCACACTGGGAGGGGACGAGAAGATACCAGGAAATGGGCTTAGAAAGGAGATTTTTGTAGCTAGCTCAGCATGTTGAATTCCTGCTCCTGTGTGAATTTTTGTTTCTGAATGCTGTGGCAGGTATTAGTGTATTGGGATAGTAATTAGGAGGCAGGACAACCAGGGGCTTTATGTAAGTGCCTTTTGTTATTTAAATCCCCTACATCTAGTCAAAGCAAGCTCCAGAGCCGTCTGGGATGGCTGTCCAGCTCATGTCTAACCCCAGTGAAACCATTTAAATCATGGAGACTGAGTCGGGTGTCCCAGCTGTCACAGCCCCCTGCTACAAAAAGGGAAGAGAAAAAGTCTCTCTACCACCTCTGGGACTGAGTTCAGCAAACGTGATTTGGGTTTTTGTGTGGGTTGGAGGACAGCGGCACAGTGGCTGGGGGTGGGGTGGGTGTCCAGTGCAGCCCATCAGACCGTCTCAAGAGAAAAAGAATGATGAACAAAAATCAAAGAAATTAAGCAAAACACTTAAGGAAAGAAAAACAACAGATTGGTATGGTTTTGTGGGATTATTATCACACTGTTTAGGCAGCCTTTAACCTTCTGTTTCACTGCCAGTGCCCTCAGATATCATATTTGGCCGGGAGCAGAAAGCAGGGCTTTGAGAAGCATGGTGCAATAGGGTGCCTTTCTGGGCCTTTCCTGCCCGTAAGACTTCAGCTGAAACACAGACATGTTGCCATCAGCCCATCAGGGCAGCTGTGGCTGAGCAGAATTTTGAGCCCTTAGAGAAGCAGCTGTGCAGTGGCTGTGGCCACAGCCACAGCCTAGTTTCTTCTTTCCTGTGTGCTGAAAACACAAAATGCTACCAAGAAATTTTAGAGCGCCACGTTGAGGCATGCTCTGAACTCCAGCAGAGTTCTTTGATGCGACGTTTTCCCATCCCTTAGGGACATATAAAAGCATCCATCCGCTCCTGCCATGTGGCTGAAGTTTGCCATGGGAGAGCACATACATGTGTGTGGCTCCAGGCAAGGGCTGTCAGGCTACTCACATGCTGTCGTTTGCACAGGGTTCCATAAATTTTAGCTAGGACCTTTTGGAAACACATCTTGCAGCACACAAGCAGCATCTCCCAATATTGGTCTTTTTGCTTCAGCAGTAGACAGATTGAGCAGTAGATAATTCCTTTTTTCTTGGGAGCAGGCCGAGCCTCAGTGCCTGAATCTTTCATTAAACAAGCAGCATTACTGCCCTCTGCTTTCCTAAAAATGTTGCTTTAGCCTCTTCTCTGCTGCATCTCCTACCCAGTCTACTCCCCATCCAGGTGGCAAATAGCAGCGGACTTAAAGCAGATTTACTGAGTGTGATGCCTGCTGCTCAGTGGGCTGGTGCATGTGTACTATGTGCCACCAAGTTGTAGCAACCATTTTCTCACCATAAAGGCATACCTTCAGGTCTTAGGCTCATTTTATCCAAATCTTGTAGGGACCTCACATCTTTGGCTGCATGTCATTAAAAAGCCACAAGAGAGAACAAGCAAGTAAGTGTATAGGCAGTAGCAGAGACCAGTGGGGTGACTGATGAGACAACCAATATGAAAATAGGAAAAATAGGAAATAAAATTAAAAATATCTCCAAGTTTTGGAGCCACAGGTTCCTCTGCAAGCTCTTTAGAAACTGAAGGACATTATACCCATGCAAGGAAGGTTGTAAATCCATTCAAACTACTTCCAGCTGTATGAAAAGGGGAGCAAAAAGGCACTATAATGTTTTTACCTGCCACCTCAGCCCTTCACAAAGAGGAAAGGGGCCAGGGGGTGAATGGTTTCTGCAAGACAGCAGGATGAGGTGCTAGGAGGAAGCCCAGGAGAGGTGGGTTTACTGGGCCATCTCTCAGTTAAAACATTGCCACTGATCCCTCCAACATCGGTGGGAGCAGTAGCTTACCTCCTGCTGTGATGGGCTGGGCTGTGGGGCAGTGAAGGCAGCATGGGCTGGTGACAGCTTCTCTCCCAGGAGAGATGTTGGCAAGGTATGGAGGGGTAGGTGGCTCCTCCCTGCTGGCCTGGCAGCTGCCTGCTCTGCCTACAGCCCCAGCCGACCCAGCTGAGGAGAGCCAAAATCCAGACTGTGATTGTCCATTGGGAAGAAACCATGAGAAAATAGCAATGTCACGAGTCAGAAAAAGAGTCTGTTTACATCTTTGGTAGAGTGGGGGAAAGCATCCAACTGTCCCTGTTTATTTTAGCAAATGTTTTATGGATCATCAGGAATTTTCATTAAAGGGTTATTTTTAATTTTTCTTCTCATCCTTCTGAATCAGAGGGGAGAGCAAAGCCAAGGAGACCCTCCCAAGACCCAGTGCCGAGTGCCTGACAGGGTAATTAATCTATGTTCTCTAAGAAACTCTCCTTCAAGTCTCACAACTTCAAAGAAAAAAAATCCCCACAGTACCTCTGGCTGCAGGGTGTCCATGTCTTGCTGTCTGACATTTGATGCAAAGGGGATTCATTCTCCCACATCCAAGCTGAAATTCCCTGGGTGCTAATCAGCAATTTCACATTTTCAGCTTGAAACGATTTGTGTGAAAGCCAGTAGATGCTAGGAAGTGAGGTGTATGAGAGATGCTGTGGCTTAGCCTTTCCAAAGAGGAAGTAATTTTTTATTTGCAGTCCTTGACTGGTGACATTTAAGATGTTTGCCCCCAAATTTTAAGCTCCAGAAGGAACTGGACCACCCTTCGCTTCAGCATTGATGGAAACAAAATCTGGCTGTTGAGTATTTGTGTGTTGTCTTAAACCTGAGCTTCCTTGCTGAGATATCTTCTTTAGTGGAAATTAAATAACATACAGTTGCCCCTGTCTACAAGGCTCATTACTGTCTGTCAGTTCTGACCATTATATCCACTTAAAATACCACAGGGAGAGCTTATTGGGATTCTTCTGATATACTATTCCTCCAAAAGTCAATCAAAAACCAATCTAGTGCACTTAAGGCTTTTACTGCTTTGCTGAAGACAATCTCCCAGTATTGGCTAATCTGCACAGTCTGCTCTGATAGCACAATGATTTTTAAGGGCATGTGAGAAGAGATTACCTACCTGTTTGTAAATGAGAATAATGGCTCACTTTCAGGGGGTTGTGGGTGTATGCTCATAGGTGACAAATGCAATTACTCCTTGTTCTCAAACCAGAGAGAGAAAAAAACCCAAGCATAATGCCCCTGTTTGGACTGTGTCATAAAATCAGCAGAGAGTTGCTTGGTGGGAGGAAATCATCAGTGGGATCGTTGGTCATCGAGGTGATGGCAGGCAGTTGAGCTGAGTTATTTCACTGGGGTGCTGGTATATGAAGCAGAATTTAGTGTGGGAGGGAAAAGGTTTGCTTTCAGAGCAGCTAATAGTCCCAGAGGGTCCCAAGGCCCTGTGCATCACTTCATTTTGTGGTATATGCAGGGCCATTGGGAAACAGAAGCACAGCTGTGCTGTAGGGCTCGTGGAAAGGCACAGCCTGCAAGATCAGGAGGGCAGGGACAAGCTCCCCAAGTGACTGCATGCAGTTCTTCCTGCGGGTGGAAGGATGGATAAGCAGAGGGATAGGCACAGCACTGTCTAGATAGATTGCCAGATATGTTAAGAAAATATTGTATCCCTAAAGAGGGTCTGTGTACTCCTAGGATACTTCTCAAGGGTGGAGCAGCATCCTCCTCCTCATCACAAAGATGGGAAAACTCAGGCACAAGACACTTTAGAAATTAGTGCAGACAGTTTACAGTAAACCAGAGGACAGAGCAGAGGTATCCTTGCTCCCTTTCCTGCTTTAGTGGAAAAGGTGTCTCTTTGCTCCCTCAATTTAAAAGGTTTCTTTTCTACATTTTCAAGACATGAAATGTCTCTGAGGGTTGTTGTACTGGAAATTAGTGTCAATCTGGTTTCTAAATGACACAAAAAGCCTCCATGTATTGTCCTACCATCCATAACCTGGAAAGTCACTGCCCTGTTGGTGCTCCCACCCACCATGATGGGCTTGCTGCCTTTGGGGAAAGGCAGCCCATGCTCTGTGCCCTTTCCCTTCTTGCCCTTTCATTAAGCCAAGGCTTTCTGTCTGTGCCAAAAATCCCAGCTCAAGCACCAATTTATGCCTATTTAATGCATAATTCATTCGTACAAAACTCTGTACAGTTGTACTGGGCATCTGAACAGAAGGCAGTTTTCCCCAAGTATAGGCTATACTGAGGTGGAGGGATGTGGTTGTGGGGCTTAGGACAACCTAGACATCAGTCTTGTATGGGTGTAGCAGTAGCCCATGCCAAACAGTTTTCCTGATCAGGCTGGACAAGAAAAGTCACTTCTCCCTTTCCTGAAAGCTGTTATGACAATTTTCATGCCACATTCTGTGTTAGTACATTGAGTGCTCTTTAAATGTCCTAGTGACTGTGTGTTAGGGAGCTGGATACTTGCTACGATGTTCCAGGACCCTATTTTTAATATCCAGGACTTATCCTCTCAGTTTCTGTTTCTCTTTCCCTTAGGTGAATCTGGAATCACCCTCTGTTAACTCAAGCTGGAGTTTCCTTGCCTATGGGGTTTACTTAGGTGACATGAAGGCACCAAAAAAAAATGCAATGCAATCAGAGGCTAAAATGGTCCAGATTGCCTGTGTCCTCCTTCAGAGTCCTTTCTTCATTGCTTGCAGAGTTTGGGAGCATGAGACCACCCTATATTCTGGGGCCAGAAAGAGATGGACTCATCTTGCCCATTCCTTGCTTTCCCCAGAGGTTTGTTGAGTAGTATTTCTTTTTTATGCTTTAACTAACAGTCTGGACCTTAGACTAGTTGTTTCTCCAATTCCATTCTGGACATACTCTTGTAAAGCCTCATGCATCATATCACAAAGATATTAAATGCACAGTCTTTTGTGATATTTATGTGAAATACTGTTGTGGAAGTACAAGAAAGAGGTCATTGTACCGTGGATGGTTAAATGAGAAATGTGGTTTCTAATTCAGCCCTCGTAGGCATTTGCACTTATAGGTGTGTGCCCTGGGATGCACCATCACAGCAGTCCTGACAGCAATTGTGGGTGAGCAGATGCAGCCTAGTCTGCACTTGCAAGTTCATTGCTGGGGCTCTGCTGTCTTTGGTGGAGAAAATAGAGCAACAGTGATTTCTCCCTTCCTCCTCAGCCTGGAGGAAAGAGTCTGTTTCTGAAGCTAGCAAAGGGGGAGATGTAATCACTCATGTCCTGCTGATTACTCAAAAGCAGAGGCTGACTTTCTAAGCTTGCGATTTTGCATGTCCCTGCACAGACACAACATCTGACAGCATGGCAGAGCTTGATGTGTTTATCCTCAGCTCCCTGAGACACTGAGGAGTGTGTTCCCTTCTTCTTCTGTTTTATGGATGAGGAGTGGAGCAGAGATGTTAATGCTCAGCTTGACTGTCTTGCCCACAGCCATCAAAGACATCCACAGTAGAGAAAGGAGCATGACAACAAGTATCCTGCATGCAGAGGACCTGAGTGGCATTGGCCAACAGGGCCGCTGCAAGCACCAGGGATACCCTGGCTGGGTCTGGGGGAACATCTCCCTGCCTGGGCAGGCCCATGCTCTGGAGGCAGGGACATCCCCTGGCTGAAGCCCACTCCACAGCCATGCTCACAGGTCACCTGCCTGGAGTTCATGTCCCTGCTGCTCCCATCCTAGTCCCTCTATCAGGTATAGAAAATCACCTTGTTACCTCCTTTCTACCATGTTAAGCACATGCTGCAAAGGAAAGGAATCCCATTACTCTTTGCATGATGTAGCAAAGTCCAGATGCTGTAAATGCTTAACTAGGCTTAACTAGGTGGTTACATGTTGGGTTTGATCTGCTAAAACCTGTATTTGCAGTTGAAAATTCAAATAGTGTAAAAATTGTAAAGTGACTCATAAAATGACTAACATGACATCTATATAGACTTCAACAGATATTTTCTACCCCTTTCATACCCAATCATGGATTAATCCATCAGTTTGATAAAATAAAAAGTAATTAATATATTTCTGTCATGTATCTCCTTGCAGTCAGAATGATAAAATATTCACAAGAGAGGTGGCTTGGAAACATGAATTTGATGAAGATGATTTGAAAAGAAAGAAACTTTAATTAAAGTCTAGAAAGGTCATTGAGTCCTACCATCAGATAATGGTGAAATTATAAAATGGATGGCAAATGCCCCCAAAAAAGGGGAGAAGCAGTGGTCTGGAAAAAAGAGAAAAAGATACTGTTAGCGAAGCAGAACCCCACTTAGCAAGGCATTGCTCTCACAGCCTAGAGAGCAAGGAGAAGTGATCAGACAATCCGGAGTTGCAGAACAAGACTTTTGGACTCCCATTAAAACCCTTACACTTTTGGAAAAGAACACTATATTTAGGTTTGTCTCAGTCATTTCACTGATTTCTTTTTTCAGGTGCACTGTGGTAGAGGAAGATCCTCTTGTGTGTCCAGAGCAGGGGTCCTCAAACTTTTTAAACAGGAGGCCGGTTCACTGTCCCTCAAACACTATTGGGGGCTGGACTATAGTTTGGAAAAAAATGCACACTGCACATACTTTATTTGTAGTAGTACACAAAAAAACAGGAAAAAGAATGCAATATTTAAAATGAAGAACAATTGTAATCAACAAAAACAAATAATATTTCAATGTGAACTATGGGCCTGCTTTTGGCTAATGAGATGGTCAATGTTAGGTTCCATATTTGTCACTTCTAGTCGTAGCAAGTGATGCAAGTGTTCATCAGTCTGGATCTGATTGGAGATTTAAGATGTTTCATTTGGGAAAAAGTCTGCTCACAGACATAGGTGCTGCCAAAGGTGGTTGCAATTTTGAGTGCATGGTTCCTGAGATTATGATATGTCTCGGAGGGGAGAGATGCATAGAAATTAGTAAGGCTGCTTGATTTGAATGCATCTTTGAGCGAGTCACAAGTCTGTATTTCAGCCAATTCCATTTGGTAAATCGGATCAACAGTTTCAATGTCAGCAGAGAATGGGTTCCGGAAAAGCTGTATGTCCTCTTCATGGCGACAAAGCTCTTTAAATCTAACTTGAAACTCCTTTTGCAACATTCCTAGTACATCCATACAAGTTTCGTTTGGGAATGCAACTGCTGGTTTTTCTGCAGACAGGTTTTGAGTTGTGGGGAGATGGCAGAAGCTTTCCTCCTTTACTTGGTTAATGAGCAGGTCTAATTTGACTTGAAATGCTTTCACATGTGAATACATATCACAGATGAGCTTCCCCTTTCCTTGAAG
>VWZX01002940.1:45357-117891 GCA_013399015.1 Galbula dea | reverse complement strand
TGCAACCACTCCTTTCATGGACCCCACCATGCTAGGAGCACCATCAGTTGTCACACTGAACAGTTTACCCCAGTCCAGCTCCAAATCATTCATAGTTTGGCAAACTTTCTCATAGATATCCTCTCCTGTAGTTTTTCCTCCTCAGCCCGGCCGCAGTCCGGAAAGGGTGGCCAGAAGGGACTGAAGGAACTTTGCCGTGCCGGGGCTCTGGCGATTCGCCCGAGTTGGCTGGACCTCGCAGTCCAGAGGCTGCCGACTGAGCTTGCCCGGCAGAGGAGATGCCCGCGCCTCTCGCCCGCCGCGCATCGCAGAGGAGGAGGAGGAGGAGGACCGGGCGGCAGCGGCGCGGTTTGTAGCCGAGAGGCGCCCCGTGGAAGAGGCAGGTCGAGGACGAGGCGCTGGTTCCAGCCCAGTCCCGGCGGGTGCTTGGGGCCTGCGGAAGTCATCTGCGGCTGCTTGGTTTCCCCCCAACCCCCGGCGGGGAGGGGGGCGAGGCTGTTCTGTAAATACCGGCGGGCCGGATTGAGGACCCCGGGGGGCCGTATTCGGCCCGTGGGCCGTAGTTTGAGGACCCCTGGTCCAGAGGAAGTAAACTTGAGCTGATTTGAAACCTCATTCTTGAAGCAAGCTAAAGGTGAGTTCCAACAAGTCCTGCTATTCCTGGATAACTGTTCAGAGCTGAAACTTGGAGTCAAGAGGTCCTGTTGGCAACAGGCATCTGCACGTCTTATTCCCTCTAGCTGAATTAGCTGTGTGTGCTTGGGAAGGGCTGTGGGCTGGATTGTGGTATGGTCATCCCAGGGTTAGTCCCACATCATATTAGAAGCTGTGAACAGACACAGAGCACTTCTGTGCTTTTGCTATGATCATTCAGTGTAGCTACAGCTGGAAATGCAAACAGTAGAGATGCAGTGGCAGAAGGTTTAAACCAAGGTGGCAATCTGGCTGCAGGTGGACCTGCACTGTTTCCTGGCCTAGCCTGCTATGTCATTGGTGATAGGGAAGAGAATACAACCCAGCAGTGTCATTCAGCAATGGAATCAATGCATTCAGCAGTGGTATCAGTGTGTGCAGCCATGACTGGATCCACCTCAAAAAAGATACACAGATCTAGAAACTGCAGAGATGAAAGGAGGTTTGGGATGGCTTCCTTGTTATGTGCTCCAGGCTTAAAAGGGATCTTACGATCTTCCATGTTGTAGGGCTAGGTGACCTGTTGTAATGCAGTATTTGTGGGGAGAAATTGTGTAGCATCTGTGGGAACATGGTGCTATGAAGGTCCTATATACCCTGTCTGAAGAAAATAAGGAGGTTTTTAAAAAAACCCAACCTTTGAAAACCTGGAATATTTTTAATTTTCTTATCCACATCACTGTGATTACTGTCCTGTTCAGTGTGGGTTGTTACATGCTGCTTCTTCAGAAATCACACCACTGCTCAGAAAGCATTGTTTAGGTCTCAGTGTCAGGGAAGGCCAGGTTCAAGGTTGTTCATGCAAGCCTAATTCACCATGATCTCATCTTCACTTACCCTGTCACAGTCTATTTTTTTCCACTAAAGCCTGTCTCAGTTAATGCAGTGAAGGGATGGCTCACTTACTGAGCAGCTACTGGAGACACTTTGCTCCTTATTGTTCGATGCACAGCCCCAGGCATGAGCTATTGTGCTCACTTTAAGCTGTCTTGGGTTTTTCATGTGCTCATTGCTGTCAGGTGAGGGAATGGAAGGCTGAAGTGATATTAAGAGCAAAGGTTTGCAAGGAGGCCAAGTACATGCCTGCAGTGTGCCTGATTTTACTTCACCTGTTACCGACCTGTCCTGTGGCACCCAGCAGGGTTCAGTCCTCATCACCAGAAGACTTATGGGACTGAGTCACACGGAGAACACTGTAAGTGCTGGGAGAGGGAAGTGGGAGGATCACACTCTGATTCCCAGATAAAATAGCTGAAATTTCCACTCTCAGCCCTTCTAACCTTGCAGACAGAGAAGGCAGTAAAGAGTCTCCTTTGCTGCCTGGCATTGACTCACACCTCAAGCACATTCATTATGGTGAGGAGTGCCACTGTGGAATAAATGCCAAGTGGCTATGTAATGAAACGTGCCAACAAATAATATATATACACCAAATGACTTCCCAGGGTCTAGTGCTTCACAAAGCAAAGAGTAGGGCGTTTTGTGAAGGAATGTCATTGATTCAACAGAGGGTGGGTTTCTCTTATAATTTGAGTCAGCCTTGATGTTGCAGACTGTCAAATGGTATCCTTGGCACCTGTTTCAGGCTCTCAGCAGGGATATGTGTGATTTAAAGTGATGGTCTCAGCCATGTAAATCACAGATCCATATCCCACACTGTACATAAATGCAGGTGGAGGCAGGCAAAACTAAGCTGTGACACATGCTACCTGTCAGGGTGGACTGAGAGACATAAACCAGGTTCTGCCCACAGTTATTCACACTGCTCCTCTGCCCAGAGTGATCCCTCCTGGAGCAGGGCTGGCTGAAAAGGGTGCTAGTCCCTGGACAACCATACCTCTCAGGGATTTTTTTAATATTTGAAAACATCAACAATGATAACCAGCAACTTTAAAGGGTATAATGGACTGTATACCAGCAGATGAGCCCTACACCCTATGCAATAGTCCTGTTAACTGTGGCTGGGTGGACAAGAGTGGGTATGTGTATCTCTACCACTGCAGTGAAATTGGTGTGTGATCAGCTGGGGTCTGGTTCATAAAAATGGTCTTCAAAAGTCACCAGTCTGCTCTGCACTGAGACAGGTAGACTGCTGGGTCAGGATCTTGCCTACTAATGAGTCAGCATCGCCTGACCCAGCAACCACTCTCCTTTTCAGTCATCTCTCTACTTCAGCATTGCCTCTTTATCATAGTAAACTCAAAGACCACGCCAATTTTAATGTGCTGTGTTTCATTTGTAGAGCTTTTGTATGAAAGATCAAAGGTGGGCTAATAGGTCTGCTCTTTTCTCTAACATCTTCAGCATCCCTTTGGCTAGTCAAGACATTAAAGACGGATGACAGCGTAGAGCAAACTTGGTTATCTTTTGGGCTCACGTTGGATGAACTGAGGCAGACAGAAACCAGATCTACATGTCTCATCCTTTTCTCTTTTTAAAGGAAAATCCTGCATGCAGGGAACAGGGATCTATCACACTAGAGTTAGAATATAGATGTTTTTTGTTTTCTACTGCAATTAGTTAAGTTTCTTATGGTTTGTCTTTTATCTGTTATCACATCTACTACATTTTCCAGAAAGTTTCTTTGATTTGTAGATTCTACATTTATAGATTCTAAAGGAAGTAACTTCCTTTCCTTTTGCCTGTTGAAATTAGTTAATGTGTTTAAACACTTTCTCCTCCTGCCAAAGGCGGTATAAAATAAGGTGTTTTGCAGTGGTGTCCTTGGGGCAACTCACTGCTTTCATGTAAGTACCCGGGTTTACAGTTTCCCTCCATCACATTCCATCTTCAGAAATGAGGTGATTTAGGTATACTTCTCTGCATGGCAGAAATTCCAAGGCTGCTGCTTAAGGCATCTTTTTGTCATTTTAACCCATGGCTACTGCTCTTAAAACAAAACTTACCATTATTTTATTGAAATCAAACCCAAAATTGTTATTTCGGAATTAGAGCTGAGGAAGATACACCAGAAGTTTTGAGATTTCAAGAAGGGACCTTTCTGCAAATTGACCCTCTTAATCTGGTGGGAGGAATGGAAACATTACCATTTGCATATTTCAGAACACTCCAAATGGACCTCATTTTTTAAAATGTTTAAACCAATTATTTCCCTATAAGTGAACAACAAATGCTGTTTATGACAGATACCCAAAGAAAATACAGGAGAACATCCTCCTGCAGGTCACACCTGCGGCGTGTTTCTCAGTGGTGTTCAAGTGTTTCACCTGCAGCAGAGCTGGAGAATGTCACAGGTGGGAGTGAGAGGTCAGTCTCCCCCCAAGTCTATTTGCATCTTAAAGGGAGTGTTTTCAACTGGGTCTGGTCCCAACCAAGAGGCCTTTGTGAGCACTCTGCATTAACATATGTGCATGCCTGGAGAGGGAGTTGAGCTGGCAATTTGCATGCCCATGTGACAAAGTATGCAGAAAGACTGAAGGCTGCATAGCACCTGCCCAGGTAGAAACGATCAGCTTATCCTTTAGAAGTTGAATGTTTTGCTAATGGCTTTCAAGCCCAGGAGATGACTGCACCTGGCCACCCAACTGCATATTTGCATTTCCAAGGGCAGGAGTGCTCTCCTGAACCCTGAGGGAAAATTGATGAAATGGCCTCCTCTTGAAGTGGTTGTCAGTGCATCCTTGATGAAATGGCTAATGGGAGCTTTGAATTTAAGGAGGAGAAGCACCAACTGATTGTTTTTTTCTTTTTTCTTTCCTGTGAATGCAAAATAAAAATGCAGAAAGGCCATCTGATGAGCAAGCCCATAGCAAGGTTAGTGTCTCCAGATTGTTGACTCACCATGGTGGAGGAAGTTTCTTGTTGGTTTTGACTTTGCAACCACCATAGGAAATACCCATTTCTTTTCTTTTTGTGATGGACGTCTTCATGAACCTTTGAAATGTCATGGTGCATTCTGGTTTTTGGTGTGGCCTCTTTTTTTTTTTCCTGTGTGTGTGTGTGTGTGTTAGGCTTTAGCTTAATGTGGCTTGTGTTTAATGTGATTTCAAAATGATGGCCTAAAATCAGGGTGCTCATTTCTGTGGCGTGGTGACCCCTCATGCTGTGTACCAATCTGGTCTGGAAGTGCTCTGAATCCAGTGTATTTAGAGAAACATGCAGGTGAGCTTTTAGGCAGTAGGATTAGGACATGTTTGAATAACTCTGTAACAGGGGTACAAAGACATGCATACAAACACAGGTGTTCAAGAGCAAAGTGGATTAAATATAATCTTTGTTACATACACACACACTGTGTACACCAAGTAAATACCAAGTAAACACACTTAAGTCCAGGAACTGTACAGAGTATTGCTGAGAGAAGCAATGAATTTATATCTGGATATATGGCATGTATAGCTATGTTATTACAGTGTACTTATCTCCAGCTGGATATGATAGATAGCCATATAAGTACATCTTGTTTATTAACTCATGCTTACAGTATAAGGCCATATAAACTTAATGTATTCAGAGACACATAAAATCTTTCCTGCTTATCAGCTCATCATCTCACTTCCTATCTCAGCAGAAAATGTCTTCTCTCTTACTGAATCTTCTTGGCTTACACTTCTAATTTAGATGAATGATTCTGCCCTTTAGCTTCCCAGATGCAATATGGGGATAGAGCTTGTATGAAAATGCCTGGCATAGTACAGTATGTAGAAAACAAGGTTGAGAGAGTCTTTGTGAAGTTGCATTTTTGATTCCTTGGCTATGAGCAAGGACTAGCAATGCTTGTGTCATACTTGTGGAAATCTCATGGCTACCTTGTCAACTGCTCCATAAAGATGGGGAGCAGAGCAGAGCTATCCCACTGCTCCCAGTGAGGGAGCAGGACAGGCTGGGTGGAAGGAGATAACATCCAGCCCAGGGCATCAGGCACCTCTGTGCCTGCAACTGCAAGACAGCAGTGTTAAAGCGTGGGTAGTAGTCTAGTTTGCCATTTATTTTGATCTCATCTTGCTTCTGGTAGGGACTATGGTGCCTAAAGAACAGTTTGCCTACACCTGTGTGTGGAGATGTGCTGGAGCGTTACATATTTATTGCAATAGCAAGTCAAGAAAGTGCTAACACTGAAGGCTATGTGATAGCAGGAGACTTGTTACAGTTCACAGTAACCTTTTAATCTCAGTTTCTGTTTTGAAGCCTTTTCTGAAGTTGGGTTGAAGCTAATATCCCTATTCCGTGGTGGAGAAACTAAAGCATGGGAACATGTTAAGGTCTCAGAGCAGGCCAAATAACAGAATTAGAATTAAGGCTTCTGAGTCAGTCTACTACCAAATAAATGGCATACAGAATAGCTGATTCAGAAGAAAGATGCTTTTCTGCTTTATTGATTTACACAATTATCTGTGACCCTGATGCTGTAGGATATATGATGCTATTACTACCTCATAGTAAGGAGATATTACAAAGGCTTTGTCATGCCCATTTTGGTTTTATCTCTTACTCAGGAGCATCCAAGCCAGAAGTAATTCATAACTTGTTCCTCCTAGGCAAATTGCTATTAAAATCTTTTCATCTTGTTCTTTCCTGTGAGGAGTTGTGGATATGCAGTATATTTCTTTGAAAAACTGTTCTGAAGCATTTTCAGAGAATTTAATCCCTTCCACTCTATATTTAACCTGCTTTCCTTAAATGAATGAGGCATATACAAATGAACGAGCTATCCACCTGCAGTCTTTCCATCTTTCTCTTGACCTTTAACAAGGGTCAGACCCTTGGTTGATTCCAACTATAGTTGGCAGAAGGACAGAGATCTCAAAACTCCATTCTTGGGAGTTTTGTGAAAATAGCAGTAGGAGGAAGCCTTGAGGGGGCCACCACAGGACACTCCAACACGACCTTCCCAGGTGTAGGCAGGGTTGGGTGGTAGATAGGGGAGCACCTGAAGCATCATGAGTGTGGAAGGGATGTGGGCTATTGCAAAGGAATAAAACAAAATCAAGGGCACACAAGAAAACCAACCAGAGGTACCTCTGTTCTCTTGGACTGCTTTGTTCCCTCTCTGAAGTCTCTCATGCAGCCTCTATGAGAATCATGAAATCCAGTTGTCTGAGGGAAGGGGGTGTGGAACTGCTCTAAGTTGTTTGACATCTTATTGAGACTTTTGTGACACATTGAGGGAGGGGGCCATGGATCAAAACCTGCATGCTCCCAAGGACTCAGGATTTTCTTTCCCAGTGATGTGTCTCTTCCATGATGCAAATCACTGGGGCTTTGCTGGCTTCAGCAGAGCCATGCCAGCTTCCTTTGGGTGAGGACCTGGCCTTGCATCTTCAGCCAAGAGGCCTCATGTGATAGTGATTGTTAATTCCCTCACTGGTCCAGGACTGATTTGGGCTCTTGGGAAGGGGCCATACGAAGAAGTGAAATAATGTAACACAAGCCCTAACTCATGGAATCCAAAGTCCCAGATGTGATGTTCTGTGTGCAAATGCCTATCTTGTCCCACCTTATGTTTGGCACCATGTGTGCCTGTGAGACACTGAAGTGTATCTAAACTTTACCACGTGTAGGTTATTCATCCCTGGATCAGGGTGGACAGTTGCTTGTGGATCACAGAGTTTGGGTTTTCTTTTACAGACAGGAGGAGCAGCAGGGAAAGTCTTTTGGTCAGACTCTCAGCTCTGAGCTGTTCCTTGAGCAGTGTAAGAAGGCAGATGTCTTTTTCTAATGAAAGCCCTTGTTAAGTCTGGAAAGAGTACAGTGCAGCTGAGAAGACCTGGGCTCATAAGGAAGCATGAAGGATCTTACAGCTTATCCCATGGTCACTTACAGCATATGTGTGTTACATTACTCACAGTTGAGAAGCTAATGCTCCTAAAGAGAAGCCTGTATGTCTGCTGAGCAAAGCTGCACTGCTCTTACATGACTGTTAAAGCAGTGAGGTGCTGTTTGAATTAGACCAGGTCAGCCTTCCAATTTTGCCCTTTTCTTTTTTCCTTTTTTTTTTTTTTTACTTACCCAGTGCACTTTCATGACATGAAAGCCCAGTAAGTGACACTCAGCTGCTATCAACTCTGTTTTAATATGGACTTTTCTAAGGGAGGACAGGAAAAAAATGAAAAAAAGAGCTTCTTCCAAGGTCATTAGCTGACAATTGCATCCTGTTTGAAAATGGCTTGCACTCTCTGCTAATTGGTCTGCCAAACCTGTTCATTTGTTAATTTGATGCCATTAGGTAACTGGCACATCTCTGCTACAGACAGAGTAAAGCAAGGACAGAGGACACTGTTCTGGTCTTTTTCTTTGGGTGCATTGAGAGGACTTGACACAGAGCAAGGATGCTCTGTGCCTGCCAGAGAGGACCATCTTCAGGGGTGGTAGGGCACTGTAGAAACGCCCTGGGCTGGATGTTACCCCTCTTGGGTGGTATAGAATCTGGTCTCTGGGGTGAAGTGAATAGGCTGGATGGATAAATTAGTTCAATAATGAAATAATTATTGCAGTTTATTAGGTTGGTTCCAAAATGACTGGTTTTGGATTTGCAAAGTGAAAGAAAAAAAGGTTCAGGGTTAAATTAATGCCTTCTTTGACCACAAATGAGTCCTATAAGTAAGAGTGAGAGGTTACACCCAAACCCCAAATATCAATACCTACCTTGACTCTCTCCTTCCTCTCCTCTCCTCTCCAGTATGAGACCATAACCTGGGACAAGGTCTTGAGTCTCAGTCATCAACCTTCCAAGAGGGTGCCTTGGACATGAGCAGCCAACCATCTTGGTCTGTTCATGTTTCACAGGAACAGCAGGAGAGAGGAGAAGAGGCAGACCAGCTCTGCTCTCTGCTGAGGCCATTCCCAGGAAAGAAATACATCCCCAGTATGCAGGGTTACCTCACTGTGCCCTCTCCTGGATGCACCCTGTAGTTGGATGGGTAGGCTATTTTTAGAGAAAAAAGACCTTGAATTCAAGAGGGACAGGATTTGAACTGAAATTAATGCCTGAGATGCTGCAACAGAAGAGACATCAGCTGTGTCTCTCAATCTGTGAAAGGTGCCAAATGCCCTTAAACTATTTATACATTTAGGAGTACTCAGTGAATGAAACTCAAACTGTTTCAGGTTGGCTGAAACAGTATCTTTTAGCAGCTTCACTGTATAATTTAAAAGCATTGCTCTTTCCTGTACCAGCTCTGCCTCCTCCAGCCTGTTGCACTACCCAGCCAAGCAGAAATGCAGCCCATCTGCAAACTGGTGTTACTGGTTGATGGTATCTCTGTGTTAAGGACCTGCTTTTGTTTTTTGGCAAATAGCAGCCACAACTTCTTCGATGTGGAACAGGAAAATTAATTAGCTCAGCTGGTGCACAGTGCTGCTGGGTCTTGCCAGGAAAGGGCTCAGCTTCAGCTCCCTGTGCTCTCCTGAGTGTAGGGGGAACTCATGTCGTGGTCAGAGCGAGGGGTCAACCTGGACTATGTCCAACACTCTCCAGCAGCCCGACTTCACTTGGGTACTGGTCCCTGACTTCTCTGTCCTACAAGCAGCCCTGGGACCTGGTAAAGTTGATCATCTCATGGGGCTGATCACTTCTATTCTTCAGCCTTGGCCTCCACTTTATGCCAAAGAGGCCATGAACACCTAAGACTCAAAACTTATTGCCTTAAAAGCACCAGTTATTTTCCATAGAGTGTGTTTGAACTCTGCAATTTATTGCCATGCACATGAATTGTTGTTGCCTGTGCTCCACTGCAATAGCAGCAGAACATGAGATGAAGGCCTACATCTAGTTGAAGATGTCCTTGCTTACTGCAGGGAGGTTGGACTAGATGACCTTTAAAGGTCCCTTCCAACCCAAACACTCTACGATTCTATGAACCAGGTGATCCTTCAAGTCTGTAAGAGCAACAGTAACAAGTTAAAAATTGAAGTTTAGGGCAGTTTTCCTCCTTTCAGTGTAAGCAGAAAAATTATCCCTTGCTATTACAGGTCTTTCTCAGTTCCTGGCTTTTGCATGTTGGACTTTGCTATGTAACACTGGTGCTTTTTTTTCTTATGCCACAAACTGAAGAAAAGACTGGTTTTGTGTGTGATTTAGGTGTTGGGCACAGTCACTGAAGCAGATCCCATGAGCACTGTGCTGGAGTGGAAAGTGAAGGGGACACATGATTCTACCCTGAACCTGTACTTGTGTCATGGCTAAGTCCAGGTCCATGTTCAGAAAGCTAGGAGCTGGGAACTGGTCTAACACTGTTGAGAAGGACCTGGCTTTGAGTGAGTAGCCTGTGTTTTGGTGATGTTGAAGGAAAACAAGCAAAATCCCACATAACTCTCCCTCGACTGGGGCTTTCACCAGCCCAGCTGTGTTAGTCACAAATTGCACCTCATCGCACCCGACAGCCACAGCTAGGCTGGAAAGAACTTATCATCTTGACCTGATGTCAGGAGCTGGAAGATTTAGCTGGTTCTTCCTTGCTGTGTTTTGAGAATTTCTTAAGAAAACACTTTCCTTCCCTGAGTGATTTCACAAGTTGGGAGAAAAGCAGCTGTTGGTGGTTCACAGCTCAGATTTCCCTGAGAAGTGTAAGGTCTCAGCTGGACACCACAATGATAGATTTTATAGATTCCCCCCCACCTCCCTCCACATCCACTAGGCAGCTAAAGCTAACAGTAAGCTACAGTGCATTTCTCTGTGTTTAACTTCTCCTTGGGATAATCCATTTGCCTCTGTTCTTTGAAAACTTAGTGAATAAGCCACTTGTTTCACACTGGTGGGGAAATAACACTTTGGGGGCCCCTTTTGTGCCTGTCTTATGTATGACAGAACCGTGGAGTTTTATAAAGTCTAATAAATACCCTGTGCTGCCAGATGTTAGCTTTCCTTTCCCCCCCCCCCTTTGTTTTTTATTTTTGCTCACTTGAAAGGAGGTCAGAATTTGACTTCCAGACTTTAGCTGACTGCAAATAAAACAGGACTTTTTCTAAGAGACGTGTTGTGACAGTGTAAATTATCACATTTTAGATGGTGCTAAATATAGAAATGCCACTTAAGAGGGGATCCATTTTGTTTGGCATCTTGATATTTGTCTCCTCAAGACATCCTTGGGAGATGGTGTCTGTTTATTATCTTCCCACCTTTTTACTCTATTATTCTCCTCTGTCTGATGACAATGGTTAATAAAGAAGTTGTAGCCTTTTCTGTGTTTCATGGTGCTTGAGGGATGGCGACAGGTCATTGCATAGCCTGGGGGGGCTGACTCCAAATTAGCATGAGGTGGAGAAATTCTCACTTGTAAGATCTGTCCTTTCCTCCCCAGGAGAAACCTCTGAGTTAAATGCAAGGATTAAAGGCAGGTGAAAGACGTCGAAGGGCTGTGCTAATACACAGCCCCATGGCTACAGCCCAAGGTAGAGGGACTGCAGGGTTCGCAGGAGGCAGGTGGAGAGGCTGGAGAGACAGACCCAGTGAGGAGATGTGATATAGCCCAAGTCAGGAAATGGAGTGAATGATTTTGCAGTTTGTTCAGTTATTTTGGCTAAACCTAGCTCAGTGATGGCTCTATTTCCTTCTCCTTTCAGAAAAGCATGTGTTTGGTTTAATCTATAAAGTTAAAAAGCACCCTTGTCTTCATGGTGTACACTCTCTGCTGCTTCTCGAGAGGGGTAATTGCATGGAAACTTGCATGGTTTATACCTAAAGGAATCTTAATTTTAATACATACAAAATTAGATCTACTTAAGCCTCATTTAGTTAGAAGCAGTGCAGTTTTCCATCAAACACCTCTCCAAACAGAAGCTGGTTTTGCACTTAAAGTGGATTCTCAGTTGTAACTTTATCTTCCCCACTTTGGTCTCAGCTCCATTAAACTTAATCACCATCATATACTATTACCTGCTCCTTTAATGAAAAATAGTTTTCTCCAAAGGTAAAATGTTTTAATTAAGGGCTCTGTATAGCTTTTGTGCCTTCAACCTTTTTGCATTTTTAAAATTGGTTCATTCTGTACAGAGGGAAAGGCCAGAATTGCTTATGAGACAAAATAATTCTGCTCAGAATGTAAGAAAAATAATCATGTAGAATTACAGACCCACAGATAAAATTTTGCAACAGGTTCTTGTCCCCACCATGGATCATCTGACAGATTTGATGAAAATCCCAGGTAAGCCAGTGTTGCCCAATGAGTTAATAGCAGCATTATTTTTATTTAAAAAGATACCAGTCTGCTTTTAAAGCAGTGATGAGGCTTATGCATGGTGGGATATCTGATCTGGCCAGATTGTCCAGCCTGTGGAGGAGAACAAGTCCATCCCTCTAACCACAGCACCTGTGGGCATGCCAGCAGTTCAGAGAGGTGATGGTTCAAGCCCAACTGAGCTAAAGTGAAACAATTTGAATGTCCACAACATCAATTTATTTTGTCAGAACAACAGGTTTTTTTCTTATACATCAAATTAATTTTGTATTGAGTTCCTCATCCCCTAAATTAAAAAAGTCCTGCATGGAAAATTCCTGATCCATGCTAATAAAAATACATTCTTGTGATGCACATCCAGCTGTGTAAATATGGATGATTTGCAGCCACACACAAATAAAGCGGGATTTTCAAAAGAAGTCTAACTACTCCCAGCCTAAACTACTTGCGGTAAAAGCAGGGAGAGTTTGTAATTAAATTCACCGGGAGCTGTGCTGGTCCCCTGCTGAGAGCTTTTAAACATTCTTCTCCTTAGACTCTGCTGGGGGAGAAATATACTGTATTTATAGCCATCTTGTTTCAATGTAAACATGTCAAACTGTAAATCTCAGGCACTGGGATGGGCTCAAGCCAAAAAATTCAAATCCAGATTTCCAACCTTCTGTATGAAATAGAGATCAGCTCCTTTGTGGGCTTTGGGTTAGAGGATCTGGGATTGGTTCCTCATTTAGATCCACCTTCTTACCCCACGTGCAGAGAAGGTTGACCCTCAGACCTGGTGTCCCACTGAGTTCCAGTTATACTGCATGTACTGGATTAGTTCTTGGTTTCTCTCAACATCAAGGTGCTTTCCAGGGGTGAAACACCCTTTCTGTTTCAGCACATACGTTCCTGATAACCTTGCTCCCATTCAGAAGATGATTATGCATTTCCTCTATAATGGGAGCAATGTGTACCTGTCTTTGGTTTCACGTTTTTGTTCTGCCTGCCCCTGTGTCTTTCCTTCCATGCCCTGTTCTGAAAAGAGCCTAATACTACATTGGCAACAACAAAAATAGCATTGTGGTTATTATTAGTGTTGCACAGGTTTCTTGCTGGGAACAGATGAGTCTGTGAAATGGGCTTTGCCCTGCAGGACAGGGCACTTCTCCTCTGATGGGAGGCAGAGGTTGGAGAAAGGCAGAGCAAAACCCAATGAACTTTGGCTAATTTGGGAAATGACAGCAGCTATTGGTGTGCTGACAATCCCAAGCTTGTTTAAGCAGGAGATCCAAGGGAGAAGGGGCGGGGGGGGGTAAAGAAAATGTTTCCATAACGACTGACACGTGAGTGCTCTTAATGTTCCTAGGAGGTACTGGTGTGTGCTCATGACACACGCATCTCCTAAAAAGGTGTGCATGCTCTGCAGATGTTTTCTCAGAGCAGGAGATGTCCTAATAAGCAGGTACATTGTTCCACATGTTTAATCATGAACAGCAGTGAAAGGCTGTTTCAGTTCTCCTGCCTCTTTTTCCTTCCCTCTTGACCTTTTCCTTTCCTAGCCTGTCACAAATGAAGAATGATTATTAAGAGAAATATAAAAAAAAGAAAAGAAAAGGCAAGTAAGAAGATTATACTTGAGGGAGAAGGAGGACTTGGGAACATAAAGGAGACTGGAAGTGTGTTATGTGGCATTTGTTTTCTCTGCTGCCATTTTATTGCTTTTCTGGGAGCCCTGCCAGAAAAATGGTGAGTAGCACTTTAATTAAAGAAGGCTCTGTGTGCACTCCAGCTGTTCCTCATGTGACCAGCCTCTCTATGGGTAAAGCAAAGGATGCTCCTGCCAGCTCACCCAAATCAATGCTAACCTAATTCCCGACCACACACTGTCAAGTATTCGTGCAAACCTGCAGCATTTGGGGCACTGTCTGCAAGCCAGACACTCGGCACCCTGTCCTGCTCCTGGTATCCTCATGTGCAGAATCTGGCAGCAGGATTGCCAGGGCTGCACGAGTGCGTGCAGGGAAGTAGAACATCAGAACATTTTCTCTGCCTGTGGCAATATTCATTACCTGTAAACAGACAGTGCTGCCTGGAAGGAAGGGTATTTTGGGGTTGGTGGTGAAAGATTGGGCCCCCACTGAAGCTTCTGGGAAAGCAGAAACTGGCTGTAAATGAGTATGACTAATTTTTCAGCAGTAACCTAGATCTGAGATGCCCTAGGCTCAGGGAAGACCAGAGCATTGGGTTTTTTTCTTTGTTTTGTTTTGTTTTTTTTTTTCTGTCTTTGGAGAAAACCAAATTCATCTGGAAAGGAAGAGGTAATTAATGCCAAAGTACCTAAGCTGAAAACCCAGCTGCATGTCTGGATGGTGCTATATGGATTCATCAGCAATGTTAAAAAAATACTAATAAGGCAAAGCTGCATAACAGGATAGAAATCTTTGTGATCACCCTATGGGAAAAGTGACATAGCATCTTATAGCTTATACATATTAAAACTGAATTTCTTGTGAAACAGTCCTCTGAATCTAGTTTCTTGTGGAAGAAAGTATTTACTATGATGATGTAGGCTAATTCGTCCTTTCAGACAATTGGTTGGACCAAGTTCTTGTTTATGATACACAGCCACTTTGTAGCCCTCTGCCAGTGTGAAGGGCATGAAGATGAAGGGGATATTGTTTGTGCCCACCGGAAGGCTTTTCTCTATTGCCAGACAGGTGTAAAGGAGCCTCTCTGTAAGGGAGAGTGTCACAAAACCCTGTGTAATAAAAGCCTGTGCTTTTGTTACCTTTGCTCAGTGGCATTACTGCCACTGTGAATGTCACTTCTGACGTACCAATGTATGTGTGACACAAAACGTCCAAGTGGAACCTAAAACGTCCCACAGCTGAAGCATTCTATTGTACTTTCACACAACTCACCGACCAGTAACATGAAGCCGCTTCCTCCCACCGCTGTATGGAGCTGAGCCTCCTGTATTGACCTGTGCAAGACCTTTTCTTGGGAGCCTTCCAACCCTTTTCCTTTCATAGCCTGAGAATTGTTCCTTCTCTATTTGTCTATCTTCCTGCACACCTAGGTCTATTCACACGGTTTATGGCAGTGGAGATGAATTGATATAATACATTGAGGAGATTCAAGACTGAGCTCTTCTGTTTCTCAAAGTTAGTTTCATAGTAGCAGGGATAGGCTGGGCTTCCCCCCTCTTCCAGCAAAAAGGAGAAAAAGAGACAAAACCTGACAAAGGGGAGATGTTTATCTGGAGGTGGCAGAAGTACAGACGTTTGGATGGAGGCTTCCATAGCATAGGAGGTTCTGTGAGAATATAAGAAATTTTTTTTTTTCCCAGCTGAGGTGCCAGAGCACTGGCACAGACTGCCCAGAGAGGTTGTGGAGTCTCCTTCTCCGGAGATATTCAAAACCCATCTGGACGTGCTTCTGTGTGACCCAGTCTAGGGAATCCTGCTGTGGCAGGGGGGTTGGACTACATGATCTTTCGAGGTCCCTTCCAACTCCTAACATTCTGTGATATGAAGAGGGGAGGTTACAACTCTACCTTACATGCTTTGTCCAGCCTTTACATGTTTGCAGAAGGGCTCACAGTAGCTCAACAACTGTTGATGCATGTTAATATTTATAAAAGGGACAGATCAGTCCTTTCTGGTAGAGAAGCCAGGTTGCCAGCTGTAGTTAGTTAGTAGATAGTTTCTGAGATGTAGCTGAAAACTTTTGTGTGGTTTCATTTTGGCATTTACTGTGAAACCCAAATGATGCTCTGGGCCCTGTCTTTGCACACACAAGTTGTTACTGTCATCATTTGGGTTCCACCAAATACAGCAGTGTGTTTTTCTCAGATATGGAAACACGTATGCCTGTCACATGTGTGCAGGTGCTGTTGTTAGTTGTCCAGAGTCTGGCCACCGTCACCTTCTCTGCTTGTAAGCTGGCTGCATGCTCTCCTCTTGGCTAGAAATACAAGGAGTGGAGGGCCTTTTCCTTCTACAAATGCCAATGTCATTTCAGTAACACCATCTGTTCATTTTCACCCCAGCTTTTTGATCTGAAGTGATTTATCTGTTTTCTTCAGTCCAGCTTCTCTTTGGGTGCCAGTGTGATGGGACTCTTCCCTTTCTCTGGCGCTGCCTTTCAGTGCAGTACAAGATTGTTTCCTCCACGCATGGAAGTTCCTTTTACAAGAAAACTCATAAATTATTTGTCTTTCCCTAGACTTTTTTTTGGCTTGCTAGGCAGTTTACCTTCTTTTTACGTACATCTGAGTGAACTTGTTTGTCCTGGTTGCTGCTCAGAAGCAGCAATGACTTCATGAGCTAAAAATGATCTGGAGAAAGTTGGTGCTTATATAGGTGACCCTTTGCTGTTCTGTGCATCAGGTTCTGGGGAATAATAACAACAATGGCTCTCTTCTTGTACAATGACATGGTTCTTTATTAGCAGAATTATTTCCAGAATGTAACTGGAAATGGCTTCTGTACTGCCCTGGTTTACTTCTGATACTTTTCATGAGTTGTTTTTCCTTCTATGTCTTTGATACCTCTCTCCCAGTTACAGGCATACTACCATGTCTTTTTGGTAATATTTATTTATGGTAGAACTGTTTGTTGATTTGCTGGAGCCAGTGGCTGCTAGTATGCTGGCCACCCTACAGGCACAGCTTTTACTGTCATTCTGTTGTGGTGTAGCAGGGAAAAGCTAGGTCTGCTGTGGTCTAGTCATCTTTGCGTAATTGTTATTGGCAGGAGATCTGTTCCTGGTGTCTGACTGCCTCTGTTGGGTGAGGTTGTCTCTGAACAGTCAACCTTTGACTCCTTGACATGTAGGCAGAAGCAGCTGAGAGATTTTCTTGGTCCAAGCTCTGTTCCTGTTGCCATCCTTGTAGGCTTTGCCTGCTGCTGTGCTTTGCCTGCTCCATTTCTTTCTGTCCTGAGTTGTTCCTAATTCGTGTGATGTGTGATTCCCACCACAAACAGGGCTGCTCCCTTCTGCTGCTTCAGACAGCCTTTGATGGCCAGATGCAGACATGCACATCTAAGCACAGCAGTCTCTGGCCTGTGGCATTTATTACAGCTGGATGCTTGGCTTGGCACTCTCTTAACTCTTTTTCCTTAAGCTTCTGTTGGGCTAAGGCAAACTACCCTGCATAAGAAACACAAACTTGGCTTTTGGACTTGTCAATCAGTTTTCCATGCCTGGTTGTTTTTCTGGTAGAAACATGGGTGTTGTAGGAAGTTGGACAAATAAGTTTAATTCCAACACAAGGTTGGGATGTGGCCAAGGAACATATCCAGCCTGGCAGCTCCAACAGTCCCTGTCCTGCTCAAATATAACTATGGTTTCTCTGCTTTGAGTCTCTTCAGGCTGATTGTGGCCATTATGTTTCATGGACCTGGTGAAAAATGATAGTGTGAAAGGGTCTAGCTCTGTAAGCCTTGGTTAGTTCACTATTGACAAACCTAGAAACTCTGCAGCCTAAGAATTCTGATGTTCCAGCAGTGTTCAAACACATTTGGAGATGAAACAGCCTCTGCCCTTGGCAAGGCTATCAAGGGAAAGACTAGCAAGAGAATAAGTGGTATACAGTATTGTCAGACATCTTGGAGACATCAGGCTGAGACACAGAGAACTTGGGAGTGGGTAAGAGCATGCTACATAGTGAACTACATGTCACAGGCAGAAGGAGAGGGACAGTCTTTGGGACTGACAGGAGAAGGAAAGAAGGACATTGGGTAGGGCAAAAAAAAAAAATTAAAAGGGAGGCAAAGGTGTCCCAAATTCAACTCTGCTTGTCTATATGATCCCACTTAAAGCCCTTTCAGGCAGGATCATGGCTTTAGCTAGTTGGATTCATGGCTGCATCAGGTGAATGAAGCTCACCAGATGCCTCTGAGCAAGCTCGTGTGTCTGTTCAGCGCAGAGCTGTGCAGTGACATTACACAGAATCACAGGATCATTACAGTTGGAAAGGACCCTCAAGATCCATGCGGAGGGCCAGGATGTGGTCAGCAAGGGAAGTATTCCACCTGATGCAGCTCTGTGCTGCTGTTCCTGCTAATTCATTCCCATGAGGAGCAGGGATCTCAACATGGGGCTGCACTCCAACACCCAGTGTAGCCATAACACTGACCCGACTGATACTCTGGACCATTTCCTACCACTGTAGGTCCTACAGAGACAAAACAGACAATGCCTGATGATGAGTATACAAAGCAGGAACCAGCTGGGCTGACCATATAAAATAGAATGAGTAGTTACCTCTGGTCTTCCTGGGTCCAAAATGAGAGGCAGCCACTGACCAAACATGGCCTTGAACAACTTGGCAAAATCAGAATCGAATCTGGTGCCAGCACTGAACAAGATCAGTTTAGATCTCGGTCTCTGCTCTGTTCTGTGTGCATTGAAACATGCCTAACATTATGGTACTAATGCACTATGTATCATAAATATGAGTAGCTCTGTTTTGGGGACAGCCTAAAGTAGCTGCTGAGTCACCTTCTGCTCAGCAATGGTGTGTCCACAAGCATGGTAAAGTGGTTCATAAAACCCATGTGTGACATACCACCAAAATCCATAAAAAATAACTTTAGCTACAGGACAATAATACCTTTCTCAAGCAGGACAAGGCAGCTGGCTGGATTCCCATGTAGAAACTGTCTTGGATACTTGGGAAGTGCTAATAGGATACAGGATCTTTGCCTCTTAGTGCTTTAAGTGCAGTGTAGGTTTGTATGACCACAGTTTCTGTTGTGGAACCAAGATGATGTTGGTTGACTCTGGGAAGCTGTCTTGGGACAACAGCAATGGGGAATAGTGTTATGTTCAGGCTGAAGTGTGTCAGGGAGTGAATGGGGCTGATAAAATACAAGCTCTTAAAAAAACTGAAATAAGCCTACAAGTCTGGATAGAGGTATTTTGTTATTACTATTATCAATTGTTTTTTCTTATCACAGTCAAAACTTGGTGGTTCCCAAAGATGTACTAACAAAAACAAAACCCAGGCCTTGCCCTACAAAGTCTTCTGTCTAAATATAGGTTTAGCAACAGCAGGTGTGGGTACAGACAGATGGGGCAGCACAAAGAAGAACTGTCATGATGCCAGCCAGCAGAGTAGGCTGTGGTGACACCTTAGCAGAAGCTTATGAAGGCTCCAGGATTTTGGAAGGGTTGCAGCAAGGGGTGGCCTCTTGGCCTAGAGATAATAGGTAGCCAGGAGCGTAGGTGGAAAAGAAAATGAACTGTGTTGGAGTCAGGGCTCTGAAGGGGGTTTTGAGGGTTGTGGGTGGTAGGTCTCTGCAGCAGCATTTAGAGTGGCTCTTAAGAAGTGAGGATTGTATACATGAGTGACAGAAGAGATAATGCTGCAGTAATAAAGAAGCTGAGAATTTGGCCAGGCTTTTGGCTATGCAGAATGACAGGAAAAGCCATGTCTGTATGGCAGTATTTGGGCTGAATGTGGAAGGTTCAGCTTGGAGGTGCTTATCCTGGGAAAGGCTGGAAAATATAGCTGGAAATGGGCTGGACTCTAGTGTGGAAAGAAGTGGGAGTCTAGAGTCCCTCTTGGGGACTTGTTTTAGGCTCACAGTTAAGGAACAGTCCAAGGCTTTGTTTGAGTGTGCCTGGAGACAGAATTGAATCAGGAGCCACACATATGGAAGGGATGGCTGAACTTGTGTCTGGGAAGGGAGTGGTCTTGGAGACAGCAGGAGAAGGCAACATCTAGAGCAGAACCCAGCAGGATCCTCTCATCAGGGGGAAAGGGAGGTGAGAAGGATCTTCAGAGAGATTGTGAGAGAAGCATGAGTAGAAACAGAACAGAACAGTATCATGGAAACCAAAGAAAAATAAATGCTCAGGAAGATGAGTTGCCTGAGTGAGGATGAGGTGAGTACAAAGAGGCTGGAGGTAGAAACCTGGATCTGAGATGGTGAAGACAGTTGTCTGGAAACCAGGCAGTTTGTTTGGCCAGAAATTTTGGCTTCTGTATGCCTGCTTTTGATCTCACTATGAACCTAAGTAAAATATTTCCAGTTTTCTGGCAAAGTGGATGTCCCCAGACCATGCAGCTGCTTGATGAAAGCACCTTTGGTAGCTTGATGGTGGCCAACATTACAACAACATTACACAGCTGTTCGAGGCCATGCAGTCTTGGATGCATTCATCACCTGCCATTGAACTTGTCTCAGCTCTCATGGCTGACCCTCTAGAAACCTCTGCCTTGCACCAAACTAAAGTTTATCAGACTTTAGAGGCTTTGAATAAAATAATTCCTGTTCCAGGGGACTTAGAAGTTTTGATGAACTTTAGTCTCATCCCAAAATCTCCAAGCAGCTCTAGCCATCCATGATTTTGACATCTGTGATCTGAGCTGAGCACAAGCATAAGATGTAGCATTTTTTTACTTAGTGCCAGCTATTGTGATGGCTGATGCAGCTAAGCCATAGCAAAGAAGGTTTGTGTTGTAGGGCCCAGTTCTAACAGGAGTTTTAAGGCCCTTAATCTTTATTTTTTTTTTTTAAAAAAAGGCTTACTGAACTGGCAAACAACCAAGCTGTAGTACATAACCTCTGAGTACTCCAGGAGTTTTTTTCATAGCAGCTGGAGGATGAGGAATGAGTTGATAGAGACAGAGCAGAGCGAGTTCAAAGAGCAACCCTTCTGATGATTTTTCACCGTGCTAGATTGTCCTTGTGCTCCCTTGGCAAGAAGCCCAAAATGTGCCTGCAACCTCTCTCCTTGGCCACCTCCACGGTCTCAGTGTGCTAGGGTGTGTGGGAGAGGTGTTTACATTTCTCATCCAGTGAGAAAGCAGAAGCGTGAGCACAAACACTTCAGGCTGTAATATGATAACAGGTTTGCCCCCATCACTCATTTCTACTGCTACTAATAGAGCAAGAGAGGGAAATTCCTCAGGCACGTGGGACCTCTCAGCTGTAGAAGAAACTGCCATCCTGGTCTTCCCCCCCTTCTCTGTCTGCTGCTCCTAATGCAAACTAATACCACAAACTTAACGTGGAAAACAGAGAGGGTATGCTGGATATCAGAATCAGTGTTTTCAGGGAGGCTAAAAAAAGAGGGCTGCAAAGTCTCACACCTCCATTAGTACTACCTGGTGTGACTCCATGGCCTGGGACAGGGAGGCAAAAAGGTGCAAATTCTCCATCCCCAGAAGAGCCATATTTCCCCAGTGGCAGGGAAATAACCTCCTAAATGCACGGTACACAGACCATACTGCATAAGTGCCTCCTACTTTTCTGAGAGTCAAGAAACTTATTGTCATGGTTTTCAGATTTGGCTTTGGGAGGATGGATGGTGCTACATTGTCCTGGCAGAGATGGGGGCTGCATGATGGGGTTGGATGACGTGATTGTGTGCTACCTTTCTTCTAGCTAAAGCCATTGGCAGATGAATTTCCTGAACCAGTAAATTCATGTGAACAGCCATCCTTATAGGTGTCACAATTATTTCTTATCTAGTGAGACCTGAAGGCCTCAGTTGAGGTCAGGCTCAGCTTGCAGCAAGGCACTGTACACAACAGCCTTGCTATGGTGAGCTGAATTGGAGGAGGCTGGAAATACAAGTGACTTATCACAGGTTGTTTGGTACATCAGTGCTGGAGCCACTGCAGAAGGCAGTTATCCCCAAGCACCTCTCTCCCTGGCTTCTGCTCACCCAGGCCTTCTCCTGTGCCTGACTTTGACAGAAGCAGATGTTCCAGTTATGTTCCAGTTTGTCATCCCAAAGCTTTGAGATTTTATTACTCCTCTGAAGTCAGCAGGCACAGATGGCTGTTGAAGACTATTCTTTTGCTGGCCATTTTGACCATATGAAGTTACTTGTGTGGGTTGCAAAAACAATCCTTATGATTTTTGCTCATCCTTTAGACATTTTTAGTCTCATTGGCACACTCAAAAGACTACTTTGGTGGGCTGGGGAGATGTTGCTATGCAGGAGGTGAAGCAGGAGATGTGGTCTGACGTGGAGAGGGACTGCTAGTTTTGGCGAGCCCTTAAAGTTCATCTAGTTCCAACCCCCCTGACAGGGGCAGGGACACCACACACTAGACCAGCTTGCCCAGGGCCACATCCAGCCTGGTCTTGAACAGTGAGGGCATGGAGCAGGGGGAGTGTCATTTTGGGAGGGACCTGACTCATGACCTCAACAGAGTTCACCTGCGCTGGCAGCATCTGTGCCTTTGCCTGCTCCTGCTCCAATGTTTGTCTCTGTAATCTGTCCACTTGATTTGTCAGTCCCAACTGCCAGGGATGGGGCATCCACAACCACTCTGGACAACCTGTTCCAGTGCCAAACTACCCTCTGGGTAAAGAAACACCTTCTAATTTCCAGTCTAAATCTCCCCCCCCTTCAGCTTATATCCATTCCCCCTTGTCCTATTGCAATCTGAACAGCTGAAAAGTCTCTCCCCTTCTGTCTTGTAATCCCCTTTTTTTAGGTACTGAAAGGCTGCTATAAGGTCCCCTCGAAGCCTTCTCTTTTCCAGGCTCAGCAACACCAACTCCTTCAGCCCATCCTCACAGAGGAGGTGTTCTACTCCTCTGAACATCTTTGTGGCCCTCCTCTGGACCTGCTCCAACAGGTCCACATCTTTCCTTTGCTAAGGACCCCAGAACTGGATGCAGTACTCCAGGTAGGGTCTCATGAGGGCAGAGTAAAGAGGCAGAATCACCTCCCTAGACCTGCTGGTCATGCCTCTCCTGATGCAGCCCAGGACATGGTTGGCTTTCTGGGCTGCAAGTATCCATTGCTGCCTCATGTCCAGCTTTTCATCTATCATGACCCTCAAGTCCTTTTCTGCATGGCTGCTTTCAATGAGTTTCTCTCCCAGTCTGTACTTATATCTTGGATTTCCCCTACCCAGATGCAGGACTTTGCACTTGGACTTATTAAACTCCATTTGATTCTCATGGGCCCACTTCTCAAATTTGTCCAGGTCCCTCTGGATGGCATCCCTCCCTTCTGGCATATCAACTACACCACTCAGCTTCGTGTCATCTGCAAACTTGCTGAGGGTGCACTTGATATCTCTGTCTAGGTCATTGATTAAGACATTGAAGAGCAGCAGTCCCAAGACAGAGACCTGAGGGACACCGCATGTCACTGGTCTACACCTAGACAAAGAGCCATTGACCACAACTCTCTGGCTGTGTCTGTCCAGCCAACTTCTTATCCACTGAACAGTCCACCCATCAAATCTGTATCTCTCCAATTTTGAGATAAGGATGTCATGTGGAACTGTATTGAAGGCCTTACAAAAGTCCACACAGACAACATCAGTCGGTCTTGCCTCATCAACAGTTGCAGTCACTTCTGCCATAGAAGGCCACCAGACTGGTCAGGCATGATTTGCCCTTAGTGATTCCATGTTGGCTTCTTAGAATCACCTCTTTGCCTTGCATGTGCCTTACCATCACTTCCATGACAATGTGCTCCATGACCTTCCCAGGCACAGAGGTGAGGCTCACCAGCCTATAGTTCCCTGGCTCTTCCTTTCTACCCTTTTTAAAAATGGGGGTGATGTTACCCGTCCTCCAGTCACCTGGGACTTCACCTGACCTCCGTGACTTGCCAAATATGATGGAGAGTGGGCCTGCAACTACATCAGCCAGTTCCCTCAGGACCCTAGGCTGTATGTCATCAGGGCCCATAGACTTGTTCTTCCCAAGTGTCAGTAAGTGATCCCAAACCTTCTCTTCACTTACAGTGGGAAGCCCTTCACTCCCCCAACACTCGCCTAGGGCTATCAAATCTTGGTCAGTGCAAGAAGCTTGGCTGCCAGTAAAGACTGAAACAAAGAACGTGTTGAGTAGTTCAGCCTTCTCCATAGCCTTTGTGACTAACTTTCCTTCCCTGTTCATCAGAGGGGGATCACTCACCCTGACTTTCCTTTTCTGGTTAATGTACTTATAGAACCCTTTTTTATTGTTTTTTGCATCCCTTGACAAGTTCAGCTCCATCTGTGCCTTGGCCTTCCTGATCCCACCCCTACACTTCCTAGCCACTTCCCTGTGCCACTTGTCATTGCCTCCACTGCCTGTGCTTTTCCTTCTTATGCCACAGCTTGAGAAGCAGGTCCTTGCTCAGCCACACTGGTCTCCTTCCTGCCCTGCTTGATTTCTTGCACAGAGGAATGGAAAGCTCTTGCGCTCTGAGAAGAGTATTCTTAAAGAACTGCCAGCTCTGATGAGTTTCTTTGTCCCTAAGGACAGTTTCCCAGGGGACCTCACCCAGCAAGTCTCTCAGCAGCTGGAAATTTGCCTGCCTGAAGTTCAAAGTCCTGACTTTGGTCTGTGCCATGCCTGTGTTTCTAGAGATCATGAACTTGACTAGGGGATGGTCACTGCAGCCTAGACTTCCTCCAATCTTCACCTCTTTAATGAGATCTTCTTAACTGGTTAGCAGAATAAATGTGCATGTCTGCATATACATTCACTTTTATAATTTTTTAAATGTGCATCTTCTCTCCTTCCTAGCAAAGTATGGGTGCTCCCATACCTCCTTTTGCTCCAGCAAAGCCAGTTTGTATCCTCTCTTGTGCCTGAGAAACTACTGCAGAAGAGACTTCCCTTCTTCTTCTCACTCTCTTTTTCTCTTTGTAACGAGAAGTACAATCTTTCATTGTTAGATTTTAAGATAATCCTCTTCTGTCAGAGCCCAACTCCTACATTTAGCAGCGCTGGCTGGACTGTACTAGAAGACTGTATTAAGGAGATGATGCATGTCCGACTGCCTGTTGCTTTTCCTCTTAGTTTCCCAGGAACTGCTGTAAAGCCATTCCCTACCGCTGAGGTCAGTAGGGAAATATAAAGAGGGGTCTGGCTCCAGTGTCACTGAATGGTGGGCAGTCCTCAAACTGTGGAGGATTTTGGACAAAATCTTAAAGGAAAAGGCTCAGGAGGGATTTTTAGGAAGAGTCTGCTGCCAAGGGGAGCGGCAGCAGCCCGAAGCTGGGGCTGTCCCACAGCCCTTTGTTCCTTCGGGTGGTCGGCTTCTTCCTCCTGGTGCAGCACAAAGAGGCTTTGGGAGCTGGCCCAAAACCAAGGAGTGGCAAAACATGGTTAGTTCCCCTGCTTTTGTAAAAGACATGTCTGGCTGCCAAGGGAAGTTTCCGTATCCTGCTGCCTTCTGTTTGCTGAGGCTCAGCCGGGGCCCGCTGTTCTCCTGAGTCCTCGGGCTGTGACTGGAGTCTGGGAGCTTTTCTCCCTCCTTTGTATACGGGTGGAGAAAACAGTCAAGTGTTCCCAGCCTTTCTGACCGATTCATGCTTATTACAAAGCTGGTTGCCTGGGCTGGTTTCCTGACATGGGTTGGGTGGCCTGGGGACATTTGCTTTGCTTCTCCTGGTGCTAAGCTCGTTCTAGTCAGAAGCTTGAGGAAGATGCTGAAAAGATGGCTGTGGGCTTGAGGGTGCTCTATTAGAAAGACCCAGCCCTGAAGAGGGCTACATCACTCATAAAGCAAGTGGGAAAACTAGCAGCAGCTAAAGACACTGGAGACAACAGCCTCCCTCAATGCACTCTGGCTTGAATAAATTGTGAAAGTTGTTAATAAATAACCTTCTTATCAGAAGAGATGGGTGTTTTGGTCCAAATGCTTTTCTTGTGGTTAATCTTGTGGGGAAGAGAGAGTTGTGCCAACATGTAGGGTGCAGTATTGTGACAAACCATAACATAGTCTTTGTAAAAGGGAACGAAACAAAAAGACTTGAGACACATGAGATCAAATGACAGTGTTTGTTGGGACTTGCTGTCATGTGGAGAAACTTCGCAGTGATTGGTACAATTAGCTGATATCAAAATGGTGTTTAAGTTGTAAAAAACATCCATAATGGTGCAATGGGCAGAGGATTGTGAGGATGGAAGCAGGCTGTCATTAAAATGAAAATGCAATTACAGGAAATGTTTTAGTTTGAGTTTACACAGTGTGACAGTTTAGAGAGAAAAAAATCCTACTTTGGGAAAAAAAAAAAAAAGTGGGGCTTTTGTTTTTGCTATTTTTCTGATCAGACAGGGTCTCTGTTGTGTGTTCATGTACTGGAGCACTGTAGCCTAAGGGCTGTCTTCTACAAACACACCTTTCAGACCATGCGGACAGGGGTTGGGTCCACCAGACTGGAGCAGCTGCAGGCAGCTATCATACTGGATCAGCCAAAGATAGCACAAGCTCACTTAATCTTGCATGTGTGCATAATATGAAAGCAGGAATAAGTGAAAATCTGCCACTTGTTCTACATAAGACCATCTTCCAGTCTGGGGAGCACTCCCCTCAATGGCCGTGTTTCCTGCAAAAGAGAAGCCAGAACATGCAGACAAACTGAAATGTTATGTGTTTGTTATGAAAAGCATGTGAGACTTATTTTATTTTATTTTCTGGGGGGAATTAATATAATAGAGCTGTCACCTTTCATCAGTCAAACTTGGTGGCAGCTAAGCTCAGGGATGGTAGGGGAGAGAAGGGTGTATGAAAGGTGTGGAGAGAGCTGGAATTTGCATTGCAGGAGGAAGGGATTTTCTGTGCATCTTGAGGAGAAGTGAAGTTCTTTGGGGTTTGCTTCTGTCAGAGACCCTGTCAAATTTTGGGCTGGGCTGAGCCTGCTGGGGTGGGCACAGAAAGCGTCTGGGTGTGAAGCAGGAGCTGTTGCCAAAGGAAACCAAATCCTTATTTTGGAGAAACTGTCAGGGTTTTTCAGAGGTGAGTTTAAAATGTCCTGCTGTTTTCCCTGCAGTGAGGAGTACCTCCTTCTGAACTCCTCCTGAAGGATAGGCTGCGCTGCTGAGTAGGAGGGAAACATCCCTGCTTGAGCTCACAGCTGGGTATGTCCGAAATGCAGTGGAGTTGACACAGTTCAGCAACCTAAGGATCACTCTAGTGTAGAATTCAGTATTCTGCATATTTAAGATCTTATATAAAATTTTACAGCCTATATATTCAGAATTTTGTACCAGATACATATATGTACAGTGTCTAGCACACTAACACTTACTCTTACTTACTACAGTCATGATTTTGCTAGATACAGTATGCCCCAGCTCCTGGTAGCCCAAGTCTTGACCTTAGCAGTACACAGTACCTCCTGGGCAGAGGTGAAAACCATGAAGTCTCTAAAGGTGCCATACAGGTAAAACACTTTCAGCAAGCTCACTACAGACCTCACATCCTCAGAGCCTAGCCATGTCATGCCCTGGCAGTCCCAGTAGAGCATTTGAAGTGGTTGTGCAGGGGATTTTGGGCTTGGTCCCTGCCCTACTTGCCTCTGTGGAGCTGATAGCACTGGAGATGCTGCTCTGAGTTACATTTCTCTTGGACAGATTTTATTATATTGGCTCAGTCTTGGCATCTCTGAGGCTCCTGGGATGGAACTGCCACAGCTTGCTGCAGGCATGAACCTTCCGTCCTAATCTCTGCCCCCAAGGTTTTCAGCTGTGCTTGGCAATGTGGAAACTGCCTGCAGTTCTCAGGATATGTCAAGCATCTTTTTGTCCCTTTACAAGAGCCTCTCTTAACCATGCAGCAGCAGAGCTGAGTGACCTCAGAAGAGCATGTGACTGATTGGTATTAACAAGAAGGTGAAGAGAGCCAGTGTGCTGTTTTCTTCCTATTTTTTTCTATGAGATGTCTGAAACACTGGGGCATTCCTCTAGTGAATGATGTAATTAACAAGTGGTGAGCTCTGCTCTTACTATCAGTGGATACCTTAAGAAGAAGGAGCTGTGAGCAATCCTATTAAAGCTGCACAGCTGCAAACAGAGCTCAGGCAGAGAACTGGATCTGCCCACCTCTAAATGCCACAGGTTTCTGTCATCCTTGGGTGACATCCTGGGGTCTTTTTTGTTTGGCTGGTTTTTTTCCTTGGAAGCATTTACCTACACCAGATCTCAAATGTTTTCCATAAGAGTCTGTACAGGGAGAATCAGAATAAATCTGGGTGCAGACCTGGAGATCTGTTTTCTCTGTCCCAAGTACCTTGAGCGACGTGCTGGGGAAAAGGTATCTGTGTCAGCCTTAGGTAGACAAACTGGTTCCACCCAGCATGTGAGGCTGAGGAAGGGAGAGAAGTAGGAGATAAAGATTTTGGAGTGGGGGGTGACTGGAAGGGGCAGTCTCACTCCAGACAGGAAACCTGAAAATACTGACCTGTCTTTACCTTTTCCCCCTTTCCCCCCTCTTGCTTCACTTAATTATAGCATCTTAGACTGTCTGCAAGTTGCCTGGGGCATGGGCTGGTTTTATGTGTGTTATGTGTATATAAAGATGCACAGTGCCTGGTAGAGAAGGGCTCTGATCCCTGACTGCAGCCTTTGGGCCCCCAGGATGGACGTCCTTTGGTGAATGGACCATCATAGTGGCAGGAAATACTTGTATGAAACAGAAGGCTCTGCCTCTTTTTTCACCGTTGCTGTTGAATCCCTTGGCCCTGCATTTTTGGAGAGTATAAAAATGAGAAGAGGGTCTCATTCCCCTCTCCCACAGCAAGGCATTGTCTGCAGAGCAATGAGCCCTGCAGTAACATAGCTTCCAATCTCTAAACCCAGTTTTGACTGAGTATTTTCTTGGCACTCACACGCTGAGCAAGAAAATGCCATCCTTTGGAAGCTGCTTGTTTGAGTGAATCACCTTTTAAGCAAGGGGCAGTTGCAGGGTCTGAGACTGCAGCTGGGAATTCTCCTGATGGAAATTTTCCTTGCTATAGTGAAAACCAAAATATAGGGATCTTTTTGTTTGATCCCATATCACCATCCCATCCTTCCACCCTCTGCAATCTTCAGCTGAGACAACCAACATCGCTAGAGCACATTGTGTTCAGAGTGACCTTCAGTACACTCAGATTGTGACCTTAGTGCTGTGTCCGAGACAGATCTCTCTTCACCTGCCAATATAACCAGGAGTCTGCTATGCAGAGCAGAAGGTCTTGCTTCTTGGTAGACCTGGCAATCAGCTTGAAACCTGTTCAGTTTGAATTTCAGTCTGGTGCTGAATGTGTTTTTGCCTGATTTTTAAGTGGGTAATATACTTCTGTTTCTTATTTTGTCTGGTAGGCATTTTTATTTAGCATACATTACATACATACATACAAAGACTGAGTTTGTTGCAGGTTTGCCTTATCCTGCTACCTCATCACCACAGTTGCTGCAGGCCCAGTAGGTATTTTTTCTTGATTACATAAAAAAAAGTATGTTATTCAAGACAGGACACTGGCAGAACTTGTGACATGATTTGTAAGATTAAGGTGAAGTATTTGATGATCTCTTAGTTATTTAACCTGAAGAAGGTGTCAAGCTTGTCTTCCCACCACTGCACATGATATAAATGAAAAACTGAGGAAAAAAGAAAGTTATAGATCCACTCTTCTGCAGACAGCTAATGTCCATAAAAAGGATTTTGTATTATGTATTTGCATAAATAAAGGAAAGACAGCATTACTGGTAGGTAGTACCTGGCTGGCATTTACATCTGTCAAACTTAAATGAGAGAAGGGTGTTTACGAAGTGGAATGATTTAACATGCCAATCTTCTCTCAGCTGTCATCTATTTCAGGAATTTCAAATCTTTCTAAATTAAGCTTATTTTTTCTTCTTGCCTTGCTGCAGAGTGGAGAAAACTTTACTGGAATAAACAAATAATTTGTTTTAATAAAATCACATGGTGGCAGGGAGGAGAAGGCAAAGGGAGAGCAGAGTAACTACTTTAACTCAAGAAGATATTGACATGGATAAGTGAAAGAGGGAATAAAAGGGAAGGAGAACAGGTGATGATCCAGCATCTCAAATGTGCAATGTAAACAGAACTTTTGTGGTGAGAGATGGCTAGCAATCGGCTCAGCATGTCAGGATGGAGAGCTATTGCTCAGCATGCTGGGAAGCCTCATTGCTGAGGTGATGGAGCAAGTGTTCTGTATTTATTCAGTAACCTTGTTGTGAGCCAGGGAATTGGGCCTTGGTGTCAGGCTTGAACAGGGAGGCTGACAAGTTACCTCTCCTAATCTTTAAAGAGAGTTTCTTCTAACAGCTGATCCTGTATGGTGGAAACCAGGGTGACTGCTACCCTTACACATGGCTACTTTACCATATGCTCCTCAGGAGGGGACTGTAACTGTCAGACAATTGGAAGAATTGTCTCATGAGAAATCCAGATTTTTC
Organism: Galbula dea; assembly: GCA_013399015.1. Classification (NCBI taxonomy): domain Eukaryota; kingdom Metazoa; phylum Chordata; class Aves; order Piciformes; family Galbulidae; genus Galbula; species Galbula dea. The sequence goes on along the minus strand of VWZX01002940.1, from coordinate 87,914 downwards.
TCTCACATCTACCTCTTATCAGTTCTCACTACTCTCCACTTGTTTTCTCCTCCTCTTCCTTCCCTTCTTCACCTTGTCCTAGTTTAGGCCTTCCTGCACATCATACCTGACTGTTGCTGGCTCAAGTTCTTTCTCCAGGGGAGCTAGACACACCTGGTAAGATAAATCCTGCTACTAAAAGCTGTGGGCAGTGAACATTAAGCAGTAATTAGTGTGACCTGAGCTGTTTGGGGTGACGCAATATTAGGAAATTAGATAGCATGCAATTCCCACTGGCAGATTTACTGCTGTCACTTGGTGTGGGTGAAACGATGAGCGCAAGCTGTTGGTGAGTAATTGTACTTCCTCAAGGGCTTGGACCTTTCTTTGAGGTCTTTCTCAATACCAGACTTCTCCAGGGAGTTCCTGAGAGTTTCTTGCCAGCTTGCCTGTCTGACTTCTTATCAGCCTGCTGAGCCATGAATCCCAGATGGGCTTTTAAGCAACCCAGGCACCCAAGGAGGCACTGGCCTGATGGACCAAAGTTCAAAAGACCTTGATTCACACTTTTATTATTTCGTTATTTATTTCATATATTATTTTGGATTATGTGCTTTTTGGAGATACAAGCCTTTGGAGCAGCAGCAACAATGGATTTCAAGGTATAGGTGAGAGAGAAACCATGCCAGTGTTAATCTGAAGCAGCTACAGTTTCATTGCTGTGTGCCAGACTAGCAGCTGGAGAATGCTGAGGAGCATGTTGTGCTTTGATGTTTCCAAAATGCCATCCTGGGGGATTTAAGTGTAACCAAAAATGTTTGAAGCGCTGGCCTCTTGCCACAGTTTGGGATAAAGAATATTTCTGGAAACCTTTGCAGTTCTCTGTGGAACTGGAGCGTGTTTTTCCCATGCAGGACTGAGAGGGATATACTGTGGAATTGTCTTACTGTCTTAGGGCACCCTAATTCATAACCCCAGGGCAACAGCAAAATGCTAAAGACCACATTTTCAGGATTTAACTCTAACTGAAGGTCTCATTATCTTGGAGAAAAGTAATATCCAGTAGTTCATGTTCCTTCAATGCAGTCTGATTTCTGATCCCTAGATTTTTATAAAGCGGAAGAGTGATTTAAGTTCAGTTTGTGTGTATAGATCTCTGCTTATATACATGCTCTGAGGAAACCAATGCTTTTTGTATTTTTTTTAACAAGGCAGTAATGTGTCTCCTCAGTTAAAATGCCTGTAAAACATAAAATACAGAATGTAAGCCATTAGATTAATTGTATTTAGCATGTTTCTAATACTGGCCTGAAAGGAATTAGTGTCACAGCTGAGGGAAAAATAACTGTGACATTTTTTTCTTCTTCTTCAGTGAAGATTCAAATATAAATTACTTTCCTATCCGTTAGAAAAATGTGAAACTAGAAAATCTGGAACTCATATTAACAGGGAAGGGAATTTATCATCCATTGGTGTTAACTTGGCTTTAATCAACAAGACTCAGCAGGACTTTGTCCAAGTACTTTATAAAGAAGCTCTGCGAATGGAGGACTCCCACTGCCCCTTCACATCCCCTTACTATGCTTTTCCTTCTCACCTCTTCCTTCTAGATCTAAATCTGCATTTTGCTTGCTGAGCTCTTGCACAAGTCACTGAGAATCTTTCGTCAAAGAAGTGGGTTAAAGAGTTAGCCTTGCAGTAGACAATTAGTCTCTTCTGACAGTATCTTAATTAATCCTCTTATTAGGGTTTGCCACTAATTGCTATAGGTGAGGTCTGACCCTAATAAAAGCCGCTCCCTTTGGTGTGGTGCCTCCACTGTGCCATGACCCAGGTGTCAGAGTGACAGACGCTCTGGATGGGTTTACACGTGCAGGAATTTGCCTTAGCACCGCTTCACTGGCCACCACCGCAGATGGCAGCCTGTAAGGAGTAATGTAGCACAAAGCCTCTTTCCTGGATGTCTGGGCAGTTTGATTCAGGGACTGGTACCTGCTGTGTTTGCTCAGTGGGGCATCCCAGTCTTCAGGTGCACCACGTGCTGCTGCAGCCTGCTGTCGATAAAAGGCTTTAGATTAAAAGCCTTGATCACCTCCCTTTAATGCTTCACACCAACAGTGCTTTTAAAAGATTGTCTTGATGATAAAATGAGTGACCTTCACAGCCAAGAGTTTCAGCAGTGCCAGATATGCCCTCCCATTAGATTATTATTACCAGTTATAATGACATGCTATAAATTGTATTAAGACTAGGTATAGCACTGAGACAGAGCTACCTGTTCTCCCCAGTGTCCATTTGGAATATGATTCTTTGTGCTCATTCAACAATTCACACCTTTACATTTTCTTGCACTTCACCATGAGTTTTGTTCTTCAGCACTTTTCAAGCTGGGTAGGGTGCTTCATCCTCCAAAGCAGCTTCAATTTTCATGATAAAAGCAACTGCTAGCCTCATGTAGGTGGTGTCAGGTGTTTCTGGCCCATCACCCAGATGTAGCCTGTTTTCCCTGATGCAGCAAAAGTGGGAGGGCATTCATTGTCTGAACAAGGGTGGGAAAAGTGAAAAGGACAAACTCAGAATTCTAAGTGACTGTAACTATCTTCTAAAGGGCCCTTGCATGCCAAACAGGAACCTCTTGTTTTTCAGGCACTGCATGTGCTTGAATTGGCTGATGCTTACCTACCTTTCTTGCCTGAGTCCTTAAGGATGCTTCCTGATGAATCATGCGACTTCATCTCGCTATGCCCATAAAGCAGCAGAGAGGGAACACTGTTGGGTTCAAGAGAGGCTCTGAAACTTTAATGTAATGCCTCTGAACTAAGAAAGCTTTGTGCACCAGGCAGGTTTGAAAAGCCTGTTTACTGCTTATGCTATGGTTTGAAAGAGCTATTGGTGTTTCTGTCCTGGGCAGTCATTGATTATTCCCTCCTTGGCTGTTCTAAATGGGTGTCAGAGTACTTTTGCTCCCATTCACTCATCTACCAGACCCTGCTTCTGCAGCCCTTCTTTAGATGAGTACATCTGATTTGGTGGCTGCTGCAGCAAGCAATGGTGACCAGTTGCCGTGGTTATGTTCAGGTTACTCATCTGAATCACTGTGTGCTTGCTTTTCTAGGAGTGTGTATCAGACTCTGCTTTGCTGGGTGGTTTTGGAGAAGTCACAAGGTGTACATTTTCAGCCAGCTCAGAGGGTGCTCAGTATCTCTCTGAAAGCTTTCAGCACCATACAGTGTTGGGCAATTGCACTACTCCTCTTCTGCCCCCAGTGTTAGATTGAAATCAGTAAGGTTTGCTCCTTACCTTCAGGAACAGCATCCCGAGTGGCTGTAGTAGGAATAAAACCCTGTGCTAGGTCCAGCTGGCAGTTTATAGACCAGGATTTGCCTTGGGCATAGTATTTCCAGCAGAGGGTTAATCCTGCAGTCCTTATTCCATGCCAGTTGAACCTTTTGGATGTGCTGCAAAATAACAGATGTCTACAAGGCATTTTCTTACCTCTCCAGAAATGTGCTTCTTTAGACATGAGGAAAGTTCCTGTGGATATTAACAGAATTGATGCACAGAGGGTGAAAATCCTCCCAGGAATGTATTTTCTGTCCAAGGTCATGACTCTTCCACTCCTACTCAGTGGATTAACACTCTTTTGGTGGGGATACTACAGACCAGGGAGAGGAACTTTCTGTGGCATTACTCATGAGATAAGGCTGGCAGGGTTTGGTCTAACTTCTTTTTGCCATCTCCCTGCTGGCCTTTGCAAGCTCACCTTTCTAACCACATTTATGGCTGAGCTTTATGGGTTTTCAGAATGATTTCTGGAGCTCTTTCTGATCAATAGGCAGCAGTGATCCCTCTCTGGAGGGCATGTTCTGACATGATATTACCCTGCCATCCGTTCTTTTCTAGGTTTATAGCTCTCCTTAATATTTAAATGGGTTTCTTGCTGCAGTGTTTGTGCCTCGTTTACCCAAATAATCTATAACTCAATGACTTCTAAATCCACTTCACAAGTTGTTATTTTCATTATAAATGAGTTGTAGTGCAACCTGCATCATAAGTAGATTTTCTCATCTGGAGGTCTGTGCTGAGATCCAGCATGAGCAGCAAATATATTAAACCCATAAACCCCCCAAGACATACCATACCATGCAGAATGAGCTCTAACTACATGCTTTATTCCTCCTTATCACTTACATTCACCAGCCATTCAATGAAAATGTACTTCACACATCAGGCAGCTGTTCATGCAGCCACAGCACCTCGTACAGCTCCTAGTGAGGTTTTGCAAGCAGCTGGCACTTGTAGCAAGGCTATTTGGAGATGGGACAGACATGTCTCTGTCATTAGCCATTTAAGTCTAACTACTTACTGAGGGTGAGCCCAATGCAGCAGTGTCCTGGGTCCTGCAGTGCAAGAGGAAACAACTTCTCATGTTTGGTTTTAAGCCTGTGACCAGTCTCACTGATTCCAGTGGCACGAAGCTCACCAACTGCTGAAGATGCAGCTTGGTGTTGAATGGCCAAAGGGTTTAGAGGCCAAGAATTCCGAGTCTTCAGAGGCTTTATGACTGTCACAGTCAGCTTTATCTGCCCAAGGGCTTTGTCTGGTAGGATCTTAGCTACTTTTTAATCTAAAATCCCAGCTGATTGCTGTGCTAAAGCCAGATTCATGACTGCTTCACTCCCAAAACAACATGTATCTGAGAATGTTGCTCTTGAGATGAGATTTAACTTTCTTTTTAACTCTTTTTTTGGGTTGATTTATTTTTTTCCTGATCACTATGAAGTAGTATTTTAAAAGGGATTTGAAAAAAAGGAGATCTGTAGTTTGGAAGAGACTCCCTACTCTATTCTGACAATGAATGAGGGAGAAATATTAGAACTTGGCAATACTCCTTTGCTTGCAAAACTTGATAGATTTAGATTTGACTGGTTTGCCTTGGATTGAGTAGGAATGTTATTAGTGCATGAAATTCAATGAGCTCTAATGCTATTTAAAAAGCCCTAATGAGAAGGGTGCTTTTGTGTCAAATTCTATTGTTTTTCTCTTCCTTTTCTGCTTTCTGTGTTTGAAGAGCTCTAAAAATATTTTTAACAGCTAAGGAGGGAGATAGACTTTTGTCTGAAGGACCTGAGGGAGGAGGGGAGGTTGGGGGAAGGAGGGTGTTATAGATTTGGTTCATAGCTTTTACTGTACATACGTGTTCTCCAGTGATCCATTAAATTGGGGAGTTCACTTGGGTTACAGCTGGTGTTAATTGTGATCTGAGTTTACTGACTGGACTCCTTGTCTTTCCAATCAAGAGTCATTGTCTTTCTTGTCTGTTGAGATTTTTTCTGTGATTTATGGAAAGTATCAGCTTAAAGGACAAAGAATTGAGATGATCAGTCTTTGCAGCATTTTTTTTTAAGTGGTCTTTTGATGAAAGGCAATATTTCTGTCCATAAGACCTAGTAATGAATTGTGCACTTGGATTGATTTTAGTGGGATACACTGCTTCTAAATATTTTTTGTTCTTGCTTTTAAATCCATGCAGTGAACAAATTCTAAGCCAGTATTTTTTGATCCAAATAAAAACACTTAGTTTGTAGAATCAAACTGAAATGTCTGGTTTTGAATCAGCTCACTGTTAAATTGGGTCTGTCCATGCCTTAAAAGTGCTGCTTACTGAACAAATCTGGTTTCTTGACTGTTAGTTCTGCTTTGATTGGTCTCTGTGGTGCATCATGGAAGTTGTTCCTACAGAGGCATCATAGGAGACATCTTCTGGGTATGAAGCCCAACCCACAAAAAGGATAAGAGCAGTGCACTCACAAACACCTACTTGCAGGAGGCAACAAGGACCATAAGTTGAGGCAGGTACTGCCAAACAGCCTTGAAGCAAGGTGTTCTAACGACATGCAAAAATAAGATCTTTCATGGTTTAAATAATATTTGAACTTAAATTGTGAACAGATCTTTGATTTTTTAGCCTTTTCTCCAGCTTGGAGAGCAAAACAAACAGTGAATGATCAATATTTACTGCGGAATATTAAATATGATCTTTTTGCTTTGTATTAATACTGCAAACATAAGCAAAATTGGTAAAACTCTCCTATTTCAGATTTATATCTTATACCATTTTATTCCTTTTCTTTTTAATTTTAATTTTAATTTTTTAAAATTTCAACTCCCAAAGCTTGACAGGTCACTGCATAGAAAGCTTAAGAACAAGGAACTCCAACTACTGTTTCCTTCTTTCTTTTAAAGTACATATTTTATGTCAACAGGCAGAACAGACTTTTTCTGACTGCAATAAATCTGATGAGAATTTACTTTGCCTTACATAAGATTTCATATACTGCTTATCTCCTGGGTAGAGTTTCTTTTTGATTTCTGAGTCAGCTGGAAGTACAATTTCTCCTGCAGAAGGGGCAACTGCCCCTTCTGCAAGTACTCCCAATTCTGGTGTTTGCATGTCTTGCTTCTGCAGCACTGCATGAATGGGAGACAACGCTAGTTTTCAAAAACTCTTATGTCAGCCAAAAGCTGAGATTTAAGATGGATTTTGCTTGACAGATCTGGTGTGCAGATTTAGCCCAACCACCCAGAAGTGTGGAAGTGTTCCAGTTGACACCCTCACAAAGGCTGTTTGGGCTGTGTCCCAGGGCAAGGAGATGAGCTGCTCCAATATATAGCTGAAAACTGCCCGTACCTTGTGGTCCTCAAGCTGTTTGCTCAGCTAAATCTTTCCTAGAATAAAGCAAAGAACGGGTCTAATTCCTGTGCAGAACCCAGTCAGGTCACTGGTTGGGCTGGTGTGGCAAAGTGCTGGCAATGGTCCTCTTCTGTTATCTCCAGAATTGTGGGAACTAAGCATCTTGCAGGATGCAGCCATTAGAAAATCTCCTGTGACATTGCTCATGGAATTTTGCAAAGTATCAGAGATCAGCAAATAATTATTACTAATTAAGTCCAATAGGGGTTTGAAATACATTACTTATTTGCTGTTTTCATATGTTGCCCAAAGCAGAAATCCTACAACACACTGCAAAAGACAGCTTTTGTGCTATAGTGTATCCTTCTCTTTGAAAAGCATAAAGTCCCATAAATCATGCACAAGAGCATGGTATTCACAATCATCTACTCCAAGCTACAGACCTAAATGAGAAAAAATAATCAGCTCAGTCTGTGGGTGCTTCATGCCCAGAGTTAATTGTTCAGCTTTTCATCATTATCTCTTGGCTCTTTTGCAGATATTGTTTTACAATTTCATTTAAGAGAAATCTAAAAAAGATCATTTCATCACAGTACCAAACATCTTTCTGTATACATTTAAAAAACCCCACAAAACCCCAACCCCCTCTCTCTCTAGTTCAATGGTCTATTATTGTTCTATTAACCATATGACATCTGCATATTGGCAGAGGGTTTCATACCCTGTTCGCTCTCGAGGGACCATGCTGCTGTTATATTGCTGGCACAGCCATTTTTCTGGGGTAACTGGTGCACAAGGGCAGTGCTATATTAAGTGCAACATATGCTAGAGATCAGAAATGGAAATGCCTCATCATTGCAGTAAGAGCACTAAGCCAAGGCTTAGTTAGCAGCTGGGACACAATATAAAAATAGTAAACCTGGGTGAGAAGGGTTCATAGGAGAAAAATGCAATAAAAGAAGCAGGAACATCTAATTTTCATTTTCAAAACTGACTGGGGAAAACATTCTTGCACAGATTTTTTCATCAACATAGAAACAATGGACCCCCAAAATGAGTCTGTTGAAGTCATCAGAGAAAAATCTCAAGGGTTTTGGCTGAGTACTCTTGTTCTCTTCTGAAGTGGTTGTTCTTTTTCAGTTAAAAATGGAAGATTTCAAGGAAAAATGCTTCTTTTTAAAAATCTGCCTTTCATCAAAATCTCAAATACAAGCAGAAAAGGCAAAACATCTGAGATAAAACTTCCACCAATTTTCAAAGGTTTTTTTCCCCCTTCTTTTGATTGGTGGTGTTTTTTTCCTTTTCCCTTTTTTTTTTGTTTCTTCACACCGTTATTTGTAGAGCATATTACTAATTCTTAAAGCTTTTTATGGCTGGGTGAAAAGGGTAGATTTATTCCAGAAGACTACTTTGTTATAAATCTCAGTGTCACATCACAAAGGAAAACATCTTCACTGGCCCTGAAATAACTATAGATATTCAGGGAACCCAGAGAAAGCATGCGGAGCAATGGACTCGGAATTCATGCCTCAGGAGGGCTCTAGGATGGTGCAAGTGTGGCATTAGTCTCCATTGCTCTGTGGGGATGTACCCAGCTTCACATCAGTTTGACTTGATGATTTTAGAGGTCTTTTCCAACTTAAATGATTCTGTGATACCCAAATGATTCTATAACCAGAGTGCTATGTGCTGTGCTGCTTCATGTTTTCCTTGATTGAGATGGGTGCTCTGGTACTTGTCAACAAGAAGCTAGATCAAAAAAATAGGTGTAGACTAAATGCAGCCAGTACTGGTGTGGCTGTGGTTTGCAGTAGCCAGTGGGGCAAACTGAATGAGCTTCTGTCCTTCAATCCTTGAAAGAGTAAAGATGAACCTTTTGGGACTGTAAGGAGTAGGCTGCAAATTGGCAAGGCTCAAGGTGTCTAGAAGGGAGTAGTCTGTAATGCATGTAAAAGAGCAGGGACTTGGCAATCATAAAGCCTAGGAAAAGAAAGTCTTTGGGTTAGAATGAAATTCTTCTGTCCAAGGGAAGGGCATGTGGTCAGGGAGAACACAAAAACCTTCTCAGCAGCTGCTGTGTCTGGTGGTTATATGACTGTGCTGACCCCAGTGAGAGTTTCTGCAGCCCTATATGTGATCAATGGGCAGCACCTGGGGTTTGGGACACAAGGCAGCTGGCTCCTGCTTAGAGACCACCCAGCTCCCTCCACTGCACCCAGTTCCACACTGTAGCTGGGTGGTATAGAAGAAGTGGTGGTCTAGTGGTTAGGATTTGGCACTCTCACCCCTGGGGCTTGGGTTTGATTCCTGGTTAGGGAATAATCCTGCTGTGGCAGGGGGGTTGATCTTTCAAGGTCCCTTCCAACTCCTAACATTCTGTGATTCTGTGGTACACTGGATCCATGATCTAGTCCCACTTAAAAATCCTCCCTCTCATCCTATTTCTTGGCAGGATTGTTCATAAACATAATCATTGCTTGACCACTGTGAGGGCCTTTGCTCTATGTGCACAACTGTGGAAGGTAATCCATGGTGAAAGGTGGCAGGGCCTGTGTAGCTGCTGTGTGGCTTGTACTGTGAGGCTGTAGCCCTAAGAGATATTTAAAGGACCTCCTTTTGAAGTGCTGTGACTGATAAGAACTCATACAATAGCTGTACCTCTTGTTTCTATCCAGCATTTCACTGTGAAATGCTGTGGACTAGCCAGAAATAGGGTCAGCATGGGCAACTTCCCTTAAGGCTATCGAACATCTTTCTTTGGAAGTTGGTTATATGGGTGACTCAGCAAAAAATGTTCATGAAACAGTTGGCAGCAGGAATTTTTAAGTCTTTAATAAGCATTTTTAGAAACCATTTTGTAGAAATTGTGGGGTTTGTCAAAGAACCAAAACAGGGTGGTTGCCTTTGCCCCCCATTCTTTTGCCCTCCTCACATGTGCCCACTCTTTTTCAACAGTTTTTCAAGCCTCTCACTTTCAGTCTCAGAGAGCTTTGATGCTTTATGGGAAATACAGTGCATTTGTGAGTCTTGCGCTGTAAACAAAAAAGGAACTACAGTCCCTGTGAGGACTTACAACATTGATTTTTTGGCCAAAATATTATTTTTCTTTAAAGTATTTAGCAGAAGAATGATACATTCAGAGTAAAATTTTAATGAATGGTAGAGTGTTAACTGCTGCTAAGAGTTTCCTCTTGGAATGTTGTTTGTTTGTTTCTGCCAGTCTCGTGGTTCTCTATTGCATTACTGTGTAACAGAATGTGCCATGGCTGACAAGTAAATTCAGAAACCTGGCTCTAAAGCTGGTCCTTTTCAGTGGTGTCTGAGGATGCTGATGTTTTGTTGTTGGGACATTCAGCTGTTTGTTTATTCTGAAGCCTTCAAGTCTTCTGCAAGGTGCAACTTTTCTGATGGATTGGGAAGCGATGTTTCACTGTGGCATCAGTTTGTAGTCCAAGACTTTATTGTCATAGCCCTTCTTGTGCAAACCGAAAGGGCTGATGATATTGTTCAGCTTCTTTTCTTTCCTTGTGTCTCCAGCAGTCACCCTCTTTTCACAACAGTGTTCATTCTTCCAGGACATATTTCACAAAACAAAATCTATAGACTTGCTGGATCTGCCAGAGCCATGTGCACAGTATTGACCTTGCCCCTGCCAGCCCTATCAGTGTTACTGTAAGAAACCTGGCATTTGCTGTGTGTGAGTAGGAAAATCTTCCCCATGGAAGCTGGAAAAGTTGCCTTGACAGATTGTTTGCCAGAAGTGCTGCTGAGAACATTGATTTAATATTCTCAATGGTACACACAGCCCACACACCTGAGCAGAAGCCTCATCAGCTAGGTCTGTCCTAAGTGTCACTCAGGGCCGGTAACCTGAGATAGGTTGAAAGCACAAGCAGTCCTGCATGCTGTTTAAGTTGGCTGGTCCCTGAAAGAGGGGTGTTGGTGCACCACTGACTTCTACTGATGGTGGATCTGTCATAGATATGTGCTGATCATGACAGCTTGATCTTTTTAATATAGTGCATTGCTGTAGGTATCATATAGAAGTGTGCCATGAGGAAGCACTTGAAGCAGCAGATGACAGTAACTATGTGAATTAACTGAAGGATGTCCTAAAAATATTTCTATCAATGGTATCATTCTGCTGTGTGGTATCAGCACAAAGAGTAGGCAATGATTTATTTTCCTCCATGCTGAATTTGCAGACAAATACATTTCATCAGACTGGCTCTGGCAGCCCTTTGAAAATACTCATGTGTAAGGGAGGAAATGAGGTACATGAAGACAGTACTATTGTGATAAACTTGTGACCTGACTAACCACTGGACCCATATTCACACAAACAATACTGTGACCAAATAAGACTACAGCCTTCAACAGATGGAGAGTCAATACAACATTGCTGAAGGATAATATATTAATTTTATTTGCACAGCTAAGAAAATCCAGAATACAACAGTTATGGTGAACATGTTCTGCCTTCTAAGTTGACCTCTCAGAAAATTTTAACAGAGCTGTATAAAGAATGAGAGAGAAATAGTAGATGCTCCTTGACTTAGGAGAAGAAATGAAATGCCTGAAAATGGCATTTGGGAGAGCAAGCTAGAAAATTTTTAAATAATAGAATTGGAAACACAATGAAAACAGCCCTATCAAAATAGACTACATGTGACAGAATTTTTATAAAGCTTCACAAGGCTTCTGTGAATATAATATGCAAGCTGGAATATTGGATTGAAAATACTAAAGAGTTCCCAGTCAAGCTCTATCTTATTGCAAAGAGCTGTCGTGGCTTTAGGCAGATGCTAAAAGGTTGCAAGCAAGTGCTTAAGCAGTCTTACATAAGAGATAAATAGGATGGATCCACATATAGTAGAAGTGCTTCTTAGGATAAAAAGAATCTCCCAAAAATCACAGCAGAGGCAAAGCTGGAAGATGTGATGGATTCATCTGAAGCTACTGTATAAGAACTACAGCATAAGAGGCCAATTAATTCTCAGGCTCTACACTGAGTAGATTATAGGATCAAAGACTTTTAGCATTTAGAAGCCAAATGCGAGGTTAGAACTGGAAAGACTACGAAGCAAGGAAGATCCTTGGAGACAACAGCCTGTGGGTACTAGATACAGCTGCACTCCACCGCTGTACCCACGACTTCTTCCGTGTACTGGAGGAGTACCTACCAAAATACAGCCCTACCAAAAGGAGAGATGACACTGCACAAAGCAGGTCTGATTCTCACCTTGCTTATGCATGTGTAAGTTGCATTCTATGCCTGTACACCCAAAGTGAGGTCTGCACTGCTACATTAGGCACAGCTTAACACAAGGAGGACTTTCTGTGATGTGGGGCTCTAAAAATAGCTCCTGTAATGGTCCTGCCTGGTGTGTGTACATGCACGCCCCCCGCACGTCCCCCACCTCCCTATGAAGAATAGGGTTGTACACAGGCTGCCTCTCCCTGTCCCTACTCTGGCTGCATGCTTACACATTTCAAGACCAACACGACATGTGATGCATTCTACTGTTTCATAGAATACTTCTCAGAAATGAAAAGTTTAATCCTCTTCCCCCCCCCCAACCTTTCTTTTTAAACCTTCTCAAAGGATGTTTCTTTGTGCTGTAATTTTGGATCTGTATAAATATATTCCGCTGCAAAGGGTGATAATTACCACGCCCACACAATTTTATAATACACACATCTAATTGTAGTACGGTTATTTGTGGCAGCCAAGGACTGAAAATACACTTTTATTGTATGCCTCTAAGCAACGATAAAAAAGTCTTTTTATGGCTACCTGAATGTATACTTTCAGGGCATTTTTATTTCACCTAACTAATCCCCTTTTAGATTTTCCTCCTTGTGTGGCTTTCAAAATTGCCTTTCTGCAATTAAAAATATAGTTAATTAGTAGGGACATAAAAAGAGTCTCTGGGAATGTCTTGTCAGTGCGTCAGAGAATCCTAAAGAAATGCCCAAGCTGGATCCAAAAAAGGCAAAAGACTTTCCCATTGGTACAGCAGAAGGAAATTCAGATACTGCCCTTTCTTGTAGGTCAGCCTGTTCAGGGCAGGACCTTGACCAAGGCAAGGGGTACAGTCATAGTCTATTGACCATTCCTTTATATATGTCTTGTCAAAGGGAAAGCTAGGTCTTCCACTTCTTTTCTGTCCTAAGAATCGACAGCCTTTTCCACATCTAACCCCCCATCTCAGAGGTTTTACCTGCACTGTCTGACTAACTAGTGCCATCATTTACTCCCATGGTTCCTTGATTGCCAGCACTCTCTGAATGTCTTTCTGGTCTGAAAAAGGCCCTTATGGGCAATCAGCTATTTCTCTTTTGAGTTTAAATCCCAGGTTTGTTCTGGGAATCATAGTATTGACTGAGCTGGAAGGGACCGAATAAGATCATCAAGTCCAGCTGTTAAATCCATGGAAGACACTGCAGGAATCGCACCATGTGCCTGGGAGCATTATCTAAGTGGTTTTTAAACTCTGTCAGGCATGTGCTGAGACTGCTTCTCTGGGGAGGCTGTTCCAGATCCCGACCACCCTCTGGGTGAAGAACCTTTTCCTAATCTCCAGCCTGAACCTCCCCTGACTCTACTTCATCCTGTTTCCCCTAGTCCTATCACTATCTACCAGGTTAAGCAGATTGGTCTCTGGCCCTCTACTATCCCCTGCGAGGATGTTGAAGATGGCTATGAGGTCTCCTCTCAATCTCCTCTTTTTGAAGTTAAACAAACCAAGCGACCTCAGCCACTCCTCATAAGATTTCCCCTCCAGTCCCTTCATTGTCTTCATAGCCCTCCTGTGGACACTCTCCAACAGCTTGATATCCTTTCTATACTGTGGAGCCCAGAACTGCACACAATATTCGAGGTGCGGCCGCAGCAGTGCAGAGTAGAGCAGGACAATCACCTCCTTTGTCCGGCTGGTGATGCTGTTCTTGATGCACCCCAGGACACACTTGGCCCTCGAATGGTATGCCCATTTAGGCTGTTGGCTGTCCCCTACAGGCAGTCCCTATGGTTTCCCTATAGGCTGGTCTCTCGTCTTTGGTGAGCTCAAGACCTGATCTACCCAACCTCTCACTGACTGTGTCTGTGAGCAGTAGTTCCTAAATCACTTTCCAAAGACTATACTTATCAGCACTTGTTTCAGGATTTGCTGAAGAGTGAAGCCTGAGCCTGAAACACTCATTCCCTCATGTAGTCTTAGCTCTCAAGACTTAGGATGTCACAAAGGATTATATGCTGTACCAGAGGCCTTCACCATCTGAATAGGCTGTGATTTTCTTGCTGCTTGCCTTTTGCAAGAGGCAAAAATACATCCAGAACAGTCAGAGGGAGCTTTGGGTCATATCACCGAGGGTTCTCCCTCTGATCAAGTGGCTGTGCTCATTTTTAACTCTAGGCAAAGAAAAATCCCCTTTGGCAGAAAAGATTTAACAAAGTCCTTACTGAGTCATGGAGAGACCTTGCCTTTGTTCACTGGAAGAAGACAGAAGGAAATGGCTGTGACACCCCAGAGTGAGATGTCTGAGGGACACGTCCTCCTGTGCAGTGTGTCCAGGGATGCTGCTGGGTGAGTCATGCTGGTTTTTAGCAGGCACAGTGCAGAGCAACGCCTCTGCACTTCTTTGAGAAGTTTACCCTCTTGAGGTTAAACTGCTGCTATTTTGACTGTGGAGGGGGAAATTTCAAAGGCAGAATTTCAAAGTCAGGCTCATAGGTGGCATTACAGCAGAAAGATTTGGGCTGAAGGAGAGGCTGGAAAAGGAAGCAGGGAGAACAAATTGAAAGTTTGCATGACAGCCTGCTCAGCAGGCGGCAGCAGCACAGACCTCATGTGGTGCCACTCACCGCAACACACATGTTTCCAGGATGGCGGTAGGATCAAGACCTCACCAGCCTTGTGTCACCATGCTGTCCCATGAAGGGCACCCTGGACTTTTCCTATGGCTAAAGCAGGGGCAGGACCAGGCTGCCAAGTCTCTGAGGACACAGCTGCAGCCCAGATGCGTCCTGTCACATCTTGTTGCCAGGAGATAATTAATCTAATTTCCTAATTTGAGGCACCAGGTGAAGAAGCCCTTTGGAACCTACTCGTCTCCCTCAGCACTGGTCTCCTCCCTACAGTCCAGGTTTCACCCTGTATTGTCCACATCCTCCTGCCTGTTCATCCTCTTCCCTACTTCTCTTCACATCCCCATGCTGCTGCAATTCCTGAAACCAAATTTCAAACCAGGTCTAACTGTGAATCTTTTCTTTTGGGACTTTGCTGTCTATCATATCTACTCCACGATTATGAGTTTATGTCACTGAAGCCTGGCCTCAAGGACTTTTGTTGCATAGTCACAGAGCAAATTTATCAAAATGTCTGCCTGACCCAGCATCTCCCAGTCTCTCAGATATGACGACAGTAATAATTTTGTTGGTAGTGTAGCTGTCTTCATTGATTATTTTAGGTTATTTTTGAGTGATGTTGCTCAGTACCTTTGTAATGTCCTGTCTAATAATGATTAGAAAATCTTCAAAACATTAGTTCATTGGAGGTAAACAAATGTGATAGAACTGTTGTAGAGAGAGATGTCAGGCATGCCACCAAAAGATAAGTCAAGTATTGTTTTTTTTCCTGTTTCTAAGCAAAGGTGAGCCAGGCCACACTGAATGAATAGTTTGAGGCATGAGAAAACTGCAGAAAGGGGCTACTTTAGGGGCTAGAAGCAATGTCATAGCGCATAGATCAGCAGTGTGGTGTGAGAGCTGGGACACCAGGGTCACTGCTCAGTGAGAAAGGTGGCACTTCTCTTGGACATACAGGTAGGTGTCTACCAGAGCCCTTCCCCACAGAGCTTAAATGGATATTTTTTCTCTTTAAGAAGAAGATGCTGTTGCTCCTTTGCTGTGTGGGTCTGACCTGACAGAAGAGATTGGGGAACGCCAGTTACTCGTGCTGGCAAAATAAGTTTCAGGTACTACAGATTCTGGTGTGATGTAAGCTGTTGACGCGGAAGGAAACGGACTCTGCACACCGATCAATGTGATCTCGCAAAAGCCACTTTATTCAAGATGTCCATAGCCTTTTATATGTTTTTACCCAGTGATGTTTCACAAGCCTATTGTTGATTGGCAAACTGCGATTATTAGTACATATTTAATTGGTTATAAGTTGCTGTTCACGCGCTGTGCATGAGGACTTTTAGTTAAGATTATTGAAAATTGCTTAGTTCTACTTTTGTATCATATTGTTGCTTCTAGCTGCCAACTTCCTTGCTATTCTGCACATAGTCCCCCTCAGTAACCTTGAGCAAAGAACATGAAGTTTTAAGTTTGATTTCCAAACAATGCTATGCAGTCAGGATTGCTCACATGCCCATTCTCCATTAGATAAGATCCCACAGTAAGCAGAGAACTGCCTGGCGCTGCAAGGTTCTAACCTCAACAAGGGTAAGTCTGAAGCAGACTGGGAAATCTTCCCAGGGCAGATATGCAGTGCATTCACTCCAAGTTGCATTGCACTACCTGTACTCTGAGACACAGGACCCAGGTGTCCTGGCTTTTGTGTCTGCTCTGCATTCCTTATAAGTTATTGAGTGATTGGGAATCGAGAATATCCCTGCGAATGTTCTGATTTGACAAGTACATGCACAGATAATAACAGAAAGCTTTTATTATGGAAATAGAGATCAAGAGAAAAAAACAAGAGGCCTGTTTGTTAAAGCTTTGGTTGCACTGTAATATATTACATTTGGTGACTCACCCTGAGAGCCAGCGGGACATGCATTCTAGTGCTGTGATGCAGTAGGCTGGGTAATGAAGAATGAAAGATCATTCTAGTTAGCAAGATGACCAAAACAGCTCTGCTTATCCACTACCTGTATCTCTGGCATGGTTAATGTGCAGACCACCTTATCTGTATCCCTAATCTGCTTAAATGCATGACTCACACAACAGGCCCATGCCAGAAAGATGATGGCAAGAGATCTGAATGCTGGGGCTGCCAAGCCCCCTCTGAGCCTGCTTACCAGAGGCCAGTGGACTGAGGGAGCTGTATCCCTGGTTCCTGGGGCTGAAACTCTGAGCCAGAGATGATGTTGCAGTTCAAGTGCCCTGGGCATCTCCACTGATATAGCAGGGCAGTATTGCAGATGAGATCATTGTCTTGTGCTGGAACCCTGGTCCTGGCTTCTGGTGGGTGTTCAGGAAGCTTGGAGCATGGGAGGGAGCATTTCAGCTGGCAGATGAAGCACGTTTTGAAAACACAACTATACTAAGAGTGTGTAATAGGCTGATAGATCCCCTCCCTTCTCAAGGCAAAGCTTTGTTTATTTGAAGAAGCTGGTCTCACCATCTTTAGGCACCTGACAAATGCAATCTGTATGAGTGCCATTTATGTGTGTACAGCCTAGACTGGCTCATGCTTGCTAATTGCAAGGTAAGAAGATTTGCTCCTCATTATCTTCAGTACTGGTCCATTGCTGGAACCCTCTTTTGACTCCTTTTCAAATACTTCAAACCTGTCAAAGCACTAGAAAGGCCTAAAACCATTAAGTTCCTTTAAGAAATAAAATGAACACAAGGTCCTGTAATGACGGACAACAAAAGTTAGCTCTAACAGGGGGTTGTAGGGATCCTTCACTCAGATGGCTGCACTGGGAAGATGGAGGGGCAGAGAAGACATCAAGTAAGGAGGCAAGTGGATTCATGGACTGAATGTCAACCTGCTGTTGAACTTTGTAAATCACTACTGAAGCATATTAGATGTCCTTGAATGGTACAGGCTCACTGTGGAATATGTTGGCTTCCTACCTTGCTACTGCTGCTGCTCATAGCTGCAGTTTGCCTGGCTGAGCAATGTCTCTGTGGATCAGGGCTGGGTGATGCTGATGGAATGTTGCAATATCCTTCCCACTGAGTGACAGGCAGCATATGAATCATCAGCTGGTACTGAAGGAGGGGGCTAACATCTACTTAGCTCTCGTTTCCCTTTTGACAGGGCTCCCCAGGGCTTGTCACGCATATAAGGCTTGTATAGTCAAGGCCTTACTCCTGGTTTTATCCTGGGAACAGTAACTGACTAATTGCCTAGATAGGATGGGGAGATAAACATATTGATGACTCTTAGGAAAAGATACAAAGAAGGCTCCTAAAAGCCAAGTATCACAGCGTATGAGTAGCCCTGTCTCCATGCTGCAATTAAGCGTTTAGTGTGAGCAGCCTGTGGGGCCAGAGGAGGGTCAGCCCTAAAAGAGTGCTGGAGTGTGTAGCAGGGAGATGTCTCCCACTTGCTGGCAGAGCCTGCAGCAAGGCATCAGGGACATATCAAGGGCTTCAGCATCAAAATAGTTGTCTGGATCTGCTTCTTGACAAAACACCTGCTTATTTTAGAGCAGTTGGGAATACATCTGTGCTCCTCATTGATTTCAACTTTGGGATCTTGCCTTCATTCCACAATGGACAAAAGCAGCCAGGTGAATGGGCCAAGCTGCATCTATCTGCACCAGGATTTTGTAGGAGTCTCTCAATAAACAAGTCACTGCTTACGTGCTGTTCAGACCTTCCAGCAATGCTGTCCTAGAGACATCTTTAGATGCACAGACATCTTACATGGTTATTATGTCTGGTCTAGAAATTCCCTGGAAGGTGTCATACCCCTGGCAGTCTCAGCTACCATTATGGCATGAGAGCAAAGAGCTTGACTGCTATTGCAGAAATGGTAAATAACAAGTCCTTTCTCACTTCTTTTTAGCGCCTGATCCTCTGCCCTGACTCTGTGGGGGTGGGCAGAGCAGGGCTGCTGGAAGGCTTGTCCCTTCTTTATTCCTCAAATAAACCCTTTCATTTATCAGCTGACATTTTGGCCAAGCTGTCTTTCCTTGGGGCTTGGCAGGAGTTGAGCTAGAAACTTCTTTAACTTGCTGGAAGGGCTCTGCAGTAAGTGGGAGGGGTCCAGTGATGCTGGCAGTTGTCAGCTTCCTTTCACAGGCAAGGAAAACCTCACAACACTTCAGTCTGCTCCTAACAGTTTGTTACCTCCCGATGTTCATCTACTTAGACTTCAGCCTCTTCACTGGGCAAATGGGAGTAATTTAGTCATTATTTCCAGCAACAAATTGACTCCATTAGAGTTCAGCTGCCTTGATGCTCCAGCTGCTAAAGGGGTGGGAGTGGTGCTGTCTGGCGGCTACAAATTAGACATCTTCTCAGCTCCTGCTTTCCCTTTAACACTCTACTTTCCTTCTCTGCATCCCTTCCAACATAGTCCAGGGTCTGGTGCTTTTTTAATGTTTTCATAAAGCCCTGGTCTCCTTTTCATTCCCATGCACCATGCAACATTGGCAGGCTTCTCAGCTTTGCCATCTTGTCCTTTTCCCCTAAGCCCTCTCTAGCTGAGATGCTCTCCATTCAGGCAGTGTGTAACAGGGTCGCTGCAGGCATGTCATTAGCTGGGCACCCTTTGACTTGTACCATGCAACCCCCCTTTCCCACCCTCTACCTTTGGTTCACAGCAAGCAGTGAGCCTTGGGGAGGGGGCAAAACCTCCCCTCCCTTTATGGCAAATTCATGCATGTGTACAACTACTGCCAGGGCTCTGTGGCCAGAAAAAGAAATGCCAGTGACCCTTTTGTGTTATACTGACCATTTGTTAAATCTTTAATCTCCATCTGTTTAGGCCAAAATCCTTTTAATGACTGGACATGAACAATTTTGTGATGATTTTTCTGGAAAAAATCAGCTCAGTTTGAACTTTGGTGCCCATTGCTCCAGCTGGTAGAGTGTGGACACTAGTTTAATGGACATGAACACAGCTTTTGGTAGGAATCATTAAGGGCTGGTGACCAGCACCATCAGGAGAGTACAACAGATGTGATTTTCTTATCTCTGCCACTCCAAGGCTCTCACTTCCCACCCTTTCCCTGCTAAGTGCCAGGAGAGATGCTTTTTCTTCTGCTGGTTGTTTCCTTAGGAGATTACAATTCTGTTGTTAAACACTGGTGTTTTTCCATTCCCCCTCCTAATGCTGATGTTCATACATGTTTACTTTTTTGTCTCTGGCAAGTTTTTTCCAGCCATTTGTGTCTAAACTGCTGCCCTTCCATGGCACATGTTGGTACTTCAAAGGTTCAGATTCACAGGGAACTACATCTTTGAGACGGAACATTTCAGATCAAACTGCTCTCAGGCATCTTGGCTCTGAGTGAGTTCTGAACAACCTATAGGTCCAGAGTTGGAAAAAAAAAACAACCAACCCAGGGAACAAGAAATCATGCTGAGTGAAAAACCAAAACAACAAAAAGCCCTGCTGGAGCTAAACATTTTATGCAGGCTATTTGGGAAAAAAAGCCCACAAGATTTTATTCTGCATTTTCAAGGTATGAGTGCCAGCAAATACAAATGTGGCAGAAGGTGATCTGATTTTAGTAACAGCTTTTTCTCAAGCAGTTGATATTTTCATGAGGTTTTTTTCCTGTAACTCAAGAGGGCAAAGATGAAGCAGTATACAGAAATCAGAAGAACTGGAGTTACAGAAGATCTGGTACTTGGAAGTGTCAGACCTCTGAGATGCTCGCTGTATTTATGACTGGGACATAGGACAAAAATAACCCCAAAATAATTAAACAGTGAAAATTAGCATTTGACAAGCAAAGGAATTCATCAAGCCTAAACTGAAATATATGAAGTACACAAATGCAGAACACCATAAGAAAGGAGACCTACACAAAAAAGGGATGTTCAAGGTGGTGTACCACAAAAAGTAGCACACTAAGCTGAAAGTGCTGAAGGTTGGTAGCACTGTCCTACTGTCCTGCTAGAAGAAGATCAGCAAAGCCCGAGATGAGTCCTGCCACATCTATTTTCAGTAAATATATCAACTCTGACAGTGATCCAGAGTTTTATGGCATAAATTTAAGCAGTTTGCACTGAGTGTATATCGCCACTAACTCCAGTTAGCTGTAAATGAGTGATCTGAAGGGAACCAGTGCCAGTTCTGTAAATTATCTGCTGGGCGTGGTTACAGGGTGAGTCTCTGGCCTGGTTGTAGTCTGGTGAAGCACCACTGCTGCAGCACAAGCTGTGCCTGCTGAAAACAGGGATGTTGGACACTGAAAGTCAGTGGCAACTTGCATCTGTATGAAGTGCCAGATAAAGCAAAGGCCCTAAAGCTCCACATTACACTCAGTGTAGTAGAGAGCCATGCATTTGGCCAGCACC
Organism: Galbula dea; assembly: GCA_013399015.1. Lineage (NCBI taxonomy): Eukaryota > Metazoa > Chordata > Aves > Piciformes > Galbulidae > Galbula > Galbula dea. The sequence goes on along the minus strand of VWZX01002940.1, from coordinate 67,020 downwards.
TTGTGAGAATGATGCATTGAGTGTTTGAAATGGAAAAGAAGAGCTGCAAAACCCAGCAGCATTATGAAAGCTGTCCCTATAGCTGGGTAGTATTGTCATTTAGAAAGACACATATTCAGAGTAATGGAAAACATCTCCAAATCCTAGGAAGAGTGGTGAAAAAGGATACTGAGAAATTGTCAAATACAGCAGCCATAGTGAGTGGAAATAATGAAGATGGGGAATGATATGGGCAGAACTGATGGATTTAGTACTGCTGGGAAACATATGTGCTGATATTTCAGGGTGATCCATGGGTACATGCTAGAAGTGCCAGAGAGACTGATTTAACATTGTCTGAGGACAGCAGTGTTAGAGGTGTGTTTCTGAAAGTCTGGCTGCCCTCCAGAACTGTTTACAAGACTGTGTTGTGCTCACCTTTTTTTTTGCTACACAGAGCTGATGGATCTGTAACACTGAGGATTCCATGGTGAGCAGATGGCACAGCTTTCAGTGGTGCTCTCCTTCTTCTGTGCTGGCTCACTTTCCACCAGTGGTACAGACATCACCGTTTGAGAAATCATCTCAGTAATAGCACTTTGGGGAAGAGTTTGGACTTCACTTGATGGCAGATCTCCTGTGTTGCTGGTAGGTCGGTTATTTTTGTAACAAACAATAGCAGCAAAGGATTAATCACTGCTTATTTTCTGGCAGAATTTGTCTATCCCCAGCTCCCCTCTACTGGGTCTTTCTAGTGTCCTTCTCAGGAAAGCCAAGTTCAGTTGCCATGTCTGCTTTGGATGCAGCCTCTGGAGGGAAGTGGCATCTTTATTTTTCCTTTCTAGTCCACCTTGGCTGTTTTGAGCTTCTGACATGTCAGCAAAGGAGAGGCAACCCAGGTGGATTTGCAGGTTGTTATGCATTTCAGCAGGCCCTTGACTCATGTTTGAGAAGGGTGTACACCAACCAGGGCACTTGGGAGTTTTCCCTGGGGAAGGAAGGGCTGGGTTACCCTGAAATGAAAACTGCTTCATGAGTCAGAGATTCTTCTCTGTGTCAGAAATTGGTTAATTGCTGACCAGTAATTTTTGATGTTCACATCATGGGCTTCACGCCATGGAATAAAGGTCACCACAGTCTGTCTGAACTGAGCATCCCCTATGCCTTTCTACTGTGCTTCCTTAGCTTTCATTAACACTTCATTTAGGAAGCCAAACATCCACTGTTCATATGAACTGACACCTTTTTATTATTTTTACAGAGGATGAAATGTAATCATTTGCTGCAATTCATACTTTTATTACAATAGAAATGCAAAAAAGTCTTGAAGCACTTGTATTTCCTTGCCACTTTCTTCTTAGCAGCCCCAACCCCCCAGGTGTTAATGGGAGAAAGGCTGGGCTCTGGCTCTTCTTGTCCATAGGTTATTGTTCCCCTCCCTATGAGTTCACATTCTCCCCAAGGTTTAAGCAGTTGCCGGCAAATAACTGGGCTATGCACATGGAGAAAACCTCTGCTTTTGAAGCCTCTGTATATGTGTGATTTAGGGGAGGATCTTTTTCCAAATTAGAGAAGCCTGTTTATTCAGCTCTCTTTCAGCTATGAGCATCAACTAAGTAATGGGTGGACTATCAAAACAGTTAATCCTTAGCTTAGGGCTGCTCACACCTCGTTGTGGTGGGTTGGTCCTGGCTGCCCACCAAAGCCATTCTATCACGCTTCTCCTCAGCTGGACAGATGATAGAAAACATAAGGAAAGGCTTGTGGGTGGAGATAAGGACAAAGATTGCTCATCAGTACTGTTATGGGCAGAACAGACAGCTTGGGAAAGATGGTTCAATTTATTAACAATCAAATTAAAGTGGGATAAAGAGGAAATAAATCCAAATCTTAAAAACAACTTCATCCACCCTTCCCTTCCTCTCAGGCTTAACTTCGCTCTCTATCTTGTCTACCTCTTTGTCTCCCTCTGGCACAGGGGAACACTGAATGGGGGTTTTCTTCAGTTCATCACACCTTGTTTCTGTTGCTCCTTCCTCCTCACTCTCTTTCCCTGCTCCAGTTTGGGGTCCCTCCCACAGGAGACACTCCTTCATGAACTTATTCAATGTGAGTCCTTCCCATGGGCTACAGTTCTTCATGAACTGCTCCCGAGTGGGTCCCTTCCATGGGGTTCAGTCCTTTAGGAACAGACTGCTCCAGCATGGATCCTTCATGGTGTCACAAGTTCTGACAGCAAACCTACTCCAACTTGGACCCCTCTTTCCCTGGGTCCATGGGTCCTTCAGGAGCCACTCCTGTAGCCCTCCCCATTACTAAAACCTTACCATGCAAACCTAATACACTCAAGTTCCAGTGCTTGCACATGTTCACTTAACTGGTCACTAAACTTTGGCTATGAATAACGTGTGGCTGAAGGGAGAACAGGAGGAAATGAATAGGGAGAATCTGGGTCTGGGGAAGGAATGGGGATATGGGGTGAGGGTTAAAGTGGGCCAATGATGTTATTTTTAAAGTGGGAACTTATTAACAAAGATTTGATTGAGGGATACTAACAGCTCAGGAAACAGCTCAGTTCTATTTTTTTTTCTTCAAGTTTTTTCTTCAAGTGATATTAATCAATATTAATTGATATTAATTAATTGCTTATCAGTCTTGGCTGATAAGCAATGATGATTGACTGACCTGATGGAGAGGTCACTTAGTAACTGCCTATTTTTAATGTTTTAGATATATCTGCAAGGATATACACACAAGCCCAACAGGGAAGAATCTTGATGAAGAAGGAAGAAGGGGGCTATGAAAGAGTACCTCTCTCCTTCTTCCCCACTATATCCTATACACTCCCAGGCCTCTTCTCAGCCTCAGCATCCTCTCTTCAGCCGCATTCATCTCCCTCAAGCTGAGGTCCCTTCTTCCCTGCTGGAAACACCACTGTCACTTTGCAGTTGCTATGCCAGAAGAAAAAAGCAAAGAGTTGATCCCTGACTTCTCTGAGCTCCTGGCCTTTGGCAGCTCTTCCTCACTTTACTTTCAGGATTTGCCTCTCATATTTCAAGTGACAGACCTCTGCTTTTTACAGTGTGAAGGCCCTGGCAAAGCTAGACACATCAATCCTGTGTTTATCTACAGATCAGGTACAGGATAGGCAAAGGGAATCTGCTGCTTTATACAGCACTGACTCTGCAATGACCCAAACTTTTATGGGTGGTAAGAGGTAGTGGGAACTCTGTGTCATTTCAGCCCTCAGCCCACAGAGTATCATGCAAGATGGCTCAAATATGCCAAATTGTGTGTTGTGATTAAGAGGAATGGTCCATGATCTATTAAGATCTGCGCAAATTACAGCCACATTAATTAAACATGGGCTCTCTGGTTGAGCCTAAGCCACAGATGGCATCCCACAGATGGAATGCCACTCATGATATTCACAGAGCCACTCAGCCCTTTAACTTCAGCTTATGCTGATTAGTAGAGCAATTTATTTTAGGTGCAACTATTGGTCTCTGCTGAGGAGAGTGCTCTTAAATGGATATCACTGACAAGGGCCCAGTATATAGAAAGAGATGAAGTGAGGAGCAGAGATAATGGAAGCTCCAAAAGTTATCAACTGTTCTTCCATCCAGGCCTTTCAAAACAGCAGGAAGGGAATTGGGCACTAGGTTCCCACTGATACTCAGCAGCATTTGGCTGCTTTACTACTTTAGGTGTTGTTTTTTGACTGATTGTAGTCATGATCTTTTGGAATATTTTACAATGAGATCTTCTAATAACAAATGTGGAGCTCTTTTATAATGGAAACATTTACCCTTTGAGGCTGAGTCCTAAAATCATCCTTGTCTCCACCTCCAGAAGGCTCAAGTTATGGTTCATTGGTTTTTGTGTTGTCTTTTTGGCAGTGCTTGTGGAAAAGATGCATGGTAGCATAGCAGGGTTTATTTACCAGGAATGGCTACTAGTGATAACCTGGAGTGGGGCCCCACTCTGTGAAGCACTGTGTGTCCTCTGTGCCAGAAAGAGGAAAGATTATACAAAATAAAATTTCTTACAGCTGGCCACATGGAAACAGATGCATGGATATGAAATGACTTTTCCAAGGTCATACAAAAAATCTGCAGCAAAGCTAAGACCTAGCACAAGACAGTCTGAGTTCTAGGCCAGCACAATAATGTCAATTATAATTATTAATGTCAAAGGAGGAGGAGGGAAGAATAGAGGAATGACATTTCTGTAAGGAAGAGGATGGCAGGGAATTATTTAACACTTTAAGGCATCCTGACACTGTGTGTAAAGATAAGTGTGGGATTCTGAAATCAAAATAGTCTTCTTTTAAAATACACCATCTCATTTCTAACATTAATTTTTAGTTAGAGAGGTGGGAGGGAATTTGCTATTACTGTCTTTGAAAGAAGGCAGCCTGTTACATCAGTAATTAAGAGCTGTGCTAGAAAGGGCTTGCATGCTTTTCTTTCATCTGCCTCAAGACTTCTTTTTTAACTGTAAGTGGCCAGGCTTGCCTGAAGGTACAGTGGTTGCCCTGATAAAGATTCATTTCCAGAAATATGTTGAAGGCACTTGTGGTGCAGGTTCTGGCTAGTAGCCTCCTGTATCAGAGCTGGCTTGTGTCTTCCAGCCTCTGTTGCTAAAAGCAGCATTGGTCAACAACAACCACCGTGTAATGGCACAGCTCCTGGAAGAGTGGGGAGCATGTTAGTGCAAAGCCCTGGAAAAGCTGGAAGCTCACTTTTTGAATGCACAAGGACAAGAGTAACCCAATGCTCTGGCAACTGTAATGAGAATGTATATGTCTCCCTATAGTCAGCAGTGAGGCATTAAATACTTGGGGACAGGTTGCCCACAGCTCATGAAAGAGGCATGTACTTTCTGTCTGGGACAAGGCATGGACTACAAAGGTTGGAGGGCAAGGTGCAGGAAAGACTGTGCTTCCCAATGATCCCTTTTCTCCACTGACATCTTTAGGGGACCATCTGCACCTTGTAACAGAAAGTTAAGACCCACCATTTTAGAGCTGTGACAAACCAAGGGCAATTAGTTTTGGAGCTTTGTCCTGTTCAGCTGAAGGTTATTTAAGTTCTTTTATGTGGACTGTGGGTATTCTGGGAGTGCTTTCTTCTGTAAACAGCTGTGGGGAGCACTAGCTCTCTTTAGTGCAGCATCTACACTTGATCCTCACTTGGTCAGTAATAGAAGGCTGTGGCTGGGCTTTTGTTCGTCATCATGTGTACTGGCTCCAAGCCTAGATCTTTGGCTAGGGCTGCTCATGCTTTGCTCCTTGGCAGGAAAGTTTCTGCATTTGAATCCTTATGTTGAATTCCTTACCTACAAACAGATTTTTCAACACAAGGGAGAGAAGGTTTTGATGGAATATCCAGATCCTCTAAGCAAGTTTTCTAAGGTTTTAGGCATGGGGATGTGCTGGAGTAGTATCATTTTCATCAGATTTTTGGGTATTTTTCTAATTTTGATGTGAAGTGTAGGGTTTAGGGAAACTTCTGCTGTCCTGATAAGCTTATTGCTCACTTCACATTTCAGTGGATTTGATTGAAACATTTAAGTTGTTTTGTGCTGGGGCTTCATATATAGCCTAATGGGAGCACTAAGGTTAATAGCAACAGTACCAGTGTGCAGAGCTGCTGTGAGGCCAGTGTCTGGAGACCTGGAGGTTGACATGGAACAAAAAGTCTCCAGTTTCATGGTAGGGGCTGTCTTGATAGCAGGGGATGATTTAGTTTTCCATCCATTTTGTGGCTGCTTGAAGGATTTCTTGGTGTCTTGGTGATTTCTTCTGCTCATTTGGAGAAAAAAAACGGAAAAATCTATTTCAGAAAAGAATAATTAAAATACTGGAAACTGAGATTTCAAAATCTCATTCATACTCTGAATAAAAACTGTGACATGTTTGAATTCCCAGTGTTAGTTCTGAATGGAACTACGCTTTTCTTTTCCACTTTGGCCTTGTCTTCTAGTTAATTCTCATTTTCCTCTGTGCTTCCTTTCCCAGCTTTATAATGTTGGGTGATCTGTCCCTTCCCAAAAGTGTGCTGTCAGTATAGCTGGCACTTACTGGTAATTATAGCCTTTCACAAATTAATAGCCTCCTTTGGATTGTATTCTACAAGAACCATGACTGATTCTGTGGATAGGGAGTGGTGAAACTGGGAATGAGAAAATTTCCTTCAAAAATACTATTGTGTTTGAAAGTTTTCACCATCTGCCTGCCTTGACATGATGAGGACCAATGGAAGGACAATGCAAAAAACCCTCAGTTTATTCAGAGGAAAATAATGATGTGAAGGGGAAAATTAGTCCTTCCAATGTCTCATCAGAAAATTTCTGAAAACTAGTGGAAATCAAAACCTATCTTCTTGTCAGTATGAAGTAACCATTTTTATAAAAAAACCAAAACAGTCTTGTCTCAACTCTGTTGATGGAAATGCTTATTGCTTCTTTCTCTGTAGTCATGGTGCCCTTCCTGACCCTATTTAATTTGAATCCTGTGTGGGCACTTATCTTTGTGGTCACTGTGGTTTAACATTAGTGATTGAAAAATGATACACAGCTCTTGGAGTCGTCTCCGTGGGCTCGCAGCCTCAGAAGCCATTAAGCCCTATCACCTTCAGTCACCATCTCTTTTGTTGTATCTCAGGACTGATAAGCCTTCTGTTGATACAATGATATCCAACAGCAGATCATTATGCTATTGGGAAGAGACTTTCCATCATTTATTTTCTGTGTGTTTAAATTGTTATACTCGTGCATGTGAAGAAATACAGGGGGCCTTCATTGGTGGTGCCTCTCAGCCAGTTTCTGTGGGAGGTTTTTCTTCTCTTCCAGCCTACTGCTGTAGTGGCCCTGTTTACTTTGTAGGATCATAGCGAATAAGCTCAACTCCCTGCACAAAAGTCCCATGCATCCAGCTCTTTACTGGAGGTGGATAAGGCCCTGAATTTTGCTATCCATCCTCCAAATCACTGGAGCGGAGCTGGGAGTCTAGGGGAGCCAAGAATTTGTTTAATGGTGGTGGATTTGGCCAGTATACCAGCAGGAAGCGAGCCTGAGGCTTGGGCTGCCTGCGCAGGACGCGGTGCCGAGGAGAACAAGGAGGCTGTTATTAAAGAAGGGCAGTCAGAGCAAAGGTAGTGCTGAGAGACTTCAGAAAGGAGGTTGTTTCACCGGAGAAGCCAGCCCGCGGCAATGAGCCCCGGGGGGCTGAATGCACCATCAGAGAGGCAGGAATGAAGCAAGCTACTGAATGAAGTGACTTTGAGGCCACGTGGTTATTGGTTTGGAAGTATCCTCACAATGCAAGTCTCTCGAGGACTCTGTGTGTGTGTGTCTGGAATGCTACACAGCTCTTAGTGATACCTTGGCTGGATGCTGTTCAATAAGGTTTTAAGAAACAAAGCATTACAGACTGGAAGGGCTGGGACTGTGAGGCCTCTGTAGCAAAGGACTCTTTCTTCCCCTGTCTGCAGGCTGCTTGGCTCAGCAGGGGCCCTGGTCTGTCATTAAAGCTTACTCTGTGCTAGCTCAGTCCAAATCACCAGTATGATGGTTGACTGGCAGGAGCTTTGGAGGGGGGAAATGGCAATTACAAACTAAATGGAAGGGGGAAATAATGGAAAAATGGAAGTTATAGAACAGAACTGACCACAGAATGGAAAGGGACTTTCTGGAAACTTAATAAACCATCCTTACCTTTGCTAGAAGTACTTGGAGAAATGCGGTGGAAGCGTATGAATCAGAAAAAGTGATGCCTGTCCAGTGTTTGCTGTAGCCCTTGGATCAGATGGTGTTGGTCTATTCTATCAGCCTTTTCTTGGTGTTTTTACATAAAAAGAGGTAACACTGAGGGAAAGATGCATCTGTTCCTGTATTTTGCCAGTTCCCCTACTTTCGCTGTGTAGCAGCAGCATACAAATATTTCTAATTAATTTTTTCTGCTATTTGCTGAAGAAGGGTATTCTTTACCAACCGTGGGATTGGGAAGGGGACAACCCCCTTGTCAAAGGAGGATGGGAGGAGAGGATGAAATTAATACACCTCCAGTTCTCTCTAAATATTTTTTTATTTCATTTTCCCTTAGGAATATGTCTTCAGTGGCCCTTCTTGCTTTTCCACCAGAGATCTGATCACCCTATAGGGTTTCAACATAGTTTTCTATTTACTGAGCCATAAGAACTAAAGATTGAAATAAATCTGCTTTAGACTACTTAAGGTCTAGAATGTATAGAAGACCTTATCTACTGTGAAATTAAACAAGGATAGATAGCTGTTTACAGTGCCTGGTGTGAAGCCAATAAATGTGTTTCATTACTATTGCTAGAAAAAAACTCCATCCTCTAAAGAAAGTTTTTTGACCAAGGAACTGGAATCACTTTACTCATTGTATTAGATTAGCAATTAAAAGACAGGCAAAATAGGATGACTTGTTTAAAAAGATGATCTTGGATCACATTCACAAAGAAAACCCTCAATGAACCATTAACTTCTGACATGTACCCACATTTTTACTGAATATTTGAGAAGAAGAGCTTGAAATGCCCCAAATTATTCCTTTAAAAAAAGGGGAAAAAAAGGAGAAAAGAAGCCATTAGCTAACTGCATTGTCAGCTGGTGAGTTTGATCAGCAGTGCATTTTGTAGAGTTGTGCAGTGTTGTTAGAACAGTTGATTGTCCCTCAGAAATAAAATATTAGCATGCACCTGACTGCAGAAATTCAATAATAATTGCAGAGAGTGGTAATACATTGCACACAGGGACAATGAGGGAGCAGTCAGCAGCAGTAGCAAAGTACTATTTAATTGTCTATTTCAGGCCTGTCTTAGGTCTCCTAATTTAGCCAGCTGCCAAGAATTGCTTTTATCTATTCCAGATATCTGTGTTTGGATAGGTCCTTTGAGCTTCTCCACTCTGCCCAGGTCTTCCCTAGCACAGCTTATTGTGACTTTGAACTCCACCCAAAGAAGTCTTGCCTTCTGCCTGAGCTGCTTATTCAAAGGCAACTGGTATACCAAGGATCTTGCTTTTTACATGGGCTTGGGATAAACAAATAAAAAATATATCACACTTTGAATCAAGCATCCCAGGCTACTGGGATCTCTACCATAACCCTAATGCCTGAGGCACAGCTATCCTGTGAACTCAGAACAGAGACTGTGTTTTGTGTATTTATGCAGGCTGCGGCAGGGGATTCCTATATGGAAACAAAACCAGGTGAGCAGTGGTAATGCAGGGTGTGCTGGTAAATGATCAGTGTAGCAGAATGTGAACTTTGCCATTCTGATTGGTGTCTTACTTACCTTTGCTTCTACCTGCCTGTACAGTCTTGGCATCTCCAGCCCCTGGCCCTATAACTTTCTGTTTTGGTCTTTCGGGAGGTTGGCAGCACAGCTGTGTGTAGGGTTGGGGATTAGCTCTGTCCGTCTCTGAGCCAAAGAGACATCAGCTCCCTCCTGTTCAAAAACCCTGCAAAGGGGTGAGCCCTGCTGAGAGAGAGGATTCATTAGCGCAGGCACAGTGTGTGCTAATGGGTCTAAATAGCTTCTGGAGGAAGCTCATGGCTTTCCAGCATACAGAGTGGGTGGAGTGCTGTGGCTGTACCACGAGGTACCAGCATCTCTTTCACTGGGGCTGGTTTGCTGAAGCACACGTTTCAGTGGCAAAGGGAAGAAAAATTGATAGATTTCTAATTTCTTGCCCCTTCCTTCCACAAACAACCCTTCCCTGGAGCCTGCAGATTTATCACAGCTGAGAGGGAATTCTGTGGCAGCTTCTTATTAAAATATTGGCAGCCTATTACTGTTCCTTACAAATGATGCAGATGGATCACCGACTGAAACAGTGCTGAAAGGCAGCTCTGTCTGAGGTGAAATGCTCTTTGTCCATCACTGCTACCTGCACTTTTCCTCACCAGAAAGTGGATTTTTTTTTATTATTATTTTGCCTATCTCAGCAAATCAAGATCTTGAAAGTTATTTCAGAGGCTCTCTTATCTTTTAACAAATATCTATGGTCTGTAGCTGTCCTGACCTTGAATTGGTTATCTGTGCATTTCTCACATCAAGATTAGATTATTGTGACTCCCTCCTGACAGCCTGGCCTGATAAGACCCTGTACAATTTCCAGCTGGTGTTGAATGCTCCTGCCAGGCTCTCGTAATAGAGAGATGATCTCCACATTTCACCTCTGTCCAAAGTGCTGTGTTATTTGCCAGTTAAGCAATATATCGACTGGAAGAGTTCCCTGTTAAAGATGAACTGCATTTTTTATCCACACTTATGTGTGTGTGTGTGTGGTTTGAGAAGTGAGATGAAAGCATGAGTAAGTGCTGACTGCCCCATGTAATGGTGATAGGAAGGGCACTTGGCACCTAACCTCACATTACCTGCATTACTGACAGATTTTTTGCAGCTACCTCTAAAAAGGATGGCATAAGTCCAGGCTGTTTTTTCCTATATCTTTAATTTCCTCACCTAACAGTAAAAACTTCAATTGATATCAGCTATATCTGTAAGGTCCTGGCTGCCTTGCCCTTCTGACTGATCATTCCTATGTTTCACAGAATTGGATGAAGGAGAATGCTGCCTGTAGGGCTGGGAACAGGAGGTCCTCCGTGGCTAAATGCAGCAGTTCCTGTTCTCTACACTCCCAAGCCAAGCTTGCACGCCGCCTGCTTTAGCAGATGTGAGTTGATCAGGGATCAGCATATGCCATACACCATGGTGTGTTACTACAAACACTATGAGGCTGCAGGAACCTACAAAGTGCCAACTTAAAAATGAGTAGCAGGGGGTCTTCACAGGAGAAAGAGATGCAGGGGATGGTTGAAATGTGATATTGTGCACAATCTGGTAAAAACCAAGGTGGGTGAAGGACTTCTTTGCTTCTTAGCATTCAGACATTCCTCTTTTTTTTTTTTAATTTCCTGTATTTAAAAATATTTTCAGCTTCTCTGATTGGTTGGAAAAGGCAAACTAAGTGTTGGTAATGAATGGTCAAGTCCTTGCTTGATTTCTTTTATCCTTTGGAACTATAAATTTTTTACATCCTTGATATTTAGGGCACATTGAGGAAGAGATGGAACTGCATGCTTTTGCAAAAACTTATCCTCGTGACCTCACCCAGGCTGACCTGTTTTCTTTCTGCTCCAGACAAGCTAAATGAGCCTCTCTCCCCCAAATGGAGGGATTAACCCCTCTTCCCGTCTGCCAAGGGGCTGGTGGATTTTCTGTGATGAGAAATGTCTAAATCTTTTCTTTAAGACATGTTCTATTTTAAATAAATGTGTTTGGGGTTTTGTTTGCTTGTTTTTGCAAGTGCTGGTCAGACTCAAAGGCAAAAGTGGATCCTCCAGCCTTTTCAGTCTTTGCTAACTCTAAAAGAGCAGAGATTGAGACAAGATGGGTGCAGCTCTCCTCACCAGCTCCAGGGGACACCCAGCCTTCAGTTTTGCTACTTTGTACAGGTGCAAGTGGAATGAGTAGAATTTTGCTGTAACATCCAAGAGGGCTTTATGTCATTACCTAACTTCATATTAACTGTGAACTACTTATTTCCTCTAGCTCCAAAGGTAAAAGTGAACTACCACAGGACTTCATGGAGTCACTTCTCCCTCTTCAAGGTCATAGTTCTGCAACGGAGGAGAGATTTTTTGTTGTCTGAACTTTTAAGAGTGGAGAGAGTGGTCAGGGTAATACAAATGTTTGTCATTGGTCAGACCCTCCATCCCTTGGGATTACATCAGAGAGAAACAATGTGCTAAGGAGAATTTAGAAAAAATTGTGTGGAGGTGCTTTGCATTAACTTCCTTGGCCCATCTTTTGTCAGCTTTTGTTGCTTTCACAATCCAAAGACTTCTCCTAAATATTAAAAAAGCAAAAAAAAAGTGCTTCTAAGCAGATGAGCTCAATCTGTTTCAAGAAATATCATGTTCACAAAGCATATGCACAGTACTCAAAATAGATAATTTCTTCTTAACAATGATAGTTCCAGAATGCCCTTGACCTGCCAAAGAGAGAGATTTGTGCTACTGCAGTATATAGGCTTTTAATATTAAAAGAGGTTAAATAGCAGAAAGTGAAAAGCTCTTTCCTTCCTCTTTGGTAAGAAGTGAGCTAATGCCAGCAATTTCCATGGCAACTGCAAACAGACCATCCTGTTCACTTCCATGTTATAAATAAAACAAAAATATTCTCTAAATTACATGCTGTTCCTACGTGTATTTGCTATCACCACGTTCAGCAGACACTGGGAAATATTTCTGTATGTGATTTGTTAGAAAAAAAATTACAAGGCTTATGCAAAATAAATAGTCTTGGTGGGCTATGTTCCTTTGAGGAAATAAATACAACCTCAAAGCGACTCCATCCTTTTCACTGTTGATAGTCTCTGAGTTTTTCAGATAATTACAAGTTTCAAATGGATAACTTACCAGCAGCTGGTGTAAACAATAATAAACTTGCACTAGCATAATTTTAAACAGGAACAGAAGTATTTTTGAAAAGGGTAGGTTATGACTGGGACTTTTGCCTTTGTATTTCTGTGTCCCATCACACACACACAGAATCACAGAATCATTACGGCTGGACTGGAAGAACAGTTGGTTTGTGTCTTATATTTACAGAGATTGCAGTAGACCAGTCCACCTTTGTGTGCTGTCACTGTATCTCATATTCTGTTCTGCTTCCTGTGCCTAAAATACAAGCTATTGCAGTTCACCCTTCTTTAAGTCCATGAAGTGGTCTTTCCCTTGTGTACCGCTGCAGGGCTTAGACAGGGTTTTGGAGAAAAGGACAAAGCACAAGAATTTCTTGTGCAAAAAAGCAGCTCAAGAACTTTTTTTCAGATTCCTCAGCCCCAGTCAAAGGGCAGGGCCTGTAGAGACATCTAAGGTACTGCTCACTTGCTGCACTACTCCAGAAGTGGAGATCTGCTTTTCAAGTACAGAGTAACCATCCCATATGCCTTTTCCCAGCCATAAGAGGAGGACTGGGAGATGTGAGAAGAGCTTTCTGAGACTGCTGCTTTAACTAACTGCTGCTTGAGGCAGAGGTGACCTTGAAGGAATAACCAGTACTACTAAAAGCAGAAAGATGTGTTAGGCTGAACCTGTAGGGTTTTTGCTGAGGCTGCCCTGTCCATTTGGGGCTTGATCAGAATTCAACAGTGCAATGGCTCCCTGGCCAGAGCCATCACCATCCTATTGAGCTTATTCAGCATCCTGCCTGCTGGCTGAGCAGTAGCTGGCCAGATCACTTGACATTACTGGTTTTTTAGAGCACTTATGAGTACTGGCCTTGCCTCCTTTCACACCCAGAGTGTCAGACTGTTTTATATCAGCAAGCATGTGTACTCACATCTGCATATTGAGCAGCAAGAGGAGTAAATGTTGCAAAAGAGACTTTTGTTTGCATGAATGCCATCAAGCTATCTATCTCCTAACTTAAAAGTAGAAAATGTTAATGAGTAGCATGTCCTGTTGCTTTCAGACAGAAATCTCTAGAAATGTATCATCCTTCCTGTGTATGTGAATGTTTCTTGGTTTTTCAGTCTGTTTATTACAAGAAGATGTTAAGTCAGGTTTGATTGCTGAGATTAGCTACATTTTACTGGGCTTGTATATGTGTAAAGAAGGGCACAGGTAGATAGAGATTTGGTTTTGTATCATGTATTTTCATTCCTGTTAAACCTTTCAAAGGTTGAACAGAAATTTGTAAACACAGTATTATCAAACACCTCAGCAGAGCAGTGAGGATTTAATAGATTCTGTTTATTAGAAATGAATTGGTTTTTAATTAAAATCATAGGCAGTGGTTCTAATTACTGTACAAATTATTTGAAGTGTATTTTGCCCTGTTAAAAGTCTGTGTAGTGGACAGTGCTGTACTTGAATTAGGGCTGGGAATCAAGCCAGAAATGTGACCCCCTCGGTCCCTCCATTCTGAGATTTTTAAAAGTGCAACTGAGCACCAGGTAGAGAAGGAAATGTCTCCATTTTCTGTCATTGAATGTTGAATACTGTCTCATCCCAGTCTTGGCTCAGCCACCTCAAGTTCCACCTTCCCCTTATTTATACTGGAGATCTCTGATGTTTACACTAAAGATCTTTGCAATGCTCTTGAAATTATGCTGACAAGTTTAACTGCTTTTGTGGTGTCAGACATACCTTATGTTAATCTAGTAGTTTACACTCATTTTTAACTTTAAAGGAACAGGCAGATGGCTGAGGAGCTCTGTTAGTGCTGTACCTTTAGTAGGGAAGGACTGCAGATTACTTTACAGATTGCTTACCTGTGTAACGTGAAACAACTGGGGTTGCTTTTGGGGCTCCGTTAGGAATTCCAGACCTGTACCTCTGTGCTTCTAAACCCATTGTCAGGGCCTAGAGGGGGGAGTTAATAAGCCTTAATAGCTCTGAGTAGCCTCATCCGGGACCCACATCCCTGCCAGGGACTCTATTTAAGCTCAAGCCTATGGTTTCAGTCTCTGAATGAGCTATTCTGCAGGGGAACGTGTCTCCTGGGTGAGCCTTTCAGCAATACTGTAGGTGTTCAGCCTCATGGTTGGACATCCTGAATGTACATTGTAGATTGTCTCTAGGCCTGTATTTGACCTTCACTTCTGGATGGGCTTTGGATCCATGTTGTAATCTTGTTTTCAGCCCTGACTATGGTTCTGTCTCCATTTATTCCTAATTAAACTCCCTGGCAGGCTCCTGGATTTGGTGCTCCACCTACCTGGTCCTGAGCTAATGATAGACTTGTTTACCAGCATCCATCTCTGCCCACCATGTTCACACTCTAGGGGACAGTGCCCCACTGGTGAGGGCACTGGTGGGATAGGATCACTCTTGCCTCCCAGGCTGTTCCCACCCTGGGGAGCAGCCATCTCTCACTGCTCCTTCGTGCTATCTGTAGAGGTCTCTGTTCCTGTGGTCTCTCACTCATCACTCCCTGGTGCCCATGTCCTTACCACGGCACTATCCCTCTCAGCTTTAAGTTATATGCCTCCTGAGTGACATCTACCATAAACCAGGACCTCTGTATCTAGCTTCCTAGACCACTTTCACTACACTTAGAAGGAGTAAGAGTCTTAGATCTCAGCACATGGTTTCTCCCTTTCCTCCTGGCATTGTCACTTCTCTTACAAGACCAAGCATCTATACATATTTCTTACCCTGCAGTCAATGTCACTGGATAGAAGGATATAGCAGCCTGCCTGAGCTGTTTCTCCTTTGCCAGTTAATGGTGGGGTTGTTTTTCCCCCTACATGGAGCTATTTTCTCTGCATTATGTGGTTGGGGCAGTAGAGGGGATGTCTGGTCCTTTATCTCTGTTTGGGGAGATGTATGTAATTGATATGTCTCAGTGAGTATCAGGGGAAAGAAAAAAAACCCAAGATCCTTCAAGACTTTTCTGTTGCTAGGAGATAGATGCTTCAACATTGAAAGCCTCCATGGATGCAGGGGATATTATTCTGGCAAATTGGACTTTCAAATCTGGCACCAAGCAAGAAAAAGGTAATGTCCAAAAAATAAAGGGCATTTAGGTGACTTGCTTTCAGAGACATCTGTTCTCCTTTGCTGGGAAGGTAGGGGTCTGCTTCAGTTAGTGAACATATGTGCCTAGATTATGTGTAATAAGTTTACTTGTGAGTGTTTTGCTCCAATGATTACAGCTTGGCCAGGTGATCTCTTTTCTCTCCTTTTTTTCTGGCTTGGTTAGTTTTTAACTCTTCTTTTGTGTACAAAGCTTGATTGCATACTCAGGCCACGTGCAGCACTTGCTTTGAAGCTCAGAAGAGGTTTGCATGCAGATGGAATGCATCATCGACTAGTGGTTTAAAGTTTTGTACCCATGGGACCTGTAAGCCTCCCTTGCAAGAGCCTTCCACTGGCTGGCACAGGAGGCTGAAGCACAGAGTGTGCTCATCTGTAGCACTCGTGTCTGGAATAGCAGCTGGTTGCTTTGCTGTAGCTTCTTTGGCTGTGTAACTTTCTTCAAAAGCACTGCTGTTGACTGCCTGCCAAGTGAAGCTTTAGGAAGGATGCTTTAAAGGCTGTGACCTTTTTTCTATGTTTAGACTTTCTGCATCCCATGATGGCAGGGGGTTAAATGCTACAACTATTGCACTGCTCCTGTCACCAGCCCTGGGAACCTCATGGCACAGTTTGCGAAGGGGTGGAAGCAAACCTCTGAGCCCCTTGTGCTCTTCTTAGTCTGTAAAATGGCCTGGGAGGTTGATGTGTGCTCCAGACTGACACAGAGAAGCTGTGGTGCTCTCATTGCCATTTCTGTGCTGCAGTATGCCCTACTTGCACACTGCTCTGCTGGCATGCCCTGTGCTACAGCTGACCATGCAGTGCTTGTTTGACCTTGTTGCCCTAGTTGTAAAGCTTGTGTTTGCAGAGCGGTGAAAAGGGGCATCGGGATGTGGGGCTGCTCAGTCCTGCACTGCCCTGAGGGCAGGGCTTTCATTGCCCTGGCAGTTTTGTGTGCTCTGACAAAGGCCCTTTTCCAGAGAGAAACTCCTAGAGCTGTAGCTGCTAGTGCTTCGACACAGTGTGTTGGAAATACTAGCTGTTTAGTGGGCAAATGGTGGTTTCAGGCTCAGACATGCTTCACTGAGGGGTGCTGCTGAGCATGGTGTGCTATATTTGAAACTATTGAAAGGACCCAGAGTCTCAGAGGTGTCATTGTGAATTCTGCCACTTGTGCAATATTAAACACCTACATCAATTACAGGCTTTAAGTGCAAAGACTTAACCTTGCTGGGTTCTGGCTTAAACAGTCACCTTCAGTCTTTTTCTTAAAGGCACAGGAAAAGATGAAACCAAGTACATCTACAATAAAAAATATAAAGAATATCAAAATGTGATATTTTAACAGTACCTGTGGTTCTTGTTTCTTGTGACTGCAGAGAATTATTTAAGAAGATCCGCTTTCTTGTTTGTTGACCCTTTGAAGGCATCCAGTAAGATAAAAGTGGTGTGTTTGAAGGAGTAGGTTAGCTGAGGTCGAGTAGGACTGCTCATGCACTGGAAACCTGGTCCTCTTTCCTTCCAGATTAATGTGCTAAAAGGGAGGGAAAAGCAACCTGTGAGAAGACTTCTCCACCCATTTCTTTTGCCACCTGCTACTGACCCTCACTTGTAGACCTACTTGACATCAGTAGACAAGCCTGTACCTGTTTACTGTCCAGTTTGCTTTTGGGCAAGCACAAATAAAACCGGGGCTGGGCATCACACCAGAGAGCTCTTGAAGTCAAGTGCTTATGAAACCAAGTGCAGGCCTTCTCTCAGGCTGGTGCTTCAGCCAGCAGTAGAGTGATTGCTAATTTTACCATTACTGAATTTTTGAGATATTGCCTTTATTTATCTCACAATCTCACAGTAGCTTTGCAGAATGACCAGTATTGGCCATGTAAGCTAGATGCTTTCTGTTTTATTTGCTAAAAAGAACATAAAAGATAATGTAGAAACTACATTAAAAATGGAAAGGAGAAGATGCACAAAAAAGAGAATAGGAAGAGGGGTTTTGATCTCTAGCCAGTGTTTGCCATTAAAGCTGAAGCTGAGAACTAATGTCAGAGGCTTTTTCAAAGCATTTCCTTTCGAGATCAGGACAAAGGGTCAGACCAGAGAGGAGAAGAATATCACAGGTTGTGTGGCAGAGTTCATGCTTTTCAGGTCACCTGTCCTCATGAGACTAGTTTTGAATAAGGTAGTCTGCAAAGTGGTGACAGACCCATCCTGTTGCTATTTTGCTCACTAATTTCCAGCATGCCCAGTCTGGGCTTGTGACTCTGGTCCCTGCCCTTCCTGTTTACCAGGTGTGATCTAAACTCAGCCTTCTCTGACCTTCCTATTTAGGTGAATTAAACTAGTCAATAGATTTCATTGACTTTTCAGTGCAAAATCACACAAGAGGCTGATTTTAATTTCTGTTAGATACTAGACAGTGTGGGGCCACAAAGGACAAGAGGAAATAGACTCAAGTTGCACCAGAGGAGGTTTAGATTGGATATTTGGAAAAATTTCTTCACTGAAAGGATTGTTAAGCATTGGCAAAAGCTGCCAGGGAAGTGGTGGAGTCACTGGCCCTGGAGGTGTTAAAAAAACATATAGATGTGGTACTTAGGGGCATGGTTTAGTGGCATGGTGGTGATGGCTTGAAGGTTGTACCTGATGATCTTAGAGGTCTTTTCCAGCTTTAATGATTCTGTAATGCTGTCCTTACTGTGTGAAGAGCTCTGCATTTTCACCTGGAGAAGAACAAGCCCAAAGCATTCTAGTTTTCCAGGAAATTAAGACTCAGCCAAACTTTTTAATGCAGTCTCTTTTTCCAGCCCTTTTTTTTTCCTCCTTTCCTCTGCTACCTAATTGGAATCGCCTGTCAGTGTGCATTCCTAATAGACTTTTCTGAACACAGCTCCTGAGCCCTACATGGTAATGTAAAACCATTGCTCTGTGCTGTCTGTAACAGATGGGAAATGTAATATTCTGGGTACTGTGACTGGGTCCACTCGTTATTATATGAACAAGAGAAGAAATGTAAAAGGTGCAATGTACATTTATTTCCTTGTTTAAAGGGCAATGGGCCCAATTCTTGCTTGCTGCAAGAGCTGGGAGCACTTTGGTGTAAGGGACACTAAAAGAGAATTGCCTAGTTTGACTTTTTAAATGTACAATCCCTAAATTTTTCTCACTTTAGGCCTTTCATTCTAGTTTGTCATTCAGGCAGCTTTGAGTACTGACATGCAATTATCAGAGAGTGGGTGACAAGATGATTCCCACAATAAAGTGACTCTCAGGACATTTGTTTTCAGAATCTTTTTAGACTGAAGTTTTTTGCTTTTGTCTCAGACCTGAAGAAGAGCTGTGGGGCTTTCTCCAGCTACATCTCTGTGTGTGAGAGATTTATTAATTTAATTTTGTTGTTCAAAGAAATCTCTTCCTACAAACCTGCCTTATTCTCACACCTATGAGGCTGTACCAGAAGACTTATAAAGGGTACTTTTACTAGGTGGAATACCTCCAGTGTCTTTTGACTGAGAGCCTGGAATCTGTTGGGAAGCAATCAATTTTCTGACAAAAGTAGATGGCATATTTTTTCTTTGAGACAGCCTGTATATAGTTATCAGGTCTATGATGTTAAAAGCACTGATGATTCAAACCAGCAAGACTTCCTGAATATCAAGCAAAGAAGCCTTAACTAAAGTGAAACAGATCAGACAACTGATCCCATGGTAAAGCATTCATGGTTTTTTTTGTGGGGTTTGTTGTTTTTTTTTTTGTATGCTGTTGAAACTGAAGTAGCCTGAATGATGACCTCCAGAGAACAGAAATAATCTAAGTAATGCATTCCCCTGTTGGACAATGCCTTCCCTCTTTGCCTTCACTATGTCCTTTTCTGTCTCTGACCCATCTGCTGGCAGCAGGCCAGGTATAAAGTCCCTGTTATCTGATCTTCTGCTATCCTCTTACCTTCCCTGCCCCTGGCACACAGATCATTGTGTTATCTGACCCTGTTTGAAGTTCCAGTGTGATGGACACCATTTCCCTATCAGACCTGCCAGTCTAGCTGCTTTCAGCATTTCAGCAGTCTTCTGTGTGGGTTGATGCATTACCCATAAGGAGTGGAGTTTCATCCTGTAGCTATTATGCCCTACTTGCTTTTAATCCCTCTCCACCATCAGCACCTTTGCCAAGAATTGGAGTAGAGCTTTGCAAGCACTGCTTTGATCTTGCTTGCACCTTAGGTAACAACTGTATCAGCATTTGCATATTGATTCCTTGTGGAGGGGTTCACAAGCCAGATTTCATTTAAAAAGCAAGAGCTATTTTCCAATAGTAATTCCTTTGTCTACAAGTATACATACAGACACTCACACACTCACAGCTGGGTTTTCAACATGCTTATAGCAGCTCCTTTCAATCCTGAAGAGTTTTATGGGAAAATAAATGACAGTGGATTCTGATCAGGAGAGAGAATTCATCTGTTTTATTTGAAGGTCTTTTAAAACCAAACATGGCTAATTTGAAAGCCCATACTTTTCAGTTATCAAAAGTTTATGACTCATACTTCCTAGTCTCCATCAAAGCCCACCTAATAAAGTTGCTGTGTAGGTATTAGCCTTTCCCTTTGCAACTTGCTATTTTGTCCAGCATGAAGCCATAAACATACTTCCTTTGACTCCTGTTTCAGAGAAAGGTAACATGCAGACGAGGTGGCCGAGTGGTGAAGGCGATGGACTGCTAATCCATTGGCTCTGCACGCATGGGTTCGAATCCCATCCTCGTCGATCAGCACAGAAGTGGCCAGAGCTCCTCCGTGTAAGCAGATTAATGTCTGCCCACAGCTAAGCCTTTGAGGAGAGGAGGTGGTCTAGTGAGTAGGATTCAGTGCTCTCACCACTGGAACCTGGGTTCAAATCCCAGTCAAGGAAACTTTGTTGTGACCTAGTCTTAGGGAATCCTGCTGTGGCAAGGGGGTTGGACTAGATGATCTTTCGAGGTCCCTTCCAACTCCTAACATTCTGTGATACTGTGATTTATTGGGAAAATTGCTCTTTTAGGGTGGTGCTGGCTGGAGCCAGATGTGTATTACAGTGCCACCACAGCTGTGCTGTGGCATGTCACATCATGTGCTGGTAGTGAAAGAGTAGATTGTCAGGTAACCTTGGTACACTGAGCCACTTAGTAGGTTTTCCCTAAGAGGTCTTGGTAGCTACCAGTCCCTCCATACAGAAGTCAGAAGATAAGTTTTAAAGCCTTCCCTTCCCCTATTACCTCATCTTGTTGAGTGTTTATTTCTAGTTACTCATGTAGGAGTGTTGGGGAGGAAGGGAGGGAGAACAGCATAAAACCCTAGCTCTTTGTATTTCATAGATCTAATTACTGTATCTTGACATGGAAATGTATAAAGGTATGTGGATGTATCTTAGAATTAGGCAAATACAGCACAAACACATTTGTGTATGTCCTTCCAATTGAGCTAAAACAATTGAAATTTCAATGATTGATTTTCTAGTGTATGCAATTGCAGCTTGGCTTATTGATTTATTTGTGAGCAGCTGAGCAAGTGAGGTTTTATCTCCCCATAATTTCTACAGAAAGCAGAAACTGTAGCATCATCATGGCTAGGCTTCACGAACGAAGATTTGGGAAGGGCTCTACCCACGTTTGTTGCACATGCTTTGGTGGCTAAAAAGGCCAATACGCGATAGGCATGACCGGTTGCAAAAGACACAGCAGAAAGACTCCTTAGATGGTGTGTTCTGCAAGGCACAATTCTTTCTGTGCTGTCTTTTCTCTTCAAGGGTGATCCTGCATGCTTTCTCTAAAGCATCTGCAGCGTTATAGATGGAGTGTCTCCAGGCCTCCCGCTTGGAGGCCAGAGTAGACCAGTTATGAAGATCAATATGGCCAAGGCTGAGATTTTGTTTCAGGGAGTCCTTGTATCTTCTCTTTGGGGCTCCTGTCTTGCGGCAGCCGGTGGCAAGTTCACCATATAGCAAGATCTTAGGGAGGCGGTGCTCCTTCATCCGTGAGACGTGCCCTGCCCATCGCAGCTGTTTTCTCAGTAACATGGCCTCAATACTTGTGACTGCTGCTTGTTCTAGAACAGATGTATTGGTCACATAATCTGACCAGTGGATGTT
>VWZX01002940.1:0-45243 GCA_013399015.1 Galbula dea | reverse complement strand
TTAGTGTGGGCCTTCAGTCGCCTTAGATTGAATAGGCTTCCATCAGTACGGTATCAGATGTAGATACTGTCCTGATGTAGCAAATATAGAGTAAATAATTATCTATGAGAGTGTTTGTACAGCAAATGGTGCTATGGTCCTTCTGAGATTTACTTGTAAGTAGAGAGTTTGTAAGGGAAGAGTCAGAGTGCAGATCTACCTATAGCTAGTGACAAAATTAGGAATGTGCATTTGACAGTGTATTATTTCTACTACTGTGGCAGAAAACAAAATCCTTTTCCATTAAAGAGTTTGAAATATTCCCCAGAACTTTTTTAGACCTTTTCTGTTCTCATCCCCTTTGAGTGGTGGGTGCAGTGAAAGTCAGTGTCTTTTAATGTAACATGAAGTAAAGCTGAGGAACATATTGCTGCAGGATGTTCTAGTTGCTGGAAATTTATATGGGAAAGAAATCCATGCAGTTATTAAACAAGAGTGAAGCACCTCTGCTTCTGCAAGTCTGAGAAGTCTGAGACTCAGATTGATGGTTATCAGCAGAGTGTTCTTGAAGTGCTGCTATTTTTTTGTTTGTTTGTTTGGTTTGTTTTGGGTTTTTTTGGTTGGTTAGGTCAGTCACCATCCCTGGAGGTTTTTAAGAAGAGGATAGATGTGTTTCTTCAGGGGATGATTTAGGGGTAAGAGTAGTGTAGGGCTATCGGTTGGACTAGATGATCTTGAGGGTCCTTTCCAACCGTAATGATTCTGTGATTCTGTGATTCTTTTAGGTTTTCTGTTTGTTTGTTTGTTTTTTTATTTCTCCCTACGTATCTGCTGTAGGCCACTGATGGAGACAGGTTACTACTCTTCCCTGTAGAGCCTTTCCATCCTTGGACCCTGTGAGGGAGCCATGAGGTCTGTTAGTGAAGCTGGGTTGAGTGAGCTGTTGTGTCCAGCCAACATGCACAGGTCATTATGCAAGGGAATATTTTAAACCCTGCAAAGCCCCTTCTGAGGACAGGTTTAAGTTCTCTCTTGGATCAAGGCAGACATGAACAGAGTGTTTGTGAGGGAGTTACAAAATACAGCTTGCATTCCTAAACAGATCCATCCTGTGTTCAAGAAAAACAGAACAGAAGTGATGAAAATCACTGCCTTGGCTTGTAACTTGTGAATAGACAAAAGGGTTAAGATCTTGGAATGATGATTTTTTTCATCCAGCTGCAGTGCATATGCAGGCACACATAAAACATGCCAATGAATATTTTATTCATATTAAGATATCAACAAACTCCATGTGTTGCACAGATAACAGGAGGGACCAATGTGCTGAACAGAGATGCCTTGTTGTTGCTCTTTAGGCTTGATTCTATTCCTTTTAAATCCATAAATATTTTGCTACTGATTTTGGCAGAACCAGGATATTCATCCTGAAGTATCAAACTGCAAGAATGCAAGCACCTATCTTTGTATGGTCCAGACTGAAAAAAAAAAAAGAGAAATGTCTCTTTTAGTGGTATACAGAGGTGATGCATTCCTAATGGCTCGTCAGCTTAAATTTCCTCTCATGTATTCTAACAGCAGGGGGGAAAAAAAAAACAATAGAGCAAAAGGAGTATGTTGAATTAATAATACAATTTATACACTTAAAGGAATTTAAAAAATAACTTTCCATAGAAATTACATTAGAAATACATCAGAGGCACAAATGAGGCCCTCTGAGGTATGAGTAAATGTGAGGATGTAACACATGATAATCGAATCATGTAATTTCATAGATAGGGAGGTGATCAAAGTATTAATAAAAATTGCAGGGTCACCTTGAATTAAGGATTCAGTTTTGAATGTTAATTTTTTCTTTCAAACACTTTTCTTTGGCTTGTGAGACTTGCAGTGACTTGGGAAAATTTTGTGCCTGTGCACAAAGCACCATTAATTCAGAGAAATATAAGACTGAGTATGAGCTTACAGATCCCACCTGATGGAGCTGACCTAGCCTACACTGAGTTCTCAGCAACCTCAGCTGAAAAGATAATAAGATACAGAGAAGGGATGGGTCAGGCTGATCCCGCAGGATTCTTGGCCCAATTCTTTTCCTACATCAGACACAGACTTTTGTGAATAAAGACAGCTAAACCCCTAGGGTTACCAGATGGCAGAAAACTGTGTGGTGATTTTCTTTTTTCCCTTTTCTCTCTCTAAAACAAGCCTTCCTTTTTAATTCACGTGAACCAGAACACCTAAGAAAAGTCTGTTTCAGACACATCAATGCACAATGTTTCTGAAATGAAAAATGCTCCTGAGATGCTGCAGCTTCTCAGAGAAATTGATGATCTTGTCAGTCCTGCTGCTGGCAGCAGCTGCTCGTGTCTCAGGATTTGTGTGCTGGAGCCAGCACTGCTCTGGCTTTCACAGTCCCAGCTCTCCATGAGAGACCAGTCCACTTGGGCTGCTAGCCTGGCCTGCAGCTGTGGGCTCTGGTGTCCCAGGACCACAACCTTTGGGGTAGCCTGCAGGAGGTATCTAGCCCAGGCCTGAGCCAGCAGCCAGTATGACCATTTGAAACCTCTGAGTATGAAGGCTCCAAGTCACACCCCATGACCATGACTTGGAGATTAAGGTTCTTCTGCCTTTGAGTGGTGTGCTTGATGCCACACCCCAAAGTTGAGGCCTCAAGAAACTCCACCTCTTTAACCTTAAAACAACCAATCCCATTAGTCATTCCCAAATCTGGAACTGTGCAGAGGCTGCAGCCCCTCAGCCTCAGGTAGATTTCCCAGTTTTGGGGCCTTGGGGTTTCATCATCTGCTATCATCAAATTCCTTGGTTTCTGCAATGTGTTTATGATGCAAAGGTGTTTTTAACAAAATGTGAAAGGCTCCATCAGATGTAATTACAGCCTCTTGGCTATGAGTGAGACAAACCAGGACCTTGTGGTGGCCTGAAAATGCTTGACTAGAACTAGTCAGGAAATGCTTTGTTTTCTTGTTGCAAAGTTTTAGGAAAGTAATAAATGATTTTAATTTTCATAGACATAATTTAGTGAAGAAAATTTCCTGGGAAATTGTGAGGACCTTTTTTTTGCTTTAAAGCTTTGTTGTTTTTGAGAAGAACCCCATGAAAATATTGAATCAAAATCTGCTCTGGAAAAACCGATTTAAAGTCAGAAGACTTTCTGAAGTAATCTATTTTCCTTGAAGAGATTTTAAGCTTAGTAGAAAATCCAATTTTCTCTTGAGAGAAAAATATTGTCAATTGTTCTGGATTTTGGGGCAATTCTTCAGTTCCTCTGGGGTGGAATAGTACAAAATAATTGTAATGGCTATCTGAAAAATGAACTGGTAATTTTCCTAAGACCAGAAGGTCACCTGGCCAAGGAATCAAGGATAGAAGACTGAAGCAGGAGACTGCTGATTCCTCACTAAGAATATGGTGTCTCAGAGACTGTTTTTGTAACTTGTTGTTACGCTCTATGTGGCAAAACTGCATGCTGATGAATTACAACTTAAATATGCCCCCAGTGGATGATTACCAAGTGTGGAAACACTATTTATATTTTCCAAATAATTTCAAACAAAACAACCTCTGGCTAATGAAAAAGAGAAATTTGTCACCAAGTCCCCTCAGTCCTCTTAAGCGTTCCTGATGGAGGAATATCATGATCTGCACAAGGACATGGTCCTTGCAAGAAACAGAATAAAGTGCCTTCATGCTGCTAGTGACCTCAATGGGAATTCCAGGTTGCTGGAGAAATATTGGTCTGTGCCTGTGGGGGAGGCTGTTATGTACCCAGCCAGCTCTTCTGACACAGGACTAATGGTTGTTTGTAAACACTTCCAGCCTTGGTGGCACAGAGGATGCAGAATCATGTCAGATATTAATTACACTGGAACAAATACAGAGATAGAAACTCTATTTTTATCACTACCTAGGTAGTGGATATTTACTCTGCTTTCCTCACTACTGCTTTTTGTCCTGGTTTCATTGCATCAATAAGAGTATTCACTAAGTGATTTTGCAGACTGCTTGCAAGCTGAATTCTCTTCTAAGATGCAGCTGCTAATGTAGCTTATAAAGTAAGCATATAAAGTAGTTTCTTCTCCATAAAAGAACATGTAGGACATTTCAAAGACTTCCCAGAACCTATCTTTGCCCTCACATAGATTATGTGTGTTGATGAAATGAAACATGATTACATACTGTCGTACATACAGTAAGCATATTCACACCTACTTTATGTCATAGATTTTTATAGGTGTAGAATTTCCTTTTCATTGTATTTGATTAGTTAAGATGAAGGCTTGTTTTATCAAAACTAATTACATGGTATGTATTTAATGTTCTGTCCCTAAGGTTTTCATAGTAATAAAGTCGATTGTTACTGATTAAAATGGCTCTATTACATCAGCTTAATGTCACTTGAGGTGAATGCAGTATTAGAAAAATGGGCACTAAAAATGTTGAATAGGAAACACAGAGGCAAAGATCGACTGGACACTTAAAAAAATTGGTTATGATCAAGAATTTTATAACATTTGACTTGACAGGGAGAGGTATCTTAGATGTATACAAAACCTTATTGTTATGGCTTTTATGCGATTCATTGGATTACCGTTTTCTAGTTCCTAGGTAGATGTTCAATATGTAACTTGAAAAGAACAAGCTGAGTCTTAATGTCTTGTGTCATTAGAGCCCTGCCATGTAAAGTTAAAACTGTCCATAGGGTGGCAAAAATGAAGCTGGTATTTGAGAAAAATCTACCTCACAATGAGCATTCTTTATTTCTCTGTCAAAGTAAACACAGGAGGTATTTACTAGGGGGGAAAGGAGGATACAGCCACAGGCTCTGCCGTGGTTGTTGGAAAGGTCTGGGGATGACAGTGGGAGCTGTCTGTGACTGCCCAGGATGGGACAGAAGGCACTGGGAGTGAAGAGGGTGGGTACTGGGAAAGCATCACCTTTGAATTTGTAGAGACACCACCAAGAAAGGGGAGAAAACAAGGAAATTAAGAAAAGAGGAGTCAAAATAAGGGAGATATAAGACTGAGAGAGGCAACCTTCAAGAACAAGTGAGTATAATCTAGGCATTTTTAGTGGGAGAAGTGAAACTCTAGGTCTTCCTCCAGTGATTTTTAGGTTAGAAAATACAAAGATTATAACAATTCTCTTTGATTCATTGCTGTTATAATGCAACTCTTTCAGAACTGTGCGTGGCTGCACTTCCAGTGAGTCAGTACCCTTATGATTTGTCAAAATATTTAGTATTTTTTCTTGAATCCTGAGTCATGTGAACAGCTGAGAATCTGATTTCTCTCTTTCTCTCAAAACCTAGAAGTGTGATTAGTATTTAGCTACTCAAAAGAGAGGTAAGAGGATCTAGAAAGGTGTGATTTTATAAAAAGTGCATGATTTTGAAGCTGCTCCTGTAGGTAGTGTCTCAATTCAGAGCAGCTACCCCATAACTTTCCCCACCCTCTCCTGTGATAAAATTCTTAACAAATTGAGACCACCACCCATGCCTCCTCTCTTCCTGGTCTCATAACTTTATCAATAATTCCATATTGTTTTTCTAAGGCAGCTGCTGAATGTTAATACTTGATGTTATTTGCAGCTGACTGTCTTTTACAAGAAGGCAAAAGCACCCCACTTCACTTTGATGGTAAACTGAACACCTTAATATCAGCTGAATTCAGCTGTATGGTTAAAACCAAATTTTGCAGAAGGGGCAGCAGTTTTTCCTTTAGTCTGAGACTGAGAAATATGACAGAGTTGGAATGTGTCCTGCAAACTGTGGCTGGGAATTGGCACAATGCAATACCAGAGAAGTCTGGGAGATCTGTGGGAAGAGGGAGAAGGAAAAGTCCTGAAAACTGGAAGCTTACAGGGAAAATCCATAAATACATAGTAACAATGAAACAATAACAACTAAAGTGGGCAGTGCATCTTTGAGATTTCAGTGGCATTTCCCTAGAAATAGTATATTCTTCCATCCCTAAGCTACTTAGGAAATATTCCAGCAGAAGTTGTTCTGGATATAAAAAGGCATTATCTTGAGCTTAATAACTTTGTGGAGATGATGACCAAAGACTGGGGAATGAGAGTCTTAACCCCAATATTGAGAGATGATAACTGCTGTACAATATGCACAAGGAAGGAATAAATTTCACTTGAGGCAATATGAATCTTTTCATATAAAGATATGCTTTGCAAAACTTTTAAATAGTGTGTGTACTTTCATTTTCTTCCATAGTCAGGTTTAATCCACCCTTGGCATTCTATTAAGTTGACAATATTGTTTAATTACCAGAAAGGAGAGCTTTGTATCCATGGAGAGAATGATTCCTGTTATTTGCCAAGAAAGAGTAGCTAGGTATTAGGCCCTTGAGGGTAGGAAGATAGAAGAGGAAACAAGGATACAGGAGAATCTGAGGCATCCTAGTTTGTAAAGAGTGTGTGCAAAAGAGAAATTATTGCATCTTTCCTGTAGTCGAGTCACAGCCAGTCCCCATAAAACAGGAGTTTTTATTCTACAGCTTACATGTACTTTTCTCTTCAGTACTTAGATCAGTTACGAATATAAAAAGGCTACAAAATGGTGATGGAATAGGATGTTTTGCATTTTCTGTGTTAAAACAACCCTACTGCTGAAGATCACCTCTCTGGGTCCTAGAGGAACTTTGTTCTTCAAAGTAGTCCTTAGAGGGCCAGGAGTTGGCAAAAAAAATCTGCTGTGTTTGTCCATCGCTAAAGGACAATCTGTTGGGACAGGCATGTGTGTGGTTTTTACTAATACCCAAACTAGAATGGGTTGTTTTCCAGTTAAACTGCCCATGACTTTATTGAAAAGTGAAATTTCAAGAAAACTAGAAATTTGTCAGCTGTGGATTTGGTCTCCTACTTTCACACTAAAAAGTATGTGAAGAGACGTTTTAAGTTTAAATGTTTCATTTTGAAGTTAAACCTTTGAACACTGTGATTTGCAGTGATATCTTGTGGTAAATTATAGCAAAACTTAAAACAACACTGGAAAGGAATCCTTTGTTTCAGGCTGAAAGAAATGTTTTAAATAACCTGGTTCACTGAGACATTCAAACACTTTCATTTCAGATCAGCCTGAACCATTGCAATTTGCCTAGGAAATGTGAAGTCAGGCGTTCAGATGATTCCACCCAAACCCCAGCATAGGTACTGGGCAGCAAGATCTGATGGTCAACAGCTGTATAAATCTCAAGGTCTTCACATTTTAAGAGAACCCTGGACCATGAAAACTTCCTCTCTTTGTCTGATTCATGTCGTCAGATGATAAAAGGGTTAAGGGGAGAAATGGAACGTATAGGTATTTTGAGAATATTCATACCATCTTTTGGCTTCTAATAAAGGTACCTAGTTTATGAGCCTAGACAGGTTGTATATTCCATGGGGAGAGATAATGTCCTAGTTTAGCTCTTAAATCATCTCAAAGGTCTCCACTGACTGTAAAACAGCCTAAGTAAGGCACTCAGATCAGGTACCGGGAAGTAGGAGCCATGGATATCTTCCTTGGATTCCTCAAAAGACCATATTTGGGCATTTCAGATAATATTTTCAATGTTTAATAAGGAATGGCTCAGCTAGAATCTTTGAGGAGCTGGAATGTTGTTTTCCAACATCTGGCAACCTGTGGGAAGACTGCAGTGTCTTGCTGCATATTTCACATTTTACTGAATTTAAGCATCTTGGGGCATGCAAACCTGGGATACATGTGCAATATTCACTGAAACCATAGTTAATCTTGTGTTTACAGATGAAGAGAAAACAGAGAGAAAGAGGGAGCTGGGAAGTGGCTGCTAGCAGTAATTGCCAGCTGTGTGTGCACAGGAAAGGGCAAGAACCTCATGTCTTTCTGAAAACCTGCGTTTAGAGCTTTTAAATAAAAGGGAGAGGCAGGAAGTGGAAGGAGTGGCTCCACCAATTCTTAGTTGGATGTTTATAGTGAGAAAGGGTAATTGTAACCATAGACTGAACTGCAGCAAATAGAGCTAATTATACTTAGCTGCCAGTCTATCTCCTGCATTTACAAGATACCCATTACAGTTAGTAGCTGGAGCCGTTAGAGCAGAGTACATCACCTTTTCTTTTCTTTATATAGAATTTCCACTTATGAAGATGCTACAGAAGAGCCTGCCTAAAAGTGAAATGTTAGCTCCTCAGCTGATGTAAATCACTGTAATCCCATTGAAGTCAACACTGAAGATTTAACATCGTGCTAATTGAAGTCAATGGAGCTCGGCTGATATATACCAGCTGAGGTAAATTCCCCAGTGCATTCTTTCTAGCTCTTACTAGTGTTTGGAGCCTGTGTTCTGGTTTGAGTCACAGAGAGACCCCAGCTGTGCTGTTCAAACTAGGCTCCTTATTTACAGCTGACCTTTCCTAAATTTCAGTTATGGTGTTGAGACTGTGTGATTTCAATCCAGGTTCATCCCTACATTTAATTTGCAGGTTTTAGTTTGGGTGGGTTTGTTTGTTTGTGGGTTTTGTTTGTTTGTTGGTTTGGGTTTTTTTATCTGCCTGGCCCTTGTGGTAGCATTCCCTTGTGTTTGCAGATTTTTGCTTTTTGGCCTGTGTTACCTAATTAGGTCTGATATATTTAGCTGTCACAAAGCACAACAATCTGTAGCTAGACTTCTGTTATTATTGATGGGAATATTGTATGGAAGGATCCCCAGATGGTGTTAAACATAGTCTTATGAGTTCCTTTTCTGGTGTGCAAGCAAATGCTCAGTCTACGGAAGACCTGCTGTCTGATTTGGTCTCTCTCTTCATTATGCAGTGATCTTTGAGCAAAAGCTTTAGCAAATTGTGAATGCTCTCTTCACATTTTCTGTAGCTGATGAAATTCATAGGACATAGTATTTTTCTGGAAAGCAGAATTGGGGTTTAGGATGGGATTTCTGGAGGAGAAACTTTGCTAGAGGATACTTACAGTGTTAAATGTCCAGACAATTCAAAATTGATTTTATGCCAATGAGATGCCAGTGTCAGAGACCCTTTCCCTCCTGTATACTGGGGAAAAAGCTGTTGCCAGCAGGTGAAGCACAAGCCAGATTACACCTATTTTCTTCAATGGAGCCATTAGAGTGTGTCGAGTTGTACAGATGAATTGCTTTAAAACATCCATAAAGGCAGTTTCTAGTGATGCAGAGGTATAAACTGAGCATCAGATGGTCTCTTTATAGATGGTGTGAATGATGTCAGGGATGTCATGGCCTCTCTTTCAGGGCTCGTTGTGCTGGCTGGCTGTAAGTTTGTCCAGTTTATTATTCTTGTGAGTTCTGGCAAAATAGGTAAAATGTAGATAGCTCCACTAGGATGGGATAATAGTCTAGTGAAAAGGAGACTCATTGAGGGTAAAATGAGGAATTAAACAGGTACTCTCAGACTGCAGAGAATCTCAAACCTAGATGCCCTCTTCTAGGGTGTTCTAATCAGTAGGCTTTTACCTGAAAAACGTGAATTGTAATGACTGTATCCATCTTTGGCACTTTTTGAAGAAGTCAGTGCAACAATAGAGATTTCAGTGCAACCTCTGACTAAAATAAGGAGATGTACAATGGCTTCTGGGTTGGGCGGAGAAAACACCCAAGTCACGGTTCTAGACATACGCAATATTAGCCCCTTAATTCAGACATCTGAGGTCTCTGTTATATTTATCTTTTAATCTTTGAATGTTGTGGAAATAATTGAACTTCCAATATCCTGCACAGTCATGTGTGTAATAAGAACTGTTTTGCGGGGTGCCTTCACCGTACTCACAAACATATACAAATGCATTTAGCCATAAGATAGATTTAGGTTTCTGCCTTTTTGTGCAGTAGGTGAGAATATTGCTTTGGATTTTAAAGGCACATGCAGGAAGTGTTCTGTGTCATCACTGCATGTATTTTTAGACTGTCTTTCAGGACATAAATACTACGGACTTCACAGAAGCTGATTCAAAGAGCCCCTGCTGTGGAGTTCCTTGTGCTGCTAATGAGGCCCTATATGATCTCTTATTGCTAGAGGGGCTGCCAGTTGCCAGTAGGAAGAGGTTTAGAGAAATAGTAAGGCTAGTGTGAAGCAGTTTGCTGAGGACAGTAGCTCCACAAGAAACTTTGGGTTTAGCAGGCACTGTTTTCCAGATGGACAATACTACTGTGAGCAGCTGCAGATGAAATCTTCAAAGCAAGTGTGGGAGGAGGAGTTGAGGGAAAGGGAGGAGAAAATTCTGCAAGCTGCTAAGACAAGGAGAGGAGCCAGTTTAATATTAAAGTCATGTAATGGTTGAAAGGATGGCGAGAGTGCTCCTCCCTAAAAAGGCAACAAATGTTTTCTTCCTTGCTGCTCGGGGGAGTTCCTGCTCTGCTGCATTCTGACATTTCTTCTTTCCTCAAGGAATTGTACGCATCTTGCAAAAGCATTCTGTTCTTGCTGCTTTTGGTGCTATTAGAGGGCTTTACTCTGTCTGCTGAAGTCCCTGGGAAAGCTACTGTGGCCTTCCAACAGTGTGTGATCAACGCCTGGAAATGGTACTCCAGAGTAGGTATCTGGTTGACATCTCCCCACCCAGCTAAGAATTTAGTTCTGTTAGGCTGAGCACGACTTATCTGAAAGCTGAAAGATTTATATGGGCTGGTGTTCCTGCTGTTAGATAGATATTTCACTTCCATGTGGGTGACTTTTACCTCTCTGTTGTCCTGGGCCCCTACTACAAAATGAAACAGCCAGCCTTGGGTGTGTAGCAGAGGACTGCATTTCATAAAACTCTTTGTGAGACTGAAGGGGATATTATTTTCCCATTGAGACTTGCAGTCAGTTTTGCCTCTGACAAGGTAAAATGAGTAGCAATAGCCAGATGGCTGCTCTACTGGCTCAAGGCACTTGAGGACTGTTAGAATACATCTTTGTGGCAGGACACATTGCTGTGCAGATACCAACCCTGTCTGTGAATGTGAGGATACCACAGTGCAGCTTAGGGATGTCATCGTGTCACTTTGTGGGTCTGTTTTAATCAGCCTGAGAACTCATTGAATAGGTGTTGATAAATAGTATGCAGCTGATCACTAGTTTTAACAATATACTTAACTTTGGAGTCTTCTCCTCTGTTTTGCGTTGGATTATGACTTTATGAAGCCTGCTACACAGTGCTGCCTGTGTCTGTATGGGCAACTTTGCAGTTAGCTTTGGACCTTTGAGGTGATGTACTACCAGCTGGAGTTGCTTAGGCTGGCAGTTGACAACTCCCAAGAGAGTGTGCCTGTGTTTCATATGTTTTTACCCTTGACTGTATAAAGCCCCTCATAGCAGCTGTACCACCCTTAAAGTCTGCAAGGAGAGAGACAGCCAGTTTTGAGCTTTACCCAGCAGGACTTGGAGAGGTTGACACTGTTGGAAAGAGACTTTGCCTCTCTGGTGTAACTGGTGCCTGACAAAACCCCAGGCTAGCAGATCTAGCATATTACAACATGAAAGTTTCCCTTGCAGTGGCTTATTTGGAGAAGTTCTGGGAAGAGGGACAGCATTAAGTGTTTTTTCTTTCATAACTGTATATTGTGGGCAAAAGAGAAGTGTCTGCAAAGTCTGTTCTGTTTGCCATGGGTTTGTCCTCCTACTGAGTTGTGACAGCCTGGCTTGGAGACAGATTCTGGCTTTATTATGAAGAGTCTGAAGTTTTCTGAGAGGCCAGAGCATGGTTCTGTACTGAAGCAATTCAAAGCTTCCAGCTGGAAGAAATATGTCCAAGTCTGTGCTTTGATACAGCCCTTTCTTCCTCCATCTGTGCCCTTACAGTCTACAAATGCAGACAGGTAAGCAAGTTATGTCTACACACTAACTGGGATAGCTGTCTGAAATGGCTAGCTTTGTTCCTTTCAGCAGAAACAAAGTAAAATATCTGAATATCTATTGCCCTGGTGTAAAAATTTTCACATTAACTGCTTTGAGCTTTCTCCGTGCTAAGAATAGTAGCTAGTTACAAAACATGAGTGAATGTCAAGTGCCCATTACCCACCAAACCTGAGTACTTTTCTCCATTTCTTCTGTAGCTGATTTGAAAATGAAGGGAAGGACTAGTGAGCCTGACTGATTTCTGGAGCAGTTAGCAAAAATGAAGGTTGAAACCCCCATCTCTGGTATGGAGCAGGCCCTCATGCTCTTGTCTTTCCTTATGTGGCAAGACATAGGTTTCACCGAATTGCTGAGCCACTCAGATGAGAAAAGAAAGGCAGTATTTAAGCTAACATGGGTCCATTTTTTCAGCACATTTATTGCATTGGTGGTGCTCTACTCATTTTCATCACTAGAGAAACTTCTACCATTTGAGACCATTTAGGTTTGCTGAATCTTACTGCTCAGACTCTGGCAAAACCTGGCCAATACAAAGGCTGGCCATGGCTCTAGCAGCAGGGCACTGCAGCTAAGATGTTCCCTTTAGGAGAGCCAAAAGGGGTCTAGGATCGAATGGGATTAGCTGGAGGGGTTCTTCTTAACCAGGTGGGTATCATCATCCCCTGAAAACATTCCTAAGAGGAGATGGTGAAAACATCTCCTATCTCCATCCTGTTTGGTACAGAGAGGTGCCATGTTTCCCCAGAGATGAAGCCACTTCAAAGTCTCTGCTTCTGTTTTCCATGCTTACCAGTTATACTGGATTAGGTACAGGTGAAAAACGTTCTCACTTCCCACTTGTGCATTCAGTCCTACACTCAAGCACAACTGCAATCTGTGCCAAGAAGCAGCTCAGGTTAGGAAAAGGATATGCCATTTTTCTCTACCTCTGCTTCTTGTCACATTCTGTTAAACGCGGTCATGTAGCATGTAATGAAGACATCTGTTCGTTTGGTAGGAAACTGTGAAAAAGTGCATGCATTTGCCTTGTGCCATCTGCTGCCATTCTGATAAACAGTTGAAAGCTCTAGCAAACATAAACAAAACCAGTGTGCTTTGGTGCTAAATTCACCATTTTCTTTCTTGGTGCTCTGTATTTGAGCCTTTCTTTGCAATGGGTTGCACATTTGGGGCTCTGGTCTGCTGTAAGGAGATCTGATGCTCAGCAAACACTGCAGCTCTGTCTGTGTCCCTCCCCTGAACTCAAGACAGTAAGGAGAAACAGGAGCTCCTGAGCTGCTGGAATGATGTGCAATACTGTCTGTGCCACCTGGACGGCTCAGTTTTTCCCCTCCACATTTCTTGCCTCTGAGTGGAAACTTGGCTGAATCAAGGAAATGATTTGGGAATATACTACTGATCAAGAGGGATTTAGATGTATTATACAGGATTATTATTTTTCCAGAAGTCTGGCTTGTGAGCAAAGGTTCTGTGTTACAGAATGTGTTGAAAATAAGTAGCTTATAATGGATTTCTGGAGACTCTGTGAAGATGAAATGCTATTACAGTAAGGAAAGACAAAAAAAGGATACTTTTATGAGGCTCATGCTGTCAAAGAAACGCAAATAAGACAATGCTGAAAAGTATGATGGCCAGTTAAAAACAGACAGTGGAGAGAGAACATGTACAAACCTTTGAGTGTGGCTTTCAATGCAAGACCATATAGCAGATCTCAAATATTGCTATATAAACAATTTTTTTTTAAAGACCAGAAGTACTTGCACAGAAGTCTTCAGCATGTGCTACTTTGCATACACCAGACTGAGTCTACAGAAATAATTTTTGTGAGGGGGGAAAAAAGACCTCTGTTAATTCCTTATGCTACATACTTACTAAATACAGTATTTTCCAATGACAGTGCTATTTTGCTGGTATACACAGACTATGCAAGTTAACAGCTAAATTACATTTGTATCTTTCTGCCTGGGTTTCATATAAAACAGGCTATGCTGCAGGTTAAAACCAAAATGTACTCTTCTAACAATTATTAAAATTCATGTCTTATACTTTTTGCAAAGAAGTTTCATGCAGAATGTCTAAGCTTGTACTGCAGTCTTCTTGGGGCTGTTCTGACAAAGAAAATAGTATGAGTACACAGTGGTAAAAATATAAAGAAGAGAGGAGAAGATCACAGAAGAAATAACAGATCTCTTCTTTTGAGACAGGCTGTGGAAATGTGAAATTAAAAAGTACTCTAATGCATACTGACAGGGAGCTGAGACAAAAGTCACATTGCAACTGTAGTCGTTCATAACCCAAGTATAGCTATTTTTAGTCATGATTCCTTAGGAAACCAGGCTTATGAGAACAAGGGGGGTATGTTTGTGTATATATACAAAAGGAAAAACTTCACTTTGAGGGTGATTGAGTACTGGGTCAGGCTGCCCAGAGAGGCTGTGGAGTCTCCTTCTCTGGAGATATTCCAAACCCTCCTGGGCACTATCTTGTGCAGTCTGCTCTGGGTGATGCTGCTTTAGCAGTGGGGTTGGACTAGATGATCCCCAGAGGTCCCTTTCAACCCCCACCATTCTGTGGTTCAGTGAAGCAAATTATGTGATTTTGTGTGTACATGTGCCTCTGCCTGTGCATTACCTTTATGACTTCTAAATCTACTGATCTCTCCTTGCTGAGTTTGAAAAGAAGATGGTACCTTGCGTCCTGACAGTTTTCCTGAG
Source organism: Galbula dea (assembly GCA_013399015.1). Taxonomy (NCBI): domain Eukaryota; kingdom Metazoa; phylum Chordata; class Aves; order Piciformes; family Galbulidae; genus Galbula; species Galbula dea. The sequence continues at coordinate 30,688 of VWZX01002940.1, read as the reverse complement.
AGTGGATGAGGAGATCAGACAGTTTGGCTCTATGCCTTCTTAGGCATGAAGGAATTCACCAGGGTAGAGATGAGAATAACACCCCAGTGACAGGAAAATCTTGAGGTGGAAGGTCTAGAACCTTGTTAGGCACAGGAGAATCTAGCTGCAAGCCAACAAATCATAGGAAAACAGGTTTCAACAGTTTCACTGCTTAGGGAACAACTTTCCAATAGGTGGGACTTCTGGCAAAAGTTTCTATTTGGTGACTTCAGCAGACTCTTCTCCTCTGGAGATCAGGAGGGGAAGTGAATATGAAGCACAGACACAGAAGTGGGTTACACTAGCTCTTGGTTGTAGAGCTGTCAAAGGCTGGAGTTTCTATCTCTCGGAAGATGTTGTTACTTTTGGAAGGGAGGGGTGACAAACTAGACAGGCATAAGCAATGTCTTTTGTGGGTACATACATCAGATTACCTTAATTTTTATTTTAAAATCAGTAGTTTTTAAATATATGAAAAAAAGCTGAGCTTTCATTCTGACAAATATTTCAAGAGTCTAAAAAACTACTGAAATGATCTTCTTCAGAATAATTTTCTATAGAATTATGGGTTCAGGCAAAAGGTTAATTTTTATGAAACAACTTTTTTTTCCTTTCCTTTTTTTTTTTTAAAAAAAAAAAGAACTTTGTCAGAATGAGTTTATTGCTTGGAGTCTAACCAATTTCCAGTATCTAATGATAAATCAATCTGTACAATTACAGCTCTAATGGGGATTAGGTCTCAGTAAAGCTTATGAGTACTTAAGACTTAATTAGCTCACTGAAATCATTGTGACTCCATATTGACTTCATATGTCTTGAATCAAACTCTGAAGGCTTGATGAACAGATGGACTCAGAGCTGTGGTATCTAAATTTCAGTGGCATCTTCCTACCTGGGACTAAGTCATGATTCTCTCCTGGATTCTGGGAAGGGTCAGCTGCTGTTCTCATAAAGCAGTCATCAAATGGGCCATTCCCTTTTCTTTTTCTACCTAATCCCCTTTTGGTAACAGTCCTGGGTCTGTGGTATGATTCAAATCATTACTCTACCTGGGGAATGGAGAACCCTAATTTCCCTCAGGGTTTGGAGATTCTTCTAAGATAGGAGAAGCTGGGTTCCTTCTTTTCTGTTTTGCATGGAAATAATTACATTGATGTTGTCATAGAGAGTTACTCTTGAGACTCATAGCTGGGGTACTCATAGGACTATAACCTCTTTTACATACTCCTTGCTTTCACTGTGAGTTTGGGCATTTGGCAGGGAGCCAGGTCCAAACCATCACAACTGGTTAGCAGTATTTTGTGTGAGGCAGGAGCTTTTGTTGAATTCCAGCTTTGCCAACTCTTTGCTGTCATAGTTCTACTCTGAGGGACCACGAAAGGGTATGTGAGGTTTTCATGCCTCTAGATGGATCAAAGAGACTTTACTCTTTCTTATTATTTGACCTCATCCATGGACAGATTGCCCTACTGCATGTTTGGACATTTAGATGAAGGAGATATGAGTTGCAACCTCTGTTAATGTATTTCTGTAACTGAGCTTTGACAAATGACCACTGAAGCTGCCCAGCATCTGGAAAAGAAGGGGGATTCAAATCCTATCTTCCCACATTCCAGTCAAACACATCTATCACTAGGTTAGAAATTAAAACTGGAGAGTGTGGACCTTCCATATTTTGTCCAGGACCTGATGCAGATTTGTTCTTTGCTTTACTTCTCAAATGTTTTCTTAATTGAAGAATTCTTTCAAACAGTTAAAAAAAAATGCACAATAAAAACCCCCCATAATTTGTTTTTCACACTGTTGCTTAAATGGATTTTTATTTGCCCTCATTTTTCTTTTGTCCCTGCTCATGCATGTGGGACTACCTAGTTTTGTTCAGTGAGTTTTCAAGTTGTCTTCTGATGTGTTACGTGCTGCCATCAATCTGTGTCTGTCTGGGTGAGAAAAGCAGCTGCAGGGGTATTGAGCTCTACAGGAGCAAGTTAAGCTGGGAAACATCTGGTTTGTGAATTACAGCCAAGTGAATGAGATGGTGGCTATCTGCTCAACAACATAAAGACTTGGCTAGTTCTAGTAATGCCCCAAAGTGCTAACTTTATGTCCTTAAAGTTAAGCTAACTTTCGTAGGAAAAATACGGGCACCTTGGGATTTGAGGTTCCCAAGGGTTAAGTTGCAGTGCTCTGGGAATTTTTAACCTAAAGTATTTTTTAAAAAATAAAAATGGCAACTAGGGGCTTTGGACTAGAGCAGCTCCTGATCATGCTGGCAGTGAGAGAGAACCCATACCTTGAAGAGATAACTGTCTTGCTAGGCAGCAAATGAAGAAAGAGTGGGTCCAGGGAGTGAGGGGAAGTAATTAGTGTGTCAACTGTGACAGTGGAGATGGCATTCTTGAAACCTCTGCCTTGTGCTTTTGCCTTTGCTCCTTAAGGGCCGTTTCACATCTGGATCAACTTCTAAATGCACTAGTTACTGCTGTTTGTCTGTGGGATCAAATGAAGGTCACAAATAAGTTCAGCCTATTTCTAACTTTTTATTAGTCATATAGCAACTGTAGAGGAGTGATCAGGATTTGAGTGGCTATAAACTCAGGATGATTTTTCTCATCAGCTGTTTCTTAAGTCCTATGGTGTGGAGCTTTATCTTCTGGTATCTGCCCTACATAGGAGAGAATAAGTCTGTAGAAATAGCAATCTGTCCCCTTATTAAAGACCTTGAGGCACAGACAACTTACGAGAAGCTGAAAGTAAGACAAGGTTGTCATTTAATATAGTGAGATCCCTTATGATCTCCCAATCCAGTCAATATTCAGACAAAGAGTTTTCAGGTGTGTTGAGGGTCAAGGCTGGGCCAACTATCAACCCAATGACAGATGCTCCCTGCTACCCCCTCTTCCCCCCTGCCAATGGAAAGGGAAAGGGGATAAGAGAGAGAGAGAGACTTGCGAATTGGAAAATAAAACTAAAACTACTTTAACAATACCACTGATAAATGAAATATATACAAATATACACAAAGATGTACAAAACCCAATACCAAAGCCACCCCCAACTATGTCACCACAGATAATTGCTGCAGTAGGCCTCAGAAGCAGAGGAGTCAGGCTCAGGAGCTGGGTCCTGCTACTTCATGCAGGAACTTAGGGATCACTGAGGTGCAGGAGAGGAAGGAACCAAGAAGGGAGAATGAACTAACTGAGAATAATGTTGCAAGGGGAACTGACCCCTAGTTTATATATTGAATATGACATATATGGGATGGAATACTTTAGTTGGTCAGTTTGGGGTCACCTGTCCTGTCTGCTCCTCCCTGAAGGTGCAGCCTGTACCCTGCACCCCCCAACATGAGACACGAGTTTTAGCAGTGACCTTGCTTTGCATACCAATCCCTGGTAGTAAATCTAAACATTAGGCCTTATCACTGCTAGAAGCTGGCAGTGTCTATGAAAACTTGCTGTTAGTTTCAGAGAGTGCAGGTTCTCAGAGAAGTTTTAACTAAAAAGTAAAATCACTGAACAGAATTAGTTCTGTTCTAACCCAAACTGTGACACCCTTGATGAGGTATATTTATTTATTGTAGCAGGATACTTCTTGTACATTTTGTGTAGAAATATGTTATTCTATATACATGGAAAACGGACCTTTTCCTTGTCTCCTAATCTGTCTATGGTGATCATATGTCAGGGTAGGAAATCAGAACTGGACAGGAGGGTTAACTGCTTTATAGGGCTTTTTTCCTCTCTCATGGCTGGACAGAAACCTGCTGGGTGTTACCCATTAATTTAGCACTCCCCTGAAGACAGTAGTGGATGCTGTGGCCAAGCTACCTTCCTGAGGGACATCTTCTGGATTCTGGTTGTTTAGTGCGTGCCACTCCTCTACCTTCCAAAAGCATTCCTGCATTATTCAGTGGCCATCTGTCTTGCCAATTTTTGTTCTGTGGAATCTTCACTGGATCACAAGAGCAGAGGTGGTGGACTGTGTCTCCAGCTATTTTAAAAAAATGAGGAAGTCAGTACTGAGCAAAACCTTAAGTAATTCTATGAATACGTAGAGTGTTGACCATACAATTAAACAGCACATGTGTGTAGAAAATTCTTGCTGTCTATATTAATGGCTTTGTTGGAATGGAGGGGGCTATGGGGTATAATCTCTGCTGTGAAAGCCATTTGCAGTGGTGGTAGTGGAGGGCAGGAGGTCACAACAATTTGAGGCCAGCAGCTCAGGCAGTTTTCAGTCCGCCTCACTGTCTATCTAGTCTGTACTTCATCAGTTTGTCTATGTAGATGGTATGAGAGACAAAGTCAAAAGCCTTAGTGGAGTGAAAATAAACAACATTCACTCGTTTTCCGTCATCCACTCAGCCTGTCATCTCATTGCAAAAGGCTATCAGGTTGGTCAGGCATGGTTTACCCTTCTTAAACCCATGCTGACTGCTCCAAATCACCTTCTTGTCCTTTATATGCTTGGAAATAGCTTCCAGGAGGATTTGCTCTATCACTTTTCCAGGGATCAGGGCAAAGCTGAGAGGCTTGTGTTTTCCCAGACTCTCTTCCTTGCCCTTCTTGAAGATAGAAGTGACATTTGGTGTTGTCCAGTCCACAGGAACTTCTCAGATCACCACACTTACCATGAGTGGCCTCTTAGTGACATTGGCCATTTGCCAGCATTCATGGGTGCATCTCATTAGGCTCCATGGACTTTTTTGTCCAGTTTGTTTAAATGTTCCCTAAACTGACCATCCTCTACAGAAGGTAAGTTATCCTGGCTCCAGACTTTCCTACTGGCATCATGGACCATGGTTCCTTAAGACCACTCTTTACAGTAAAGACCCAAGGGAAAAAAGCACAAAGATTCCCAGGCTGGAATCCTGTGTTGCCACCTATGTGAGCTCTGTGTCTTTGCTGCTGACAGGAAATAGAATGGAGGTTAGTTCTGCATCTTAAAATAAGGTGTTTAACTGAAGAAAAATAGGTCATGATCTTTTGATCTTATTTTTTTTTTTTTTGTAAATGAGAACTCTTTTGTGCTGTATTGCTGATGTTCACTAGTGTAAGCGACAAAAGACCAAAATGTCTGTTATCCTAGTTATGTCTTACACCCTGAAAAGCAACTATTAACACAAAAGAGAAACAGGACCTCCCATGGTCTATCTTTTGCTTTCAGTTATTCATTCCAGTAAACAACATAGAAAACTTTGTTTCTGAGGCAATATATCACAGCCAGCAGATTAATGGCGAGTTAACAACTAGGGAGAGAGAGATGCGGGTGAAAAATACAACACTCTGGAGCGATAATGTTTCCTAAAGTTAAAACACCAGATCTGAGGTGTAAATGATATGAGGGCTGAGGGCTGCTGAATTTCCAAATGCTTTGCTGCAATATCTGGGGCTGGCAATTAATCAATTTTCTGTGCCTTTCAGAGTTTTCCTCTGAACAATGTGCTTCATCTGAAGCTCATTAGCCATCAAAACCTGTCATGTCTACACATGTTTTTCTTGCACCTCATTAAGACATTATTGATTGTTGGCTTCTACTCCTTTCAGAATTTGCTTCAGAAAATTAATTTCAACCAAGTGCAATTTAATGGAATGATTTTGCCAATGCTTGATAATGACTTGCTTTGTTAAAACCATAAAAATTTCCATTGTATTTATTTTGCCACCTGCAATACACAAATAATCTTCAACTGAAGCAAGAACAAAGAAATAAGTGAACCCCCACCTTCATAAAAATGTATAGTATTGCCTTAAGACAGATTGAAGCCTGAAGCAGTTTCAGAAATACAAGAAAACTTCATAACTGCCATTCATTGATTTGTAACAAGTGTATCTTGTGGCCATCAGATTTCTTTTGCTGTATGAGATTTGTCAATATAGTCATTCCACTGAGGGAGGAACATAGGCCAAGCAATTAACAGGTTTTTTTTCAGGATTGCTTTGATAATTAGGGCAAATTTTTCACTGGTAGGTTGTTAATTATTCAATTCTCATGAGTTTCTTTTAATAGGAAACATTGGCAAGTTCTTTCTGTAGTTATGAACAAACTTCTCCTGAGTCATCAACCAATGAATTCAAACAGATATTTTGCTCAGAAAGAAGGAAGGAGAAAAAAGACTATTCACATTTAGCAGTTCCTTGATGTTACATCCATTCTGGTTAGTGCATATAGGAAAGGGTAAGCTTGTCCGTAAAAGCTGCTGTGGCAGACAATACAAAAGTACCCAATACAATACAGAGAAACAACTGAAGTAGAGAGACTTGAAGGACCAGATTTGTCCAAGATTTCTAACTGCTCTTGGAGGCTGATAATTACCTAATGAGAGTTTCAGAAGTAGCCTTGTAATGTTAAGCATCAAGATCCTCTTGTTTCCATGCAGAAATCAAGCAGAAGTGGAGTATCAAACTATTTTTTCTACTTTTGACATTGCAGTGAGATGATAACAACACCTCATCCTGGAAGATGTAGCACTAAGGGTCTTCTTCCCAAGAGACCCTCTCTTGACTGAAAAAGCTGTGTTAATAGGTTTTCCATGTTTATCCAGCCTCACTGCTGACTGCTTGTTCCTGCCTCCTGCTTTTATCTCAGAGGATTTATAGAGCCCCCCCAGTCATGTTAAAATTATCTTCAGGACAGTAGTGGAAAATGGACAGATGAACTAGTGAGTCAAAATCAACCTTCAAAAACTGTACTGTACAGCTGGGGAGCAGTGGTTTCTGGAAGAGAATCATAGGATCATTAAAGCTGCAAGGGTCCTCTGGAGAATGTCTAGTTCAAACCCCTTGCTCAAAACAGTTTTCTCAGTGCCTTGTCAAATCAAGTTTGAATACCTTCTAGAATAGTGTCTCTACAACTTCTCTGGGCAACAAGTTCCAGCATCCAACTACCCTTGCAATTAGATATTTTGTCCTGTGTTTCTAGAGGGTTTTTCTGTTCAGTTTTGCTCCTGTCATCTCATCACTGGGCGCCACTGAGATTTATCTTACTCTGTCATCTTTATTCCTCCCTGTCAGGTATTTCTCCACACCGATAAGTTTTTCTTTTCTTGTCTAGACTAGGCAATCTTGGCTTTCTCAACCTCACCTCATATGTAGGTGAGGGTTAGTAACTTTTGAGTCTGGCTGCACTTTCAAGAGTAAGCTTGTGAAAAGTCATTCTAAGGATATCTGATAACTGGAGCTTAGGCTTCTGGTTTTCTGGAGCAATCTGTTCAGGCATTATTGGTGGATTTTTGACCTTTCATCCCTCTAGGTAGAAAGAATAATAGCAGACCTGACTAGATGGGCCCTTCTGATCTTCAGAGCCTCAGATGAAGAAGTTTCTGCCTCCATGTAGTTGGTTTTGATACACTCCGTGTTTTATGTGGTTTCCCTCTCCCAGCCTCCCACAGTTAATGATACGCCTCCACTGTCTTGGCAAGAATAGTTGGGTTGACCAATCTGTCTCAACTAATTAGGGACTGAGTGGGTGAGATTCAGACTTTCAATTTATTTAAAAAAAACCTGGTTAACCTGCAATCTGTAGTCTCCCATAATATACTGAAACCCAACATTTTAAATTCCAAGTAAACAATGCAAATCTATTCGATCACCAATAATAATAATAATAACAACAACAATAATAATAATGGTAAATCTACAGATGCATTTGCTGTGGTAATTGTTCTGCATATCACTGGAGGAAAGATTTAAATTGCTTTCAATTAAGGAATATCTGTATAGTTTTAAAGCTATTTAAAATGAAAAGAAACTTTAGAAAAAACATACAGGCAAATGTTTTGCTTCATGGTACAGAAGAGCCAGCTAGTCATCTGATTTTGGATTCCAATCTCTTGTTTGATTATCTTCTCCCACTAATTTCTGTACACAGGTCTCTTGCCTTATAGCTGGATACTCAGGCATTCGCAGTCCATTGCCTAACCTTGGGTATATTTGCCCAAGGATAACTAAGCAGCTATCCTGGTCCTGGCGTGGTCTTTGACTTGACAGAGTTCTCTTCGGGCAGGATCCATAGCCACCAGCTGCTCCCTCCTGTTAGCTCTGTTCTGGTTATTCTGGCTTCTGTTCAGCTTATACCAGCGTGCTTAATCAAATTACCACCTGTCACTTCTCTGTTTCTGGGCTGTACAACCCAGCATGAGACAGCCAAGTTCAATCCCAGTCTTGCTGCAGCCAGTGGCAAAGCTACCATGAGCCTTAGGGAGGTAAGATTTTACTTCCCTTGGTATTTGATGAGGCACTATACAATTATGGAGATACTTACCCATAACCCCTTGTTTTTCTGGTATTAGAAACTGGGAGCTGCCAGATAGGCAGTACACTGTGCCATGTGGAATGTCAGTCTGGTCTCACTCTGGCCTTTGGCAGTTTCACATGTTCCAGTGAGAAGCTCAGAGGCCTTGATAGGCGATAATGACTGGATTTGTAATGCCACTGTATCAAGTGGAATACATTGATAAGGACTGTGGGAGAAATCCCCCTTTCCTTATACAAGTGCCAGGCTTGTAAATGCATTCAGGGTGCATACTTCTCACTGCAGTTGGTGGGATTCTGGTACCTTAAATGCCTTTATGGATCAAAGCTGCTGCTAGAGATCTTCTGCAGAATGAAAGCATGTTGGATATAAAGTACCTACCATTACGACCACAAATAGCCATAGATCAATGTTCTCTCCTTTGGTAAGTATTATCATCCACAAGGTTGCTATGTTCCCAAGTTCCATGTACCACTCTTCTACTCTTCCTAAGGTGTTGAGTTATATCTTAAAAGCAGTTGGACTTGTTTTGCTCTGCTGTTGCTGTTGGCAGGCTGTTTCAGACCCTGAATTACTGTAGTGGTTAGGAACCGCCTTTTAATTCCTAACCTAAATGTATTCATGAACAATTTATATTCATTTGTTCTTATGCATTGGCCATTAACTCAAATAATTCTTTTGTCTTCTGGTGTTTATCCCCAGGGTACATTTGTAGAGAGCAGTCTATTTTGCTAGTCTAAACAAGCTTGAACCCCTTTGGTCTGGTCTTACAAAACCAGTTCTTCATCCTGATTGATCATCATCTCTTAACCAGTTTAAAGTCAGCTGTACTCATTGCAAACACAAAACCAGAACCCTCTTCTACCTCTAGTGAGTGTATCATCTTCCTGACCTAAGTAAGTGTGCTTACTCTATGGGTCCACAGGCCAAGCATTACCGTTCTCTTCACGTATCCCTGTTCTTCGTATTTCTCAGAAGATAAAAGGATTTTTCCACAGAAGATAGTGGAATAATCCAGTTTCATCATTAGAACTGTTTGTGAAGGACACCAGCCATATGTCCTGCTGTAGCAAAACTGCTGGATTTAATTTGTGTTGGACTATGGCTAAAGCAGAGACGTTGCTTTAGGTTGATTTCTCTCATGTGGTATTCTTGATCTCTCCCTCCTGTCTTCTCTCCTATTTTTTTTGGCCAGGGGAAGCCCTTCAGAGGGTAGTCAATGGAATGGTGTGTAAAAGCAAGCCCTGCTTTCTTCCTGACTTTTCTTTCTGTCTGCCAGCACAGTTGTATTCAGCTGGAGGATCATACTGAATATTTCCAGCTGCTCTGACATCTCTTAGATTTTCAGAAGTCTGAATTTCCTCTTTACTGGCACAGATTTAAATGCCTTTCATTAGGCATTTATTGGTCTTCATCATACAAAATATCGGTGGTACTTTTGGTTTTCATGATGAAGAGCAATCCTACTGGGAGAACATCAGTGAACTTCTCAGCTAAAACTGGTAAGCTTTGAGGGTTTTGTTCATTGGTGTTGGCAAGACTCTGGAACAGTTCCCTGCAGGTCTAATTATTTTTACTAGACAAACTCCCATTGCAATGAATAGGAAGTTTGGACTGCACAACGATTTCAATGGACTTTCTGTTGTAAGGCTGTCATGTCAGAATAATTCATAATGCACCATGAGAAGGGACTGCACTGTGAGAGGGACGTGCTTGCTGGCGTGTCTTGTTTAAGCAGGACTATGTTCTAGCAGTAGTTCAATATCACTTTTTAACTGTGTATATTGTTTTAATTTGCAGTGCCTTGGCAGTGCAAGCAGTCACATTTGCTAGTGTTTGAAAAGAACAAAGGACATTAAATATGCAGAAGCATTAGAGTATGATTCAACAGTTGACCTAAACCCACAAAATTAAAGCAATCCAGACACATGCCTGCTTCCCTACATTTTTTTGCATCAATATGCCCCTCAGCTTCAGCTTCATGACACCTACCACTTCGACGGGGCAGCTGTATGAGTTTATGATGGTGAAGAGTAATTTAAGAGTGATTTAAGGATGGACTGTGGTGTCAATATTATGCTTCAAACTTGTTTCTTTACTTTTTTTGTCTTTCAAAATCCTCCCTAACATCAGAGTCATGGGTAGGACCAGCTTTACTCACAGAGCCTGACTTAGAGAAGGTCCATGTGTTTGTGGGGGTTAGGGTTAATATAGTAGAGACTGGGAGAGAGCAAGTTCCTGGTTCTGGAAGTGGTTTTGCTTGGTTAGCCTTAAGCAAGTTATTTCTGTTCCTCATGCCTTTCTCTCCCTCCAACTTTCTTTGTTCCAGTCCTCTGAGACCTGGTAGAGGTGTGCAAGAGTGCGGATGTTCCCAAAACATAGCCTATGATTTGGTAACCCATGTAACAGTTTATATGTTTGTGTCACAGGTACTACTGCCTTTTTATGTATTTCTGAACCTCATCTTTGGAAGGTCTTTTTTCTTGTCCTGCCAAAATGTAGCATAGAAAAGGTTGGTGGTGTTTGGGGTTTTTTTCGGAGGAGGGGGGATATTTTTCTGGTATAAAAAAGAAGTTCAGTTATTATGCTGTCAGCTTTTCATTGAAACCTCCTAAATTTCTGTGTTCAAAAAGAAGTTCTTTGTAAAATTGTTCAGATAAAATTGTTTTTCATCTCAAAAACTTCTGGAAGATGTTTAACCAGCTCTCCAATATACTGTCATTGGACCCAGTGCAAGATAAAGGGAAGGTTAAAAAGACTTATGGGGAAACCCACTTCATGTTCCTAATCCTGATCTTGGAGGTTGTGTGCTCCCTCCTTGTGAGTAAGTTCTGAAGTGTATTACAGTAGCACAGTGCTCTCAAGGATGGCATTTGATCTTCAGATCGTTGTCTCATTTGCTGTTAATGAAGACAGGAGTATCTAGGAGCTGAGACTTGAGAAAGAAACATAAGGGGTCACACTGAAATACTGTGAGCCAAAGCTTATGGAAACATCTTTTTCTGCCTCAAACTCCCTATTTGGACACTTGGGCAGAATAACACACCTTTTCTTGCAGTCTGTATCTGTCCTGCCTGTTTTTATTGCAGGCTCTTTGGGACGCACCTTAATCTTGTACAGAGACTGGCATTATGAGGCCACAACAGTTGCAGGGCGATCCAGGCACGGTGACAATAAAATGTTAAATGGTGATGTTAGGGAGATTGTTTGTGAAAGTCAGAATCCTTGGCACAGTTCTTGGACTACAAGAAGTAAAGAAAAAAAAAAAAGCAGTAAAGATGCAACAGTCCATTATCATTTAGATACAGAGCTGGTAGTCCAAGCACTGTACATCCCAATTCTGTTTATTGGTGAAAGCTTTATAAACAGAAAAACAAAACAGAAGACCCCAGGGGATGTATCAGAGGAGTACTTGAGAAGAGTAAAAAATTGCACTATGCTTTTGTTTCCATGAGCACCCTCCAGTTACTGTTATGAAGCAGGGATTATTTGCTCAATGGTTAATTCATTGATTTAAAGATAAAGGGTGTAATGCACCAGGGTGCACTTTTTGTATGAGAAAATGCTACATTATAGCTTTCAGATTACTTACTTCTATATGTACAAAGTTAAGGGAGTTTGGTGTGTCAGTCAATAACTTCAATGAGTGGAGAATGTGGGGAGGAGAAAGAAAACTAAAAGAGAACTTCCTGCTGTCTGATCCTTTGCACTTGCAAAAGCCAAAGGAGAATAGTCTGCTCACAGAAAGAGCATCTAACAGGGCTGCTGACAACCAGGATCGTGAGAAAATAATAATGGGTTGTTTTAATCAATACGGAAAGAGAGGTAATTGATTTTAGGGATAGCAAGAGAGTACTCAGCCAATAATTAGCCACCTTATCAAAGTTTTCTGGTAAAACCATGGATTACTCTGGTCCTGGCTTTTTGAGGAGAGTTCAGATCTGGGTTTTCCTCTTCCCCAGTGTTCTTTGTTGCTGACACAGTTGGTGCCCTTTGTTCTTTTTCACAACCAAAGGTATTCTCTTCTGCCACAGCATAGAGGCTCTGAGAAGAGCTGTAGTGACAGAGTGTGACAGGAGGCAGAGCCAGAGCTGTTCAGGAAATCTTTGTGCTACAGTCTTTTTATGCTCCCATTAAAACGGGAGCAGGAGGATTATAAGGTAAGTGTAGGAATATTGTCAAGTAGTTTTGCATTTTGCCACCCTCCCCATCTTTGCTTATCCTCCGAAGTCTCCAGTCCTACAAGAATGCTTAAGGGAACCCTTATTGTTAAAGAAGTGATACCCCACCTCAAGGCATAAATACTCAGTGGTGGAATTGTTACTGAGATGGCAGGTGGAAATCTTGTTGCCATAGTTTGAGGAGTTCTGGAGCACTGTCCTTGTTCCTGTGACTAACTTGAGTCTTTTCTGAAAATACTTGACCATCCAGCTCAGAGTACAAAATAATTTGTGGGTTATACTTTCCTTGTAATTTCTGGCCACTGCCATTTCTGACTCATTGCTGTATCTAAACAGGGGGCTGGATTTAGAAATAATACTTCGTGTCTTAAGATAATGAGCCCATTCTATTCCACTGATGCTCTGAATGAGATTATTCTGTATTCTACTGGGATTACAATTTGTTTGTGCTACAGTATTATGCAGACCCCTCAGAAAAGAACAAATCCCTTTCAGACTTTGATAAACCCAGATAATGAGAAAGTTCCTTCCCTATTTAGGGCTGGCTGAACATTTTTGATCAGTCTCTTTTCAACAGAAAGTATTTCTGTGAAACTGAATACGCACATTGATAAACCTACTGAAGAGACAGAAAGATGCTTTACATTTGCAAGAAGGAAAATGTATTTAATCTTGTTTTACAGCAGGTGACCGCAAATACGGTAGGACTAAGTAAACCATTCAGTGTCTTTTTGTAAATCTGTGGTAGAGTTAGGACCTCAGTTTTGCTGCTCTAAGCACTAATTCCAGAGTTTTAAATGTAGAATCATCTTGTTCCTCCTTTTGGGCCCTACTATTTCCATGGACCCTATGGTAATGTAATGGATAAAAGTGTGCATGAACAGTCACAGGAACTTTAGTTGTATCGAGGGCTTTCCTGCTACTGATGAAGGTCACTCAATCTTTGTGCCTTGGTTTCTTTAGCTGTAAGATAAAGCTAGTGCTGCCATCTCAGTTTTGCATTGTTCCGAAACACTGCACGCTGTTATTTTCCTTGCTGAACACTCAGGGCCAAGACCCGTGCTTGTTACTTGGAACTGTAAAAACCAATGGATTATCTGCATGTTAATGCACAACATTTGTGGGGTTCAAGACAGTGCCATCTTTGAAAGCCTACAGGAGTTGTGGTAAGGTCCTGTCCTAGCACAGTTCTTACACACTTCTGTTGTTTTCAGAGAAGTTCTTTGTGTGCATAGCGTTTGGCACATGCTGAAATATCTAGTTAAATTGAAAGGTAAGAACAGTGAATGTGAAGCCAATTCTTTTGTGCTGCCATTCAGAGGGACTTAGACAGGCTGGAGAGTTGGGCAGGGAGAAATTTAATGAGATTCAATAAGGCCAAGTGTCGAGTTTTGCACCTGGGAAAGACCAACCCCATGTATGAGTATAGGTTGGGGACAGACCTGTTGGAGAGCAGTGAAGGGGAAAGGGACCTGGGGGTCGTGGTGGATGGAAGGATGAGCATGAGCCAGCAGTGTGCTCTTGTGGCCAAGAGGGCCAATGGGATTGTGGGGTGTATTAGAAGGGGTGTGGTTAGTAGGTCAAGAGAGGTTCTTCTCCCCCTTTACTGTACCCTGGGGAGGCCACATCTGGAATGTTGTGTCCAGTTCTGGGTCCCTCAGTTGAAGANGGCAGGGGGGTTGGACTAGATGATCTTTTGAGGTCCCTTCCAACTCCTAATATTCTGTGATTCTGTGATTCTGTAATACTCTCTTTGAGGGCTGCACAAGAAATCATGGGCAACCGCATGAAGATGCAGGCAAGATGTGTTTGGAATTCTATTTTTGTTGTTTATGCTCAGGCAACTTGAACTGTTCTCAACATACTTCAGTATAAAGCATAGAAGTTTCTAATTAAACTTATAAATCAAGCACATGTGTACTGAAATCCTTCTCACTGCTGGATGCAAAGAGTATTTATGTGAAGTGTCAAAGAGAGAAAGATGTTGTAGAAGCCGCAAGTAATTGTTGCGGATCACATATTGAAATACTCATAATGTACAGGGCAGTTGACAAAAATAATCCTCTCCATATTGATGAGTCGGGTCACAGACACATATTTAGTTTTAGATATAACTTTAGTGTATGCATGCATAAGTGTGTCTTTGCACAATGTAAGAAAAAGCACTGTTCACATCAGGTCCTTCTCCTCAATCATTAAATATCCCTCTTTTGGAAAATAATTCCCATCAAGCTGAAATTCAAAAGTCTCCATTCTCAGTCAAAAGGACAGGAAAGGTGTAGTCAGACTAATTTTCGTTGATGTATATGTAATCCTCAACAGCCTTCCTTGATTCAGCTTGAAATGTTGGCTGTCAGGTCTTGTTATATTGTAGTTAAACTTTTTCTTGGAGATTACACTAGAATCAGAAGAAGGACTAAGCTGTATCATGCAGATGGAACATAAACCTGTTGTTCTGTGTCGACGTTCTGCATTTGAAAGAGATGATACTGCTGAATATACCTGTGTGTTACTCTTTTATTTTTTAAAATCAGAAGGATGGCATTTGATTTGCTGGTTAGTGAATTCTGTTGCTAGGTGTAAATCTGACCCTCAATGATTAGCCCTGGAGAGCTTCTTTTGGCCTCCAGATCTGGTATGAAAGGTTAAAGTGCTGTGATGCTGTTCAAAATCCATTAACCAGAGTCTTAAGGAGCCTGTGGACTTCTTGACCTTATCCAATCTCTAACAAACAAATAGTCTAAGATAATCAATGAAATAGAATAACTTTGAGGTCTTTACATCTCCCTGTGCTTTAGTGTTTTTAAGCCAATGCTATAAGAGGAATAATTTTCTCCTATTATTAACTTAAAGGCTGATAACACTCTGAGCTGTGCTTTGTGCATCTTGCTAAGATGCTGTTTTCCCAGACATTATTTTTAAGACCACAGCGATATGCAGTTCTGCTAGTAGGCACTGCTAGACCTGACAAACACGTTCAGCCATTTGCAGCCTAGAAGTGCTTGACTAGCCCTGGCAGTAGGTGAGACTTTCACATGCACAGCTATAACAATATGAAAACTTGTTGTGAACAGCATGCGCCATGTTCCTGTGAACATGTAAGCAAAAGGGACATGAATTATGTGTAAACACATCCCAAGAGAAGGGATGACTAAGTTGTACCTCTGCTATAGATGCAGACATAATGGAAAATCTGAGGCTTCTTGGGGACACGAAGAAGATCCCACTGGTCTTGGCATTACGAGGAAGCCCATCAAACAGCATTAGCAGACTAATTAAGTGTGCAGCTTAAACTTAATTTTCCTGGTAGCATTAAGAAGGATTAAACATTATTCATTTTGTGATGTCCTTGGTTCTTGGTTAGTATTTTTCACTCTTCTTCCCACCTTGTCATTTTGTTTCAATCAGTGATATAACTGGTTTTGGTTTAGGAAATGCACCTAAGCAGGATTTAAAAATAGGATTTTCTCAGTAAATCTTCATAACTTACAGCACCTGGGTTCCTATTTCTCATAAGAAAAGCACTCCTTCTTGTAATGAAATAGGTTAATTATGCAAAACATGAACATAGTGGCTAAGTGGAGAAAATTTGCTAATCTGTAAATGAGGAGGAGGAGGATCTGTTTTATAAGGTGCACTTTCGGTGCTGCTGTTTCTTTTCCTACCATGTAAACTAGGTGAGGCTGTGTATCAGCAGCAGTATGAAACTATAGCATACCAAGTATGCTGATTTGTGTTGTTGCTTTGCTTTCTGATACATACATCCATGTGCAGAGCAAGTGTACAGTACAGTCTTGCACAGAATGGGAGCTGCAACCTTTTGCCATGGTTCTTTATGACTCTACAGAAATCTGGAAATAAGCAAAAGACTCAGACACTTAGGGGTAAGGAGTTAATTTTTCTTGCTTTTATTTCTTTGTGGGAAGACATCTTTGATTTTTGTAATTATTTAAGTAGACTTGAAATGCTAATCTTGCTCTTCAGATAAACCCAGATCCTGCAAATAGATGCCCAGACTCTGATTGCACATGAGGTAGTAATTTGTCTGACTTGTGTGCTTATAAGTTACAAGGGATCTGTTCTTTTGGACTTGGATTCTAGCATTCTGTCCCAGTGATTTGTTGGTCTCTTCAGTCTGTAGGGAGGTGAAACTCTCAGACATCATACTAAAACTTGTGTGTTCAGTGGTAGAAAGAGTGGACTGTTAGACTTTGACTTATGGCCATCTGCAGGCCAATATGATCTTTAACTACATTATCACCTACTGCTCATCTGAGTCTCTAGGTAGATTGACAACTATAAAATCTCTGAAAGAGAAGAAATTATAGAATGATCTAAAAAAGATAGTTGTGATTTTTTTTCATTTTGCTGAAATGAATGCTTTGATACAGGGTAGGGCAGTAGGGCACCTCCAAGCTAAAGTAATAAGTTACCTTTTGAGTCCTTTTATGTGACCTTGAAACCCTCCATTAGTCTTTACTGCCTCAGGAATCCCCAAATGTGTCATTCTCTGACATAATGAATACAATCAGCAAAATCTTCTGGAACAGGATGCATCCTAGGATTTGTGGGAGGACTTCTTTTTTTTGCCTGTTTGACTTATTTTTTCAAGTGGAAGTCTATATTTTATTTTCCAATCTGAAAGGTTGCTCTCCTGCTTCTGCAACCTCTTCATTGCTGTAATCACACTGTAATACTGCAGCGGGAGTTGGTCAAGAGAAGCATCAGAAAATTTCTGTGATTACTGTTTTTGCCTTATTTGCATTGCATTACTGTTTCTTAATGGGAACACTCAGAAGTGCTTTGTTTTTTCTAGTTGTAGAATAAGTGACAATTCCTGCTTGATGAAACACAACTTATTAGCTGAGCCAGGAAAAAGGAGCAAACAAGTATTTTTCTGTCTAAATAAACAAAATTCATAAAGATCTGGAGAACAAGAGGAGTTTATTAAGAGATGCTTCAGCATGGAAAAAGTGCAAGCTCACAGCTGAGATCACACAAAAAGGATGGAGTGAAGTAGAGGTGATTATTAAAGGCCTCCTCCTTTGGTTTGGTTACAGCAGCCTCTCTCCAGCCACTTTATTCAGCACATTTATTTGATATTTTGCTTTGTAACTTGAGGAATCATGAACTGGAAAAAGAAATGAACGTGTGCAAATAGGTGGTGATTGATGCTGGTGTGTGGCTGGACTTGCACTGGTCATGTGAGGTGTGTGGACTGTCTTTACCTTTAAAACCTTTCTCCTACAATGACAGGGTGAAAAATGAAAACTTTCCTAGTACCTCTGCTTTTAATGTTCACAAATGCTCTTCACAAGCCAGAAGGTAGTAAGGTAATATGTCTGATTTCAAAGAGATCGACAACTTAATTGGTGTATAAATTTAGAGCTAATAATGCATACTTTTTTGGGGGTTAATATATTCTGTATACTTTGTGTGTTAGCTGGGTAATTTGTTTCTGCCTTCTACCTTAGGAAGAAATGGGTTAGTGCTATTTATCTTATTTCTTGTGGGAGACTTTTATAAAGTGTTTGCTGGGCTGCTGATAGAGTGCATTGCAAAACAGTCATTCCAATTTTTACTAATCCGAAGCCATTTTCGTTAAGAAGCACAGAATGTGACTTGAACAAACAAAATACATTTAATTTGGGACTGGTGCATGAATTTTCCAAAGAGAATAGCTAATCAAAGAGTGAAGTTCACAGAATAATAACGTGATTGGAAGTGTCTGCTTTGTTTACTGATATTAGTCATGCTGAAAACAGGATTTTGAGAAGCAAATTGTCTGCGGATGCATTTCTCCCTCAGCACTGCTGAAGTATAACTTATGTACAGGGTATTGTAAGGACTCTGAATGGGCTTAACAGGTGAAAACCTACTGGGTGGCCCTTTAGATGAAAGAGATTGTGATCCCAACCACACTCCACACTGCAGTTTCTGGGAACAGAGAAGATGCGGGGGCTGCTGTGGGGTTGTGGTTCAAATCCCTCTCCTTCCCCCCAAAACAAGGGGACCGCTATGAGACTCATCTTCTCCTCCCCAAGTGCCAAGCATGTGTCTTTGGTTTTGCCTTCTCATGCATATGCAAGTACTTGCATATGTTTATGGGTAAATAAAAACAAAATGCTTATCACTAGGAGATTCTCTGCTCTGCCTACTGAGAGAGCAGATTATCTGCATGGCAACTACGAGTCATGTCATTTGAAGAACTGCTTGGAACATGCTCGTTTCCTTCAACAAGGATCAAGGTACAAAATATGTACAATCAATTAGAATAAAATGTCAACTTCATGCCTTGTCACAGGTGTAACTTTTACCTTTAAATTGTTTTTTAAATTATGGAGTAACCAGATCTTGCCTGCCTGTATCTCTGGTTCAGCACAGGACCACAAACTGTTGATGGAGGATAGGTTTGTGTCTGACACAGCTCTGCTTCTCTGCAGTACACTTTCTGACCAGTTGAAGAAAGAAAAGGTGGTGGTATTACTACTATTATTACTTTTTACTTTATTTAATGGATACCTGGTGTCCCTCTGTGCAATGCACCCTGTCTGTGTCAGCACTTTAAATCATTAAAGTTGTTTATTATTTATCATGTGTTAAATGATAACAATGTGACATTGCAAAGGATGTAGGCTGAAAGAGAGGCAGATGTGATTTATGCTTCTTGCAAGCTGCCTTTGTAAGAATTCTGAGATTTCACACCAGTGAACCTCAGGTTGGTGGATTTTACAGGCTATTCAACTAATTCAGTCCCATCTTTTAAACATCTGTCGCCTCTGAAAAGTTCTCAGTGTAAAGAGGAAACTGGTTTTTATAAGAAGAAACTGTCAAAGATCAGCTATGTTCAACAATCTAAAGCATCACTTATGTACATCAGCACTAAACTATGCTCATTTGGATAGCATGAATGGCTAATTTTAGCTTAAAATTGGAAGCAATTATGGGTTCAGGAAGAAAAGTAGGGCTGTATGTCATTAGTAATTGATTTCTTTTGTGGAAGAGCTTGAAATGAGCAGTTAAGAAGACAAACATTGTTAAGTGATGCAACCTGTCACATGTAATATGCAGATGTTTCCCAGATTTGTGTGTATATGTCTCAGGTGGATGGATACTTCTGTTGTCACTCCCCCTCCTTCCTTTGCTTCCCTAAAAACTTCTACTTTCCTTGCTGAAACTGAAGCAGATGATAGCTTGTACAGAGACCAGCTTGTGTACAAAGAGGAGAGTGGTATGCTATGGTGTAGGAAGCTGTGAGCTTCTTGGTAAGATCTTGTTGCTAGCTTTCAATATTACAAGGTATTGTAAGTAATTGGCTTACCTGTGCATCTTATGGTAAACTGAAATAAGTCAGTCCAAAAGAGCAATAATGTTCTGTACACTGATGAGAAAAACTTAGAATCANGGAAGATGTTCCAGCCCCTCCATCATCTTTGTGGCTCTGCACTGGACTCTTTCCAGCAGTTCCCTATCCTTCTTCAACTGAGGTGCCCAGAACTGGACACAATATTCCAGATGTGGCCTCCCCGGAGTAGAGTAAGCTTGTGTAGGGGTAGTACTGACTTTGGTAACGTACTCCTGCTCCTTCTTACTTCCTTTGATTCTTGGAACAGTTTTTGATCTTCCAAGGATGTGGTCCTCAGCAATTTAGGGAATAGCTATTGGGTCAGGCATCCTGACAGCTCTCCATAGAGTCAGGTTGAAGAAATGGCCTTGCATTCAGTTTTCACTGAACCTCACCTTCTCATCTTCATGGAGCCACCAGAATGGAGTCATCTTCATGGAGTCCACCAGACCAGCTGCTGGAACTGGATTGTCATCTTTTCTCCTGCCAGAAAGGTTGACAATATAATACCCTATACTGTCTTTAAAGTATTTAAGGGCTAGGAAAAGGAGGGAGAGTACTTCCCTCAGAGCTTAAGTTACAGAGGATCACTTAACTGACCATCAGCTCTAGGATCTTTACGTTGCCTTGGTGGAGTCAGCAAGTGAGGAGAGAAATGATGAAATGATAGTTGTGTCTGGAAACCAGAATTTTAAGAGACTCTGTTAGATCTCTTCTCTGGGAAGGATTTACGTTCACATTTTTTTCTGCAAACAGATGTGAATCATAAGTCTGGGTTGATTAGTTTAAACTCAGTGTTATGCTAATGTGATGATGTGGTTTTTGGATTAGAACTAGACCATGTCTAGTTTTTTTGTTGTGGGGACAAGGTGAGTGTGTATCTGTCTGCACAAAACGATTGTGAACTGGTTGGACAGAAGTCAGAGAGTTGTGGTCAANTGGTGGATGGAAGGATGAGCATGAGCCAGCAGTGTGCTCTTGTGGCCAAGAGGGCCAATGGGATTGTGGGGTGTGGTTAGTAGGTCAAGAGAGGTTCTTCTTCCTCTTTACTGTACCCTGGTGAGGCCACATCTGGAATATTGTGTCCAGTTCTGGGTCCCTCAGTTGAAGAAGGATAGGGAACTGCTGGAAAGAGTCCAGCGCAAAGCCACAAAGATGATGAAGAGGCTGGAACATCTTCCTTATGAGGAAAGGCTGAGGGAGCTGGGTCTCTTTAGCTTGGAGAAGAGGAGGCTAAGGGGTGACCTCATCTATGCTTTTAAATATGTGAAGGGTGTGTGTCAGGAGGATGGGGTCAGGCTCTTCTGAGTGAAGCCCAGTGACAGGACAAGAGGCAATGGCTGTAAGCTGAAGCATAGGAGATTCCGTGTGAATACACGTAGGAATGTTTTCCAAGTGAGGGTGCCAAAGCCCTGGCACAGACTGCCCAGAGAGGTTGTGGAGTCTCCTTCTCTGGAGGTATTCAAAACCAATCTGGACGCGCTTCTGTGTGACCAGGTCTATGGAATCATGCTGCGGCAGGGGGGTTGGACTAGATGATCTTTCAAGGTCCCTTCCAACTCCCAATATTCTGTGATTCTGTGATTCTGTGATATAGACCTGCCAGGTGGGATCCTGTTCCTCAAGCATTATGTAATTCGAGGATATTTGGCATGTGCAAGGGTGTCCAAGAAGTCTGGTAGGGGGCTGGCAGCAATAACACAGGACCTACATCTGACCCATGCTTGTCTGGAGAGGTAACTAGAAGCCAAACAGGATTCCCAGCAGCATCTCAGAAGAGCTGAACACCTCTGTGAACCATATGGCTGTTTTTCTGTGCAGAGGATTGAGAAGTATTATGACAAGTGGTCAATTTTTTATATGAGTGCCTGGGAGACGTGGCCTGTCCTCTGAGGAGCTAGGCTAAAATGGGATTTCCTGTCCCATTTTCTAAGAGAAGTCTGTCTAGAAAATGGCAGGTTTGCATATGGCTTGGAAGCTGAAGACCAGAAGTTCTCTGTGGAGTTCTAGTTTATAAAGACAAATACATGCAGGAAAGTTGGCTGAAAAAGAAGGATTTCCAGTTTGCTGAATACTTTTTGATTTGATTTGGGTTCAAAGTTGGCAGGATTGTTAATTTCATGAACAGCTGAGGGGTGAAAATCCTCTTACTTCAAATCTGAAGGATATCTGCCAAGTACATCTGCTTTGGGACTAGCACCCTTCCGAGCCAAGACAGCAGAATTGTAAGAAGTCCAGGGTTCACTCAGGAGTCTTTTGTGGATTAGGTCAACATTTGTCAGGACATTTTTTTAAAGAAAAATTTTCAACTCAGCAAACCTTTTTGGATGACCTTGTTTCAGTCAAAAATTTCCAAGAATCTCTGTTTGCAGGATCTGAACCACACACAGGATACATTTAGCATGTCTATTTTCTTTCCTTAGGACTATTTATGGCAAGAAAAATAACATAAAGATTCCATTTATCTAATTTTTGAAATTCATATATGGCATATGTGTGCTTCTGACATATTGTAGGTTGATCTCCAATCATTAATCCTCACTTTCCTAAAGACTGAAAAGATCTGTGCAAAATTCTTGTGGAAGAAGAAAATAACATGTTTGTATTTAGGCACTCAATAACTTTTTCAGACTACATTAAAATGGAATCTTAACATTTAGTTATATTGAACTTATCCAGTATGGTGTCTTGGCTTCTCACGGCTTGCTGGCTAGCTGCATGGTATTTGGTGTGATTCTATAGTTTATAGTTTCTGACCATACCAAATCAGCCCAAAATTTAGACCTAGTTTAAAAAAATAATGTGTTCATGCTTTAAGAAAAAAAGTAAATTACTTAATGTACAGTAAAGTAAAAAAAAATATAAAAGATTACCTCACTTACTGCTGGTTTTTAACTCTGGAACGTCATGATTCTGGCAACCCCACACCTCAATTGTAAATGTTTCTTGTTTTCATCATGGCTGGGTTAAAGAAAAAAACCTCCAGTCCCTTTTATTCTGGTTTCCTAAGGGAATGAGTCTTAAGGTCTTATTTTATCTGCCTGTCAGTCAGTCTCTTAATCACTTTTGAATTCACTAGCTGGTTTCAGCCACCTTTGACACAGGATAGCCACCTCTCAGATACTGCACTCCTACACATTTTGTGCGATTCAACAGCTATGTCAGGAAGAAAGACTTTATTAGAAATCCCTCCAAGGAAATGACAGAGATGCCTCTTATCCCTCCTGCAGAGTAGCAGCCACCCAACCAGTCAGCAAGCTGATGCAGACCTAGTTCCAGGTTAGCTGTCACATACGGACTGTGGCACTGGGGCCCTGAAAATGCTGTGAATCCAGAATGGATGTGGGAAAGTCTGAGGATGTGGGAAGGGGAGAGGGTTAGAAATGTGTGGGTTTGAAAACATGGAGGAGATTGGGATGATGCAGTGCCTAACAGCAAGGAAGTTAGGCTTACTGTGGGAGTGTGCCTGAAAAGGGGATGTAGAAGCCAAATCAGTCAGGATATTTTGCTCAAAGTCAATAAGGAACTACCTTAGACTAAGGCACAGGGGAAGGCGAGATGCATTTATCATTCTGTTTATGTGTTTTGTATCCCGGCTCCTTGGTGAGTGACAATGTGTAGGTAGACAACTGATTATTGAGTGTTTGATGATGATCTCTCCAATCTTAGCCCAGAGCAAATGCATTTAACATCTTGATTTTTCTATTGAATAATATTGTGGCATTGGTTGCATACAGTACTTTCTAATGTCTTATTAACTAAACAAAATCACAGAGTACTTTTAACAATATGACATTTGTTTGGCTTCATTAATATAAACTCAAACCGATTTTATCGTCCCTGCATACAGAGGACCCATTTCTTCCAGGAAACCAGATTTATTCTCTTTGTGAGAAGAATATTAATAGAAATTCCCATTACCCAGCATACTTCTCTACCTGAGAAAATTTCTAAATTTCAGCAAGTTTTGCAGTAAATAAATGTAACTCTCAGAATATTTCATGGTGGTATAATAGAGTTATCTTGCCAGGCTTCCAAACTGTCTGCGACAAATGAAAGCAATATTCTATGTTTGGCTTATGTTCTTGGTGCTTCAGGAAAGGAATATTTGTAAGGATTTACTGAGGGAGAATACCAAACTGGGTGTAATTTTGTTTTGGAAAATGCCATCATTATGCTCTGTTTGTTTATCTGTTTTATGGGATGGTGTGTTTTGATCACGAGGACTCTGTAGGCAGAATAAGATGGAGACTATGAGACAGATCAAACAGCAACTGCTGTTTGACATGCTGTGTTCACTGGCCTACTTTATTAAACCTGGAGTGAAACAACTAAAGTACTAGTGGTAAATATGTCTCAGTTTTCCATAAAATAAGCTCCTGAGTTTTGCTGGTCATGGCTGTTGTTTTTCATATGAAATTGGCAGAGTATCTCATTAAACAAAAGCCAATTATATGGATTAGCAATAATGAAAGAATCATACAAAAAAAAAGTACCCCCTATGGATGTAATTTTAGGAGCACATTATGCAAGGGGTTAATTTGAGAGCTAGGTTGGGTGTTTTTTCTGCATTTTGAAAGCTTTGCTGTAATTTTGTATGAAATTTGAGATCAGTGAGTCTATAATATCTTATGAATAATTTACAATGCCAACAGTCTTTCTGTAGAAGAATACTAAATTAATTAAGGCCTGGAGGAATTTCCATGTGTTTAAGCCACATTATATCTTCAAGGTTTTACTGCTTCAAAGTCACTGAGACGAACTCCTGGCTTTTCAGGTGTTAAGAGTCCCAGGAAAACAAGATTGGTGTCCTTGCATTAGCCTAGAAAAATGAAAGGGCTTGAACATGTGTGTTTTGTGTGCATCTATTAAAATGATGGTACCTTACCTTCACTTTGTTCCCTCACTTTCCTGGGATGTTGTATTTAAAGAAACTGCCTTACCACCTCCCACATGCACAGGTATTTTGCTGGGTTGGATGGCATACTGCAACCTCTGAGCTAGCTCTTCAGGGTGGCTTATTTCTCTGGGCTAAAGGAGGTGGAAGCCTCCCAAGAACAGGAACACCACATAGCTGAGCTTACCTCTGATCTGAAAAGCACAAAGCTGACTTCTAACCGCACCCGCCTGTGCAGAAAGGGATTACTTTGAACCTGCTGGTCAACTTTCAGAGAATCAGTCAGAAACCTCTTATTTTTGCTAGTGTCCAGCCTTAAGCATCTCCCACAACTGATATTACAGTGAAGGGAGAATATGGTGACAACGCCAATCTGATGCACACACATTATTTATTTTAATGGGACAAAATAGCTGCTTTCCAGCTGCTTTTGATGCCCTTAAGTTGAAATGCAAATATAGAAAAACATGTGCCACTCTAACCAGCTAACAGCCGTTCCCCTTTCCTGAAAACCAGTCAAGCACAGAAGAGAGGAAATAAATCCCCCTGTCCCATGGCTAACCACCCTCAGCATCCACTCCTCACTTCCAGCTGCAGACCAGCTACCCTGAGCAGGGTGATTTTATTCTCTGTGAGAAACTTCAAATTTGGTACAGCATTTATTTGAACTAGCCTAGTACTTACCTATGCCTAGTCCTGGGCTCACAGTTACTATGTCCTTCATCTCACACCACTTCTGTTATTCCCACTTCAAGCAAAATGAACTGGAGTTCAGAGGTTACTTTACTGAAGATTCGTAAGGATATTGATGACACAAATGGCACTGAATTTATACAGTCATATTGATATACTATCCATTTCACACCCAAGTCCTGACCCTCCTGCTTTTCAAACTGTATACACATTACTTTGTACTTATGTTGGGGCAAGCTAAACAGTTTTCCAGCTGGGAAAACCTGGGTGTGGAGTCCTGAGCCTCTCTGCCTATATATGGTATAGAATAGCCCCACATGAAAACATAATCCTAGATCCTATCAGCCTGCAGTAACTGTGACCTCAACCAGCTTCTCTGCACTTTATCTCAGTGTGTTTGGGGAGGAAGGTGAAAACTAGGCTCCACCTTGTCTATTTTACAAGGTACATATTGTTCAGGAGCAATCTGTGGTTTCTTCCTAAAGTTTCCAGTAGAGCAGAAGCATGGTGAGACAGGAAGGAAGGGGACACTGGAAGGTGTTATGCTGGGCCAAAGAAGAGATTCAGCTTTGGTAGCTGTACAGTGTATGTGGGATGAAGAGCTGGATATGGTAGTGCTGGCAGAACCTGTGCTGTCAAGATTTGGACATGTCATATCATAGGGCATTCTTGCTCAGGTGCTGTAACACAGAATATGTCTGTCCTAAGAGGTACAACATCATGATTCTTGAAGTGGGAAACATCCCTGGCAAAGGCAGCAGAAACTCAGCTGCGTGTTCTCAGATATGCACAGATCCGAGCTCACTTCAAGACCAGACTTGTATTTTTTCTTCTTGCAAACACATTTCCTTGTCCAGACAAAGCCATGGGGTTGGTATCTCTAAGAGGGCCCCACTCCAGCCCATGTGGTTTGGCTGAATTTGGCACTGTTCATATGAGTGGGCTACAGACGCAAACACATCTTGACTCCTTCCAAGCACTAAATGGACTTTTTAAACCCGGAGTACTGCTGCTGCAAAGTCTGTGGGCCCCAAAGGATGTTTTGCTTAAGCTTTCTCCTAACTCCACAGTGTAGTTTGGGGAGCCTGGTTCAGCACTGAACTCTGCTTCTTCCTTATAAGCATGTACTGAAATGCTTTCCTGAATTAGGACCTCTCTGGCACCATGACCAATTTTTACATATGTTAAATCAGAAAGGAACTGAGGCAAAGACTCAGGATACAGAAAGCTGCAGTGTCTGATTATATGTGGTCAAATTACTGACTGTGTATGTTCAGGCTACTTGAACAAATTAAAAGTGGAGGGTGGAGGAAAGATAGTCAATGAGGCTTGTATCATTGTAGGTGGGGGGAAGTGAGGCTAGGGACCCTCAGCAATACTCAAATTGTCCTGTTTGCCAATATCCAGGGATAATTTACACATCAAAAGGAGAGAGAGGAAATGGACATGAAAAGTGTCAGCAGCTGCCAAGTTAAATAAAAGCCCCTCAGTGAACATGAAGAGCACTAAGAGCCATTTGGAAAGTTGGCTGCAGAAGAAGAGGTTATGTGAGAGCTTATACCCAACCACCGCCTTGGCCCCTTGGGAACCAATACAGACATGAAATTCACTTGACCTGCAGGGCTGAGCAAAATATGGCCACACATCAGTAAAGCCTGATGCTTAAGTCATAAGAAACAAAAGCAGGCCTGTGTGAGATGCCAGACGAGTGGGATCAGGTAGCAGGAACCACAGCCTGACTTCAAAATGCCTGAGTAAATCTGGGCTGCTAGGTTTCCACTGGACTGAATCTGAAGAAAATAAATTGGAAGAAAAATGCTGTTCCTTTCTTTACTAGCAAATGAATGTAGGTTGAATTTGCATAAGCAGGAAGCAATATTTCTAAGATGGTATTTTAAAAAATATAATGCTTTGTAGCTTTGGCGTTAAAGCAATTTCTATTCTTGTCATGAACCACTGAAGGACAGACAGTGTGTTTGGGTGGGATATAAACACCCAAATCTTTCTTTGCCTCTCTTCCCTTGTATTATTTTTTTTTTCTCGTTTGCTTGGAGCAAATTCAGAAATGGTCTTGATTTTCCCTGTGACATCCCACTCTTACTTTCTACTGCTGAAAAGCTGCTTAAGATATGTTGTCAAACAATGTTGTCCTGACTCGACTTTGCTAGGAGGTGGTGCGAATGATCTGGGGTTTCTGATGCAAGTGTTAGGAGAGCAAAACTAATTGTTGCCCCAAGCAAGAATCTTCCAGTGAGAAGCTAATCTCTTTTACACAAGTCTAAACCTGAAATAACTCCGCAGACGTCAGTGCAATCACTCTAGATGTACAAGAAAGGCAAATCTGCCCTCAAGTCCTCTGTCTACTTTCCCTGGGGAGGGCAGCCTGGCTCAGGAGCTGGGGAGGTGCAAGAGTGCCTGCAAGGATTGCTGCCTTTTTATACAATCTGCATCAGCTTCGTGATCAAAGGCTAAAAGTGACCATAACAGGCTGAGTCCTGGGCTTTCCTGTTCACAGGACACAAGGCAGGCTTAACCCTGCCCTCTTAACTCCAGAACTTGGGGCTTTGATGGGCGGAGTCACATGCATCTCCACTGCTGTGACTCTTTGTTCCAGCCGGTGGTGCTCCTTTGGGTGGTGCTTTAAAACCTTGGATGTTTCAGATACATTAAGGCTTGATACAGTACATACTCTTGGTCCAAAGTGTTGGGGGTCTACACCTGTACCCCAGTGCTGGTCTGTCTGCCTCCTCTGTGATCTGTTTGATGTGATGAAGCCTGCAGCTGCTGGAGGCCTCTGCTCTCTAGAGACAAGCCAAATATCCCACAGGGTGGCTCTATCTTTGGCTGCCGTATGGCAGGGATTGGATTACAAGCAGCTCCATCCTGACAAGGCTTTGGAGGAATAATAATATCTTGAATATTATAGAATTTGAGGAATAATAATATTGGGGGGATAATAACACACTCCAGGGAATGAGGTTGTCTCTCTCCTTCTTACCACCCTGGCACAGAGAGGGTATAGCTTCTTATCTGTAGTGGGAATTAACAGCTTCTTCAAGACCCATGTGCCAGTTCAACAGTTAAAAATGTTCTCAGCATGTGTTCTGGCACTGCAGATGGGATGGGGATCTCCCTGCAAAATAAAACAACTGGGTCTGCTTGAAATCTCTCTGTTTCTTCAGCCTGGAAGGCAATAGCATTCAGCAATTTTCTTTGACACCTCTCTTCCTTTCTTCTTCCAATCACTTAAGGAGCAGGTAGGATTTTGCTCTATTCTTTTTAAGATTCAGACTCCCATGTGCTCTGCTTCTGCATAGGTCCATCAGTTCCAAGAAGCTTTGTCAGTATAATCAAGCTGAGCATGTAATACACCAAAAACACAGTTTGGGATATTGAACCCTGAATTCAGGATGATAATCCTGAAAATAAATAATCTGATTTGTTTTTCTTTGCTAGAACAGAGATGATTTCTGATGTAACAGATTCGCATTGCCTTCAGAAACCCCTTTACTAGCACCAGATTTAATACTTGAGGCTAAAGGAGAAGGGTTAGTTTTGACAGTGAAAAGACATAGTAGCAACAAGTCTGGAGGGTGCAAATTTCTTTTCTCAGAAAATGAGGAAAGTCCCCTGGATGAAAACCCTACCACACACAGCAGAAGTGTCTGCATGTTTCAGCATCCTCTTCTGGCTGGCAAGCCCTCTTCAGCTGAGAGAGATGACCAGTTTGCCAGTCTTTGGGCTGTATGAGAGCAGCAATTGCATGTGTGCTATGAGGCCAAAGAGCCACATGCCCTGTGAAGGGTGAGCCCTGGGACAGTGTGACTATCATCACATGCTGTTAGTGGTTTGCTGCACATGCACAGGATGTTCACCTTTGCTGTTAGCTTGAGAAGGGGAGATGTTACCAAACCAAGAGGAATAAAAACTAGGCGAATCATAATAAAGCTCTGGCTTAGCTGGCCCTAGAGAATAGCAGAGGGATTTACTGCATAATCTAGAGGGATCAGTGGGCTCAGAGAGCTCTGAAGCCCAGGACTAGTTCAAGGGAAGAGCAGGACAGACTGTCAGAGGCAAATTTGAGCCCTTAGCAGCAGTATACAGCGTGCATTGCAGCTTCAACACTGCCTGCTGGTGTCTTCCTCCATCGGTGCTGGCAGCATCTTTGAAACAGCTGCTTGCCCTCCTACTCCAGCGCACAGCAAGGTGCAACAATGGCAGCTGTTCCACAGGAGAGCTGCTCAGGAAGGGCAGCTGGATCTGGAGAGACTTGCTCTGGGAAGGGCAGACCTTGGGCTTTGCACGTAACAGTCCGCACAGGCGAAGTACCATCTGCTGAGAGGTGACTGATGCAGAGGAGGCAGCAAGGACAAGGATTACTTCTCAGAGCCAGAGATGCAGACAGTCTGGAATATATTTATTTTTCTTATTTCATCAGGATTGCTAAGAAAAAAAGAGGCTCTGGTACAAAATCACATCTTTGCCAACTACAGATGTGCACACCTAATGCATGAAGCAAATTGGGAACAGTGAACAAACTAATCTGAAAATCCTCTGAGCTGCAGAAAAAGAAACAACCCCAAAAGTGAGAAACTAAGCTGCACTGCCCTGATCTCTTTGCCATGGGGCACAAGAGAGAGGAGAGAAATCAAATCAAACTTGGTGGGCTTTTAGCTGCCTTTGGAGGAAGTTTCTGCCTGACATGAAAGCCACAGTCATAGCAGACACTGGAGGTGCCTTTCAGATGATTGCATTAGCAATGGCTCCAGGTGTCCAAGGCAGACAGCTGACAATTACACCTTTTGTTTTCTTTTCATGTTTGACAGCCAGATACCTTTTTGATCTGCAGTGTGTGCTTGTCAGTGTGTGTGCTTGTCAGTGTGTGTGTGCAAACATTTATATTTATATATAATCTCAGATGTATCAGTCTGGCAGAGTCACGAATAGCTTACCTGAGCATTTAAACAAATACAAGGCTGATTTACACACTATAGTATTAAATGGAGGGGTTCCCTTTTGGCACTTGTGGTCCCCTGCTGTTTTACAGAACATGTTCTTTCTTGTGACACTGTGAAATAATAAGGTTGTTGTGCAGATTTTACTGAAGAAAAGCCAGTCCTGTGGCTGGTTTCCCAAATCTTGAAGAGTTATACAGAAGAATATTTCAGCTGGACTTTGAGGTTTAGCATCTCACAGCAAGGTCCAGAGTGATGGGATGCACATTGTGCATGGTGCCTATCCAGAGAAGAGAGTTGGTTCGGCAGCTGAAGGATCTTGGAGATGGAAAAGACTTAA
>VWZX01002936.1:949144-1094218 GCA_013399015.1 Galbula dea | reverse complement strand
CGGTCTCTGCCCTGTCCTCATCCCGCATCCTTCATCCTGCATCCCTGGACCCTCCCTTATCCCCATCCCGCATCCTCAGTCCCTGCCCTGTCCCCGTCGTGCATCCCCGGTCCCTACTATGTCCTCATCCCACATCTCCTGCTCCTGCCACACCCCCATCCTGCACCCCTCGTTCCTGGTCCCTCCCCTGTCCCTATCCCGCAGGCCCTGTCCCTTCTCTGTCCCCATCCTGCAGCCTCTATCCCTGCACTGTCCCCACCCTGAATACCCGGGACCTACCACGTTCCCATCTCACATCCTCCATCCCTACCACATCTCCATTCTGTACCCCTCATCCTGCATTTCCAGCCCCTACTGTATCCCCATCCAACAACCCCTGTCCCTGCCTTGTCCCCATCCTGCATCCCCCAGGCCTGTCAGGACCCCACCCTGTAGCCTTCACCCTCCATCCCTACCAAATCCCTATCCTGTATCTCTAACCCCATCTTCTAACCCATCATCTTAGGACACCTCCATCCACCTAGGCTTGGTGATGGTGACAACTCACCCCAGCTGCAGCTGAGGAGCTCCCAGCATACAAGTTTTAGGCAAGTTCTAAAGCATTAGGTTGGATCTTGCAAACCTGTAAAACTGGCAAAGCGGAGCTGTCACTCCACCAGACTCAATGCGTGGGCTTAACATTATACAAAGGGATCAAGCAAGGTCCAAATTTAAGTCCATGCACAACAGTTTGCTGGATCACAGCCTAAACTGATGAGAGGAACAGACCAGAGCCTTTAATTCTGCCTAGGAACAGAGGTGTGAAATGAATTTAGCCATGCCAGGCTACAGCAGCAGGATAAGCCACTTACCATCGAAATTCAACCAACTTCCAAACAGTTACAGAAAACATTGCCACTAAAACATGTCTATGTTGGCAAGAAGTGGAGGAGCATCCCCAGATGGGCCTTACTTTGTAGAAAAGCCATGTTTGCTTCTAGAGATGATCTTTGCAAGGTCAAAGCTCCAAAGCTTGTCATAGAATAGAACCATGGAATGGTTTGGGCTGGAAGGGACCATCTAGTCCAACCCCCTTGCAGTGAGCAGGGACATCTTCAACCACATCAGATTGCTCAGAGCCACAAGCAACCTCACCTGGAATGGCTCCAGAGATGACCTTTCTACCACCTCTCTAGGCAACCTGGGCCAGTGTCTCACCATGCTCAGGGTAAAAAATGTCTTCCTTCTATCTAGTCTAAATCTCCCTTCTCTTAGTTTCAAACCATCACCCCTAGTCCTGTCACAACAGACCCTGATAAAAATCTGTCCCCATCTTTCTTATCTCCCAGGAGCCTTCTCTTCTCCATGCTGAACAACCCTAACTCTCTCAGCCTGTCCTCATAGCAGAGGTGTTCCAGCCCTCAGATCACTTTTGAGGCCTCTTCTGGACCCTCTCCCACACGTCTCTGTCTTTCCTGTGCCGAAGAGTCCAGATTGGGACACATCACTGCTGGTGAGGTCTCCCCATAGTGGAGTACAGGTGCAGAATCCTCTTGCTTAAGGAGGTAGGAAGGCTTAGTCCCAAAGCCAGCTGCACTACAAGCCCACCTCAGTGAAGAAGATCTCAGGAAACAACAGAGGAAAACAGCTGCAATAGAAATGCCAGCAATACCCTGTTAAGGAAAAGCTCCAAGGACAACCCAAGTGTAGACATCACCCCATGTCCTGTAGTGCTCAGCTTCTGGGTAAGAGCTGTTAAAAACCCAGCAGGTAGAAGCTTTCAGAGGTGCATCCCCCCTCCTGT
Organism: Galbula dea; assembly: GCA_013399015.1. Classification (NCBI taxonomy): domain Eukaryota; kingdom Metazoa; phylum Chordata; class Aves; order Piciformes; family Galbulidae; genus Galbula; species Galbula dea. The sequence continues at coordinate 1,092,435 of VWZX01002936.1, read as the reverse complement.
GGCTGGCTGCACAGATGGCAGCCATGTGAGCAGCTCCCAGGTTGGTTCTTCAGGCAGCAGATGAGATTTGCCAAGTACCTCTTGAGGCTGGCGGAAAGATGACAGCAACCGGTGTGAAGTGCTCTCAGCACCTCCCTGCATCAGGCTGCTCTGCTCACCAAGCAAATCATCTTCCTTCTCCACTTGGAGAGCACAAAGGCATTCAGCTGCAAGGAAAAGCAGAGACAAAACCCCCAGTGGCTGTAATTGGGTACAAGTGCAGGCTCCAGAGTAAAGGGCAAGCAGGAAAATCACTGACGATTTGATTCTGTGGCAGGCAGGCTTGAAAGTAGAGATGAGTGATTTGGTCTTGACACCCCATCAGGCTGTGCTGCTATTCAGCAAGACCTGGACAGGCTGGAGAGTTAGGTAGAGAGGAACCTCATGAAATTCAACAAAGGCAAGTGTAGAGTCCTGCAACTGAGGAATAATAACCCACATGCACCAGGACAGGTTAGGGGTTGACGTGCTGGAAAGAAGCTCTATGAAGAGGGACCAGGGAGTCCTTGTGGACAACAAGTTCACTATGAGCCAGCAATGTGCCCTCATGGCCAAGAAGGCCAAAAGTATCCTGGGGTGCATTAAGAAGAGTGTGGCCAGCAGGTTGAAGGAGGTTCTCCTCTCCCTCTACTCTGCCCTAGTGAGACCACCTCTGGAGTCCTGGGTCCACTTCTGGGCTCTCCAGTTCAAGAGAGACAAGGAACTACTGGAGAGAGTCCAGTGGAGGCTTCCAAGAGGCTGAGGGGACTGGAGCATCTCTCTGATGGGGAAAGGCTGAGAGCCCTTGGGCTGGTTAGCCTGGAGAAGAGCAGACCCAGAGGGGATCTGCTCAGTGCTGATCAATATCTAAGGGCAGGGCTCAAGAGGATAGGACCAGACTCTTTTTAGTGGTGGCCAGTGATTGAACAGGGGGCAATGAGTACAAACTGGAACACAGGAGGTTCCATCTAAACATGGGAAAAAAACTTAATTCCTGTGAGGGTGACAGCACTGGACTAGGCTGCCCAGAGAGGTTGTGGAGTCTGCTCTGGAGAGATTCCAAATCCTAGGCAACCTGCTCTAAGTTGACCCTGCTGTTGATCTCCAGAGGTCACTTCCAACCCTCACCATGCTGAGATTCTGTGAAACACAATCAGCAGCACATTTTAGGGGAAAAAGAAAAGGCATTTGAACCCTGACCACTTCCCACTACTGTCTGTGCAGGCAGTCAGCACGTGGCCACAATGGCCAGCTCACTTTGGGAGGAAACAGGATGAAAACCTCCTTTAAAAGATCATCAACACAAGTGGGTGCTGCTGGAGCAGCTCTGTCCCTAGCTAACATGCTCCCTGCCCTGATGACCCCATGATTCCACATTCACAGCAGCAACCATCGCTACTGCCAGGCTGTTGGAAAACAGCTAAACACCAGCAATGTCTGTTTGTCAAAGCATTCATCTTGGGGTGAGTTGAGAGCCTGTATCACTGTTCTTACCAAACATGGAGATGTAGAAGAAAAAACCAGTTGTCTTCACATCTCTGAAGGATTTACAATGGTATCAAAGAGTATGGTGCTTCTTTTAATGAAGAAACCACCCACGAGACCTATGGTTTTTGCCACGCTCCCAAACAGCCACTCCAGAGACCTCTTATCAATGTTGTTGTTGTGTGCTGGAAGTTTAATTACAGGAATGATCAGTGCAACAGGAGATAAACACTTTGCTCTTGAAGGGAATTAATTTATTTGGAGATCTACATCACACAGCTACACTGCTGGAGATCCAAGCAATGCCTGACCTCACTCTCATTCAATCATGCTCTTGGATTTTACATACTTGTTTTAAGAACAAACTTCCTTCTTCTGAGACAAAGCCATGCTTAAGCAGTGGTGATGCCCCAAAAGTCACCTGCAGCACTTTTTCTACTTGTTTTCTTGGAAAACAAACAGGCAACAGATATCAAATGGGCAATTTTGTGACATTTCAGCTACTAACAGGGAAAAGAAGGAGGAAGGACCACGCAGGGAAAACTGCAGGGAAATGCCACGGTTCCCAGCTGCAGTGGACTGCCAAGGAGTCACAGGGCATCCCTGCTTGGAATTCCCAGATCCTATAAAAACATTTAATTGCTCCATTGCATGCCTCTGCACACAGAGCAGCCCTGCTGAGGCTTCAGGAGAAGGTCAGCTGCCCAGATGTTGCATAGTAGCCAGAGGCATCTGAGGAGAACCTCTGTGAAAGACGCACCGAGTCCAGCTGCACCTCTCCGAAGTAGAAGTTCTCAAAGAGCTGGAAGAGAAGAGAAAAAACATTTGAGGGCCAGCTAGAGAAATACAGCCTGCAGTTGGTTCATGGGTCTCTCCCAAGAGCTGGCCCTGCAAAAAGCCTCTAGACTTGTTTTGCCTTTAACAAAACTATTCTTCAACTTATTTGCCCCCCTGGGGACTGCACTTAGCCTTTAATGCAGCCACGATATGAAACAAACACCTCTCTTCCTCTGCAGCACTGGCTGCTCAAACCTTCTTACTTTGCTTTCTGACCATGCCTCATAAAAGGAGCTTGGGGAGGCTTTTCACCACCCTGGGGTGGCTTTTGAGGTGGCAGGCTCCACAGGAGCAAGGACTGAGGCCACAACGTTTTTACCAATCCAGGCCACAGGATGTATGACTTAACAGTTACAGCTCAGTCCTAATTCAAATGAGCAGGCTAGAGGCTCAAGGCTCTTCATCCCAGCACTGATCCTGCTTTGTTCAACAAACCCTTCTTTGTTCAGCAAAGATGTGAGTGCAAATTACTAAAAGCAAGTCAACAGTGGGACCCAGAGAGCATGGTTCTGCTGATTAATCCAACCCATGAAGCAGCCCAAAGAAATGACATCAGAATTTCTCACAGGGATGTGCTGCAATATTGCTGGACAAGCACTGTGTCCAAGCATAAAGTGCTTCTCTCATTTCATTAAGATGCAGGAAATTGCTCTACTTGGGAACATCAGTCATGGCTTAGGAAAAGCTTTCCTGTGAAGATGCTGATTTCCAAACTCCCCATAGCAGGAGCACTGTGAGTCACTGAGGGCCTGAGCAGTGACATCTGCCTACCAAGGACATCTCCAAAGCATCCACTCCTTCTATCTCCCATTGAATCTTCTGTCCCTGCAGGTGGCACTGATTTGGGTGTGACTGCTCTTCTGTGGGTTCTCCCAAGGGTATTCTACTTTGCAAACACCTCTTTTTCCCAAGGGGACCAGCTAGGTTTATTGTAGGACAATTCCTGGTTTTGCTGTCACTCCTCCACAAAGGAAAAGTGCCTTAGGGAAAGGGATTCCCTGCCCATCTTCAGGGCAGCAGGGCTCAGGTCAGGAAGCACTACCAAAGTACCTGGGTCATAGACTAGATGCCAGCCACCACACTGAACCCAACCCCTGCTCTAGGCTGCCAGCTCATCTGGACAACTTTCCACTCAGGATTTGGCTGAGGCCAGTAATTCCTCGTTGACACTGACAGTCAGAATGGCATCTCAGAAGAGAAGGGGTATTTCTATGTGCTGAGCCAGCTCTCAGTGATCACTGAGGCCCTGCTTCAGTTTGAAAGGCCTGCAGCTGCAGTCAGACGTGCTGCAGAGTTCTTGCTGCCAGCAGCCCACCTGCCAGGGACCACCTCCTCCTCCTCACACCTGCCTCCACAGCTGCATAGGCATCTCACCTCCAAGCTGCTTCTACAAAAAAACTCTGGGTTAGCCCAAACCCTGCCAAGAATTGGGTTTTTCTTTGCTGGACAATTTAGCGACAGTGTGCCTGCCTGGGAGAGATGCTGAACAGCCTCTGGCTCACCTGCAGCTCACTCAGCCTTTGGGGTGATTCTTTTCCTTCAAGACCCCAGCACAAGGATTTAATTTGCACAGGGCCCAAAGTAATTCCTCACTAATCACTCAGACTCATATTAAGCTGCAACAGGGGTCCCCATCCCAAGCCAAGAGGCCCCCACTACAGCAGCCTCGCTTCAAGGACGTGTGTCTCCATGAAGCCTCTGAAAAGAAGTTGTGCTAAGGGAGCATCTCAAACAGGGAGAGGAGGAGAAGAGAGAAAAGAAATGACTACAGCCACACAAACTCCATTTTCTACAATGAAAGATTTATACAATGAAAGATTAATCAGATTCCCAAAAGCCTGCATAGTTCATGTTAGAGGACTTAGGATAAAATGCCTCATTAATAAGAGATGGTAGTAAAAAGGGGTTGGTCTCCTTTCTCTTTTTGTTTTAGCTGATCTAAGAAGGAGCTTGCTGTAGGGCTTGTCACCAGCCTGCCTGCTTACCCCAAACCTGAACACCAGTCTCTGTCAAAACAGTCATTCATATCATNAGTTCCAACCCCCCTGCCATGGGCAGGGATGCCAATCACTAGACCAGGCTGCCCAGGGTCACATCCAGCCTGGCCTTGAACACTGCCAGGGATGAGGCAGCCACAACCTCTCTGGGCAACCTGTTCCAGTGCCTCACCACTGTCTGGGTAAAGAGCCTCCTTCTAATTTCCAGTCTAAATCTCCCCTCCTTCAGCTTATATCCATTCCCCCATGTCCTACTGCAACCTGACCAGCTGAAAATATTGACATTCCCTTCCTTCACAGAGAGCTCAGGAAAAATGGAAATTGTTCCTCTCCATTCCTAACAGAGGGAGCAGGAGGTGTGCTGGTAAGCAAGGAGACACTAGGATTTGAAAAGCACTTTTTAAAGGAGAAGGGGGACAAGATGCATTTCTTTCTGTAGAATGAGTGATAGAATCCCAGAATCATAGAATCCCAGGTTGGAAGAGACCTCAAGGATCATCTGGTCCAGCCTTTCTTGGCAAAAGCAGAGTCTAGACAATGAAACATGAAGAAAAGAAATGAAATGCTGAGGTGTACCAGTCACATCAGTCCTGGAAGTCTAACCTTTACAGAAACCAGCTAAAGAAAGAATCTTCCAAATGCTTGTTTACTTTATCTCTGCACACCACAACCTGTTTTCCTTACAAAACACATGTACTTCATGGCAAAAATCATTTAATGAGACCCACCCTCTCTCCAGCCCCTCTTGCCTCACACAGCCTCAGGGACAGTGGACCAGAAAGATAATCAGATGGCCCCAGCAGACATTGCCCAGGTCAAGGGCCCTCCATTTATAAACTGCCAGAAGTGAGGCAAAACACTTGTACCAAAGCACTTTGTATTCCCTTGGCTTTTTGAAGACCTACCACCTCTCCTGTGTCTTAGCATCTGTGTGTTTCCCAGGGAGAATGCTGCTAGAACTATTGATTTTTGGTAATGTAGCTGTACTTTCTGAGAGTAAACATGCTACAAGATTTAGAGGACAACCACAGACATTTTTTTTGGTGCTCTTGTTTCAAACCAGCTTCTTGTCAATGCTTTTTTTTTTGCTCCCTGGGAGGCTTCCCACAATGGAAGCCACTGGATGCCAGGCATGGAGATTGTGGCCAAGACACTGGAGGGCTGAGCTCTGCCTCTGGCAGTGGCAGGGGACATCATCCTTTGAGACCCCCAAAACACCAGGAGCTGGCTTCCTGTCATGAAGCCTCCTCTACCTGGATCCCCAGGGGCTCAGGAAAAGATTTTGACAGGCCAAAGCCTCTCCTTTTGACCTTCACTTCTATTTATCTTGGGGAGAAGCCAAGCAGAGCCAAGAAAGATATTTATATCCTCCCTTGTCCCAGCCACCACAGAAACACTCCAGTTTTGGAGAAGGCCTGTAGCATAGCTAATGAAATGCCTCCTATAAAAGCATTTTAGCATTTTTCATTCTGGGCCAGGCAAGAAAATACCTGGAGGTTGTTCTGCTTCAAGCACAAATGCTTGATAACCCTGAGACCTGCCAGGTCCCCCTCCTGTCCTTTCAGGGACCATGGGGCCACCTTTCCCCAAAAAAGCTGGAAGGAGCAGAAGAAGGTGTGGATCAGGAGCAGCCAGGAAGGAGGTGGCAGGTGGAGAAATCATAGAATCATTAAGGTTGGGTAAGACCCCTAATAGCATCAAATCCAACTGCTAGCACCCACATGCTTACCAAAAGGGATCTGGGTGAGATGTGAGGCTCAACAACAGCAGAGTAATTCTAGAAAGCCAGACATGCTTCAGGATTTACAGTTTTGCTGCCTAAAGAATAAATAAGAGGTTGGGGGCTGTTAGTTTGGGGTTTTTTCAATATTCTAAATGAAAATGAACCTGAGAGAGGTAAAGGTCAGTTTCATGAAGCCACGCTGTGCAAGCTACTAACTCCCATCGAGGGAGTAGCACTTACCAGCCTAAGTGCCCTCTGTCTCTCTGCTGCCTGCCCAAATTAAATTAAGAGCCAAATCAGGAAAGAGCATTGTTAACTTTTAACCTCAAGCTCAGTACCTCTAAGCAAACAAGCCAGGGATGTGCCTTGCTTTTCAAACCACAGCCAAAGACTCAGAAACTGCTCAGTGAAGATGCCTGGGAGGACACAGCATCTCCTACAGGGAGGAAGTGGGTGCCTAGAGAGTGGCACAGCTTGCTCCTGTGAATCCCAGAATCATAGAATCTATGAGGTCTCACTCACACCTAGCATGCTATTCAAATACTGAATATAAAGTGATTTTTTTATGACTGTGTAATGCTCTCACCACTGTGTCTGAATGCCTCACATGCTTCATGGGGTTGGTCAGAATCTAAACTCATCATGCCAGGCACACCTGACCATGTGCCTCCTCTAACAGAGACATATCAGCACTATGGGCTCAATTTTACCAGAGAATCATGGAATTGTTTTGATTGGAAGAGACCTTTAAGTTCCTCAAGTTCAACCATTAAGGCAACACTGCCAGGTCACCACTAAACCATGTCCCTCAGCAGCACACCTACACACCTTTTAAATCCCTTCAGGGATGGTGACTCTTCCAAGGCTTGACAATCCTGTTGCTTGTTACTTTGGAGAAGAGACCAATCCCCACCTTGCTCCAACCTCCTTTCAGGGAGTTGTAGAGAGCAAGAAGGTCTCCCCTCAGCCTCCTTTCTTCTCCAGACTAGACAACCCCAGTTCTCTCAGCTGCAACTCCTAAGACTTGTGCTCTAGACCCTTCACTAGTTTCATTGCCCCTCTCTGGACACACTGCAGAGTTTCAGTGTCCTTCTTGGAGCGAGAGGCCCAAAACTGAACCCAGGGTGCCAAGTGCAGGAGGACAATCCCTTCCCTAGTCCTGCTGGTCACATTACTGCTGAAGCAGGCCAGGGAACAGCCTCCCAGGACCTGCAGGGAATGGCAGGGCCTGTAGCCATGACACTGAAAGCCATGTGTCTTGGAGGCAGGGAGTATACTAGTCCATGGGCAACTCCTATTGCTAATGTTAGCCTGCAAGCTACTGTAGGTCCATGTGTGCAAGTGCTCCTCCTTCTCACTCTCCCTTTTGAGGGGGCAGGTCCAAGGACACAACTGTGCATGTAAGAAGGAAAGGCATGCAGGCAGCCTCATGGTAGCTCCCAGAAAGCAAGCTTTTCTCCATTTCTCCTCCAAAGCCACCAGGAAAAGCCAGCAGTGTGCCTGTCATTTCTAACACTGCCATTTCTCTCCTTTAAGACAATTCCATTCAGGTGATGGAAACCCTTCCTCCTCTGAGGTCTGTTCCCCTCTGTTACCCACCAATTACACAGCATGGGTGTGACAATCATCTTCTGAAGGAAGACAGAGGCTGAAGACTTGTTTCAGGAGAGAAAGAATCACACAGCAAACTGCTCAACACAAACTTCAGCCCCCAACAACTTTCTATCAAAGGCAGAGCAACAGAACAAGACCTCTTTTCCACATTTCCTACCCCCCCAGACTTTTGCCTAAATCCATAAAGTCCTTTTTAGGTAGGAACAACTGCAAAGGAGGACACTTCCTTGATGAAGCAGTTAAAATGTGTCTATAAATGATGCTGTGCTCCTGAGCATGAGTATTTGTCAAGCAGTCAACCTTGGGGGCTTGCTTTCTGCAGCCAGCCCTCCCAGAATGAGACAGCACCTTTGTGTTCAAACCTGGAAACAACAGTAATAAATCACAGCCCTAATCCCCAGAAGGAACAGCAGTGATGTGTTTTCAGCTCCAGCTATGAAATGCAAAGATGCCAGTGCAAACTGGTGCTTTTAAATCACCTGTCACAGGTTCCACAAGCCTAAGAAACAGTAATGGATTCACCTGGAGAGGCAGAGGGCAGTGGGAGGGCAAAAGGAAAAGAGAGTAAGGGGTGTTTAAAACTTCCTTCACGTAATCTCTGGCTCACACTCATGCTGCCTGGCCTGGATTTTGCTGCTACCATCAGGATTATTGATCAGTTTTTAAAGCCTTATGTTGTGTACAGTAGGCAGCCAAAAAAGACCCATCCTGAATTAGTAACAAGTCCAAGCAGCTCTGCCTGAGAGCCTCAAGTGCTCACAAATGCCTAGGGAACGACGACTCACTGCAATGCCTTACAATGAAAAGCTACCACCAAAGAGCAGCATTATCACAGGATAAAATGCATCCACACACACCCCTCCCAGTCTGCAGGGAGCTAGCTCTCTTTGTTGTGAACTCCCAGCCACTGAAAGCAGTGCCTTAGGGTAGGGGTATTATAGATTAACAGTACAAAACTGTCCCCTGTGAATCAGCACTGTGGGTGAGCAGAGGCATGTAATGTCATTAGCCTGTGACCAATCAGCCTAAGAAACCTGGCTGCCCTCAGCAGGGAGCTGAGGGGGGGGGTCCCCATTTTCCCTATTTGGAATGAGCACAGAAATTAGCAACTTCTGAGAGGTGGGAAGGAAGAGGCTTGCAGCTCTGGGAACTACAGCTGTAGATGAGCTCACTATTGTTCCTGCTGTGCAGTCCATGCTGAGGATGGGACAACTAGCAACCCCTTCTTTACTTTTTCACCAGTGTTGAAGGTGTTTATTCACCAGAATATCCCTTCAGGAAGACATGTGAATGGGCTGAACACTGCTTGTCTCTGCCTTTATGGGAGAACATGGGAGGATGGCTTTTGATAGGCAATCCAGCACTGTGGTTATGCAAGATCGTGCCAGGGAACAGGGTCTAGCAGCAGACAGCAGCACAGAGAGCTCAAACCAGGAGATTAAACTCAAGCTACAGAGATGCCACAGGCTTTACAGCTTCATCTGCTCTGCACACAGTCACAACAGTCACCAGCTCACCCGGCAGCAGCTGTTACCCACGATGCGTCCTGATCGGGAGCAGCGGTAAAAGGAAAGAGCTCAGAAAGCCCCGAGAGGAGGTTGCTTTCCATAGGAAATCAGCATGCTACAATGTTATTCTCTCCTTTGGGGAAGAGAAGAAGCAAATAAAATCTCTGGCACCCACTGCCAAGAAAAATTAAGCAGTGTTTCTGAAAAGATGCCTCAACAGAGAGCAACGAAACCTGTTTGTTTTGAGACTCTCTGCATGCTCCCTTGGATACTCCCGGCGAGACTCCCAGCAGAGCACAACCCCAACACTCCAAACCCTTCTTTACACTACAAGGGAGGGGAGAGACCTTGACAGGACCAGACCATGGACTGTAACTTGCCTCTGTAAACAGCAGGCTGGTTTTGAATTAAGACTTGTATTTTTTTCATAGTGAGGGTGCCAGAGCACTGGCACAGACTGCCCAGAGAGGCTGGGGAGTCTCCTTCTCTGGAGAGATTCCAAACCCATCTGGATGTGCTTCTGTGTGACTGGTCTAGGGAATCCTGCTGTGGCAGAGGGGTTGGACTAGATGATCTTTTGAGGTCCCTTCCAACTCCTAACATTCTGTGATCCACAGCTTGGGATGGAGAACACTGCAGAAGAGCAGAGAACAATCACTCTTCTAAAGCATCTAGCCAAGGCACAACTGCGGTACCTATGCCAGCTACAGCAGGGAAGGGGCTGACTCTCTGACAACCAACAGAGTGAATACCAGCCATAAGCAAAAAGGATTCAGAGAGGAAAAGTTACTGATGGCAAAATACATGGATGGATTAAAACTGTATTTAAAAAGAATCAGAAATGGGAAAGTAACACTCAGGCTGAGGGACTCTTAAGAGTGCACTGAACTCCAGCAAACTCCATCTGTCAGTGGTCTTCTGATGAACCTCCTCTGCTGCACAAACCACAGCCTCCAACCCTGCTTTTGGGACCTCACCTATCTGCTTCCTGTGCCTCATTCCTGTGACTTCCCACACAGATCTCTGGCAGGTGGGCTTACAAACACAGTTTAGCAGTGGAAAGCTGTAAAGGAGGGACCCCAAGGGCCAGCCTGCTTGTATCCCCTTCTGGCTTTGGGGATTTATGCTACCAACACCTTCCTGTTGACTACACCAAGGGTCTACAGAAGGCTGTTACTGACACAGCACAGAATAGCAGAAGCTGCCCCATATTCCCAGGCTGGAATAGCTCCTTCTTCCTCATCCTGAAAAATGCACCAAAACCCTTTTTGTCTGCAACCTGGACTGCCCTAAACTCTGATAGACAAATTCCAAACCCAATCTCCTGATGGCTCTCAGAAGATGAGCTACAACTGGGCAATGTGTCAAGATCTAGGGAGTTTGTTCAATTAACAGAGGGTTGTTTTTTTTTCTCCTTCTATTTTCAACATTCAAAATATGTTTTCTGAAACAGTTTGGTGCCAAAAAAGAAATATCTGATTCCTGTATTATTCACTCTGGACACCACTCCACCAATGATTATCTGTCAGAGGTTTAATTGTGCTTGGAAGCTTACCAGCAATAAAGCAGAAGTGGAGGAAAAGTAGGTAGGCACTGATCCAGAGGGATGGTTCTTCCTGGCATTCCCCACCTCCTCTCCAAATTAGCAATTGCTTTCTCTCCATGGCTTTTTAAAGGACTGCTAGCCAAGCACCCAACATCTTCCACTACTGCAGAGGTGTTACAGGATTAAGATGTCAATCAAGTGACAAGGCAAGGGTGGAAGAGAGGGCTAGGAAGGGCAGAGAGAGAAGGCAGTTGTCATCTGGACCATCACTACAAGCACACTGCCTGCTCCAAGGCCTCCATGCTCCAAGGCCTCCAAGCATCAGTCCCAAAGCTTGGTGGGTGTATGTGGATTCTCTGTTTTGTTCTGCAAGCATGCAGCTGGCTCTGGAGTGTCTCTCCATCACCAAAATAGCATCAAGTTGTTCCACTCAGATAACATGAGGAACTGCCCTTCCTCTCTTGTTTTCCTTGAACCTCTGGCAGGTTTCAAAGGGAGGCAGCAGAGGCCCTTTCACCCCATCTCAGTTAGGAAGGGTAACATAGGCAGACTTCAGAAGGGAGAAAATCTGGCCATAAATGTCCCAGTGGCCTATATTTTGGGAGCACAGCTGATCTGCATCTGGAGCATCTCTCTGAGGAGAAAAGGCTGAGAGCCCTGGGGCTGCTTAGCCTGGAGAACAGAAGACTGAGAGGGGATCTTATCAATGCTTACCAATATCTAAAGGGTGAGGGTCAAGAGGATGAGGCTAGACTCTTTCCAGTGGTGTCCAGTGACCAAGGGGCACAAACTGTAACACAGGAACTTCCATCCCAACATGAGGACAAACTTCTTTACCTGTGAGGGTGCCAGAGCCCTGGCCCATGCTGCCCAGAGAGGTTGTGGAGTCTCCTTCTCTGGAGAGATTCCAAACCAGCCTGGACACAATCCTGGGCCACCAGCTCTCTGTGATCCTGCTTTAGCATGGGGGTTGGACTAGATGATCTCCAGAGGTCCCTTACAACCCCTGCCATGCTGGGATTCTGTGATAAGCAAAGCAATAATTCCTTTTTCATTCATACCCAGCTTGCTACTTCTGGAGTTATTCATACCTGCAAGCTTTGCTACAAACAACCAAGACCTGAAATTACAAAAAAAGTAAGCATTTTGGGTTAGCAGAAGCCCAACCCTGGATGCAAGACAGGGTATCTCCTCTATGGCAAAGGTAAAGGCCTCCCAATTAAATCACCAGTGCCATTCTTCAGCAAGCAGTAACAGTACAGCCATCTCTATCTGGAAAAGTACCTCCAATGTAAGAGCAAGAAGCATGTATGGAGTTCAGGGAGAAAGCTCCTAGCCATATAGGATGGGAGGTTTCTTTTTAGATTTGTATTTTCCTGGGTACTGAGCCACAGTAAATGCCATGAAAATGCCAAGAGCTTTTGGTAGGTTCACAAATGCTATCTCATAGGTGTTTTGCTGGTATTTCATGTAGGAATCAGAAAGTGATAAGCTGAAGAAAGGACCAAAAGAGGTCATCAGCTCTCCTGTCCTCTCCTTCCCCAAAGCAGGAGGAGCTCATTGGTAGCAGATCCAAGGCTAACATCTCTTTTCCCTCAAAATGACCAGGACCTCCATGTCTCCAGCTCCTCTAGAGCACTGCTCCATTATCTTTCCCATTACAAGGATTTTCCTCACACCTAATCTCTTTCTCCAGTTTAAGCCCCCATAAGCCAAGTCTCAGTCCACAGGGCTGGTTTTGAGGCAGCTGTCCATCCTGCACCTATGCCACTGCTCCCTCCTGGCCCTGCACTCATTCACAACAGCCTGTTTGGGTTTGCCTCATTTCTCAAGCCCATTTGGAGCTCTGCTCCCTCCCTCTGATATGTGCAGCTCTTCTTCCCTTCCCCAGCCAGGTTTCATATGCAGACCTAAGAGGAACATACTTCAACACTGTCCATAACACCCTCCTGACCTCCCTGGGTGAGAAAGTGGGAAGGGTATGAAGCTCTGCCAACATGGAAGCAGCCAATCCTTCTCCTTCCACTGCTGCCACATGAAACCTTAGCTCTTCATAAAACTGGAGCAAAGCCACCTCAGCTGCCAGAAGGTGATGCAGTAGTGGGGAGCATGACATTCAGTAATAGTCTAAATCAATCTGTCAGGCCTGATTTTTTTGCAGATAAAACTATTTGGGGCCAGGTGCTGGCCTTTGTTCAGCTGAAATCCTTTCCTTCCAAGCTCCTCCTCCTTCACAAGCCAAATCCAGCTGTGTTCCTACCATTGCCACACTGCAAAACCTTAGCTCAGGAGTTTGGGTCCATTCCCCCCCCAGCACAAATCCATGAAAATTCATGTGCCTGAGGAAATCAAACCCTAGTTGCTATGGTGAAAGGCATTCTGCAAACTAAGAAACAAATACAAGTGGGACATTTGGAGGTTATCAGATTTTTGCACATCTTTCAGGCACAAATACCAAACCCTCCAGCACATTAAAGGCTCTGCTGACTTCCCAGACCCTGCTATGCCTCAAACAAGAGGGATTTACCATACAACTTCAGGAAATTAATAATCAACAGACTGCATTTCTTCACAGAAGCCTCATCCCTGTGGCTCCTAGCTCTGCCTAGCAAATGCAGCAACCATTTTTTTTTTAGAGCTGGGCTTCAGCTTTGCTGCAGAGATGCCAGGAGGCTTCAGATGCATCTGGGTATACTAGGAAAGGAAGCTCCCATCAATGTGACCTACTCACTGTGCTCACCAAACCACCAAGAGGAGGAGCTCAGCTACAGAGCCAGCAGTTCAGACAGACTTAGGAAATTATCCAGCAGAAAGGTCACAGCACCTTTGGTATAAATTGCCTAATTTCAGTGCTTTGGGGTGGTGAGTTGGTGGGGTTTTTTTCCACTTAATGGGCTAGGTCCTTGTCTTCTATTAATGCACTGCTGTAATTCAACCCCTGCCAGCTCCATCGAGAAAAATTGTCCTCTTAAGACCAAAGAGGTGATGCTGTCTTGGCTGGCTGGTGGCAGAACAGTCAGATGAGGCTGAAATCAGGGACAGGAGGAGGCAAGATGCCTGCTGGGTAGGAGGCAAAGGCACCCACAGCATCACCTCCAAAGGCAGAGGCAGCCACAGCATCACCTCCAAGAGCAGAGGCACCCAAAACACCTCCCAAAGGGCTCAGCTGCTAGGCTGGAGGGGACTGTAGCAGTGTAGGCAGCCCTGCCTGGAAGGGGCAAGAGGATCTGGAAACATGTCTAACTCTCTCAGCAAATCCTCCTCCTTCCAGCACTCTCAGTTGCTGATAAAATTAGGCAGAGAGGTGCTGAGCAACTCTACAAAAACCAGGTTTCTCCTGTTTATGGTAGAGTCACCAACTGGATCTCTGTCACACATGGGCAAGTTAGCACAAACCTTCTGCACCTCCTGCACTGCCTTCTCCTCAGTGTAGCACTGCCTCATCACTCTACTCCAAGGCCCAAATACTCCAAAAAAAAAAAGATATTTTGCCTCTATTGTCTAGTCTGATTTTTCAAATGCCACTTCAGATCCCTATTTCACCAAACACAAATAATGTGAATATCCCTTTTTTTCCCCTGACTATAATTCATATGAAAGCATTTTCATGGCAATCTCAATTTAATCTCATTTCCCCCCCCCCAATATCATACAAATGTTGGATCTGTAGTCTCACATGCTCAACTGCCACATCCTCCCATCCCACTGTTGCTCTAATTGCACACTGCTGAGCCCCCTTGATCATTTCAGTATCCCTCAATAATGACAAGCTCAGAACTGAAAGAGAAGATTCCCCTCCTCTGCAAAGCAGCATTACAGCCTTTCATTTCTGCTTTTGATTCTCCTGCAAGACTGAGGCAAGCAAAGCACTGGCTTATTTCTGACACAGTCAAGTTGCACCACAATCTCTCATTCAGTCTGTTCTCACCCCAGTGGATTTCTGTTTGGTATTTTTCACTCTAAACTTCCCAAGCAGCCACCTCCTGTTAGGTACTTGTTCCAGCTGCCAGTCCTACTTCAGATACATACTTTTATCACCTCACTGAGGATAACAAGATGTTCTTACCCTTTCCAAACACCAGGCAGTCTTGATCCTCACCTAATAGGGGTTCTTTGGCCCTTTGATTTCATCTCAGCTAAAAAATACACCAGGAAAAGATTCTGCCTCCTGAAATTCACTAACAAAATGTTACACAGAAAAAGCCTGGGTATCAACAGCTGAGCAGGAGAAGCACTCCTCATCTGCAAGTGGAGTTGGTAACAGTGGCTCTCCACAGTGAGATTTGTTTAGCACTTGGTGGGTTTAGGGTATTTTGAAGGGTTAGGGAGTTTATCCAGGACAAAATTTTTCTGTTTTTTTTTACCTGTCTCTCTCTCTCTCTATGGCACTGCATCAGATATCTTAAACTGAACTGCTACCCTATTCTCACCCAGCAAGACAGAAATGATATCAGAGAACACTATCAGATTTGGCTGTTGTGATCAGCTCTCCACTAGCCTTGGTCTATCAGTCAGTAAATGTACTTTCCCCCTGCTCCAAGAGAAAGCAGATATGGTCCTATAATGTAATACCCTCCAAAAGAGAAGGAGTCTCACTGACCTATGCCTTGTCTGACCTAGAAGCCCTACCCCAGCAGTCCTGCAGCCTGGCCACCCTGCTCCTGCTGCTGGCTCAGGGCACAGCAGCATGTGTCCCTGGCTTGACTGATCCAGTTCCCAGCCTTACATCCCAGCTTAAAGTCTCCCCTAATGCCCTAAGACATAAGAAGTGCAGCTTCCCACTGCTGTACCTCAGTAGCTGTTCCCTCAGTGTTTAATCTTGTAAGCTGTTAATGCACAGATCTGTGCTAAGCAGAAGAGTTCATCTTTTTCTGTACTCAAAATTTGCTTCCCTTTTGTTTTGATGTGGCAAAGGCTACTCTTCAGATCTCAAGTCAAACATTATTCCATTTTAACTTAGAGTCTGTGTGGGTTTCTTCCTGCTGTGAGCCTTCCTTTCCTTCACAAGTACCATGGAAAACTGTGGCCAGGCAGTACCTTCACGTTTCTTTGCATGTTTATTTATTCACCACAGCCTTAGTGTTGTTTTTTTTGCTAAGTGAAATCAATAAAAGCCTGGAGGCAGCCAAGCCTCATCTCCAGAGATGCAGGCAGCTGCCCCAGCCTCCTCTGTGCCAGCACTTGTGCCGTGTGGCCAGCTGCAACGCAGGGCACAAAGCCACCACTTGGGACACAGGAGGAGAAGGCAAGGCAGAGGAGCTGCCAAACTGGCATCTTCTTAAGGGCAGGCTGTCTGCCCAACCTGACCCTGCTCTCATGAGGAAGGAGCTGCTGCTGTCTTTCAGCTCTGAAGTGCTGCCTCCTCCCTCCACCTTCCAAGAGATGAGACACTTTGCTTCTGACCAGGGCAAGATTTCAGATGTTCACAGTATTCCATCAGCTAGCCACTAGCCACCCTAGAAGAAATACATAATGCTTCATATGAAGTAGTGCATAAAGCCTCCCCAGCTTCTTGGGTCTAGAGTAGAAAAAACACACAGCAGAAGCATTTAGTGCTTTTGTGAGAGACACCAATCACTTAGCTGTTGGGGTCATATGCTCCCTTGGGTTTTCAGTACCAGCCAGGCCAGGGAGTCTTTTTAATAGATATTCTTCAAGAGAGAAGTAATTTAAACTCCTGAACACAACTTATCCTCCAGCAGCTATTTTCTGAACCATGTGGGAAGGTACTGGACTGCACAAACATTTATTAGCACCAATAGGTGTGCAAGTTTAACTCTGGAATGGGAAAAGAAAGGATTATTAAATAAAACTCCAATTAAATAAAACAGGAGCTGGAGCCTGGGGTAACACAGGCATGCTATCAACAAACGTGCTGCCAGCACATCTGCACACACACCCCCCCCCTCAGCTCTGACCATGGGGAGCCTCAGACTGGAACAGCAGAACCATGGCATCCCTGTGCTTCTCTGTGGTCTGACAGCTCAGGTTCAACCCTCTGTAAGGCAAAGCCTCTAGCCCAGCAGTGCTGGTTGTAGCTGCACAATGGAAAACATGTAAGTGATGGAACCCAAGTTTTCCAACTTGATGCCCTCCTACCAGTAGCTGTGCTTTGTCAGCTTTTCATGTGGGAACACTGCCACCCAACCCAGCTATCCCAGAGTCCTACTGCCTGGAAACACACAGGCAGCACATTGCCCTACCTACAAGGGGACAGTGCCCAGGAACCAGCCTGCTTAAGTGCAGCCCTATTCATTAACAGCCCATCATTTAGATCTTCTTGCAAAAGTTAATGAAGTCACTTTGTCAGAGGGCAGCCTCCCTGAGCAGAAGATAAATAATGTATAGAAAAGGGGGCTGGGAGGGAAGTAGTGGCACATCTTTGCAAGGTCATGCTAGACTGCATCAGTGGATGGCTGAGGCTGGGCTCCTCTGGTAGGAAGCCTGGAGCTATTTATGACTCATGTAATTAATTAATGCCAACGGGCTTTCTGCTGCAGGCACGTGGGAGACCAAAGGGAAATAGGAAGTGAGCAGGTTAGGAAATGTAGCAGAGGTAGAGGAGAAGGATGATATTTCTTGCAGCAAGACAGGCTTTGAAATAACTACCAACAGTCCAAACAGCCAGCAGCTCTTTTGGTTCTGTCAGTACATAATCAATTAGGAGCTCTAAAAATACACCGGCTCCTATTTCAGAGATCATCAGGGATGAGAAGTAGCCACCTGAGATAGGGCAGTTGGGCTTCCCTGTGCCACACACACACACACACACACCAGGAAACACATAGATCCTCAGATCGATGGGGTGTGACCAGTAGAGGGAGCATCGTTAATGCCTTCCCAATCGTACATGGGTTTGGATGAGGAGCACTAAGAAGCGATGGTTCGATTTTCCCCTCTCTAAAGTCTGAGAGGCAGGAGAAAAGAGCAAAGGTTAAAGCAAAACGTTGGTGTATGCCCTGAAAGCTTAGCCCCTGCAGGCACTCAGGACTCCCAACAGACTCCACCTTCCTTTTCTGGAGCCAGCTCTCAGACACCAGGAGCTACCCAAAAATCACAGATGCCATTAAGAAAGGGATCACATCTGTGGCTTCCCTGCTTCAGTTTGAAATACTGCAGTCTCACAGCAAACGCTCAACATGTGGAGACGCTGAGTCACAACACTGTGCCTGCACAGACCCTTTGAGGACAATGGGAGCTTAACCTAATTTTGTCCCTTTGTTTGTCCTCTGCACAGAGGAGATCAATCAGCTGCACTCCCTGCCTTTACATCCCTGTCTATTCAGTGCCTAATACAGTGTAAAGCAAAACGGTAAACACAAATAAAGCACACTCTTTTTCCCTCCTCTGCTGCCCTAAGGTCCTTCCAGACTGTCCAACTCCCACCTGACTTGCATCCTCTCTTGTATCTCTCTTTGTTGCCAGAGTATCTTCTGTGGTTCCCAAACATATTCCTGCCTTGTCCCATCTCCATCTTATCACAGCTGCCTGAAACAAATCCCCCCACACAATGAGGATTGCAAATTTGCTTACAATGCAGTGGTTTTTCTCCATTTCTACTCCTGTTGTCTTTTCTCTCTGGACACTTGCAGGGGCCAAGCACCACAGCATCAGTCAGACATTGCCATCTGGATGAGCAGCCAGAGGCTGCCTGTAGTCTCAACCCTAGCATGCAAAGCCTGGGAGACTGCAGGATGCTCCCCTTTGAGCCTTATCCATCTCCAGAGTCTGAGAGATCTTCCTTCCTATCCTCTGATCACTGACAAAGCCCTCAGATCCAGGCTGGTGGGACTCCCTACTGCTATCTGCTGCTTTTCTGGTTCAAAAGCTACACAAATCAATAGCAGAGATTTAAAAAAAAGAAGAGCAAATGAAATGCCAGTTGGTTCTAGTTTCATAAATACATATGAGTGAGTAGAACAAGAACAACAAAGTATTCCTTTCTGGTGGGCTGAGAATCTACACCAGCCTGAGTCTCCAGGGTAAAATAGGAGTGAAGTAAATGACAACATGCACACCCACTTAGCAGTTTTGCTACATATTCCTGATCTGAGCCTCACCAGCTTTTAAGAATGCTTCTGTTAAATACTGTAATGCTCCCAATTATGAGTGCTCTGGATTGTTTATTTTCTAAAGAGATTTCACCCTCCCCCAGGAGATCCCATAAGCCTAAAGACAAAAGCAGTCTTGAAGAGGTGTTTCAACCTCTTTTGGCCCTGCAGTATCTACAACTGGCTCAATTTCCTTCAGTTTCATACTGACCTTCAGAATATTCTGGCCGTTAAAGGACTCCCGTTCCTTGAAAGAGGATTTCCCACTCGTTGCATTGTTTCGCTCTTCAGCTGGAGAGAGAAAAACCAACATCAGAATGAGCTTCAGATGGGAGAACTGTGTGTGCTGTACTTCACCCCCCAACTCTCTCCCTCCTCATCAAACATCTTTGACCAGCTTTTGGTACAAAAAAAAAGAAACCACTTTTCATTTTAAAGAGATTGAGGCTCAATATTGATAGATTTATAGAATGGTTTGGGTTGGAAGGGACCTTAATGATCATCTAGCTTCAATCCACTTGCCATGGGCAGGGATGCCACCAACTAGACCAGGTTGCCAAGGGTCACATCCAACCTGGCCTTGAACACAGCTACAACCTCTCTGGGCAACCTGTTTCAGTGCCTAACCACCCTCTGGGTAAAGAATTCCTTCCTAACATCCAAAATTCCTTCCAATATGCAGGAACTGGTGTCTCTATCAGGATCACCTACATTACTTGAAGGAAAGACCTTAACATCATACCTGCTGCTAGGGTGATTCTGTAAGGCTGATGGCTCAGTGGAACATACCTGCTTCTCCCTGGTCAGTTTTAACCCCACATCCTTGTGCTTGCATCCCTTGAACAGCACCAAATGCCAGACTGTGCAGAGGAGCACAATGCTAGGCATGATGCAGACAGCACCTCTGCTGTCTGCCTGGGAAACACATCGTTGTGGTGTGTCTCCTTCTGCAGGTTAGGCACACAGCCACACACAGACACTCAGAATAGCAATCAAGGCCTACAGCAACTGTCAAAATGCCTATGTCTTAGATCCATTTCCCTAGAGTATGCCTGGATTTTTATATAATCCCTAAGTATATGATCTGTGCTTTCCAGAGGACCTCACTTGGTGAATGTATTCAATATTCCTGTTTCATCTCCAGCATTAACTATGAGGTCTCACTCACACCTAGCATGCTATTCAAATCCTCTACTGAATATAAAGTGATTTTTATGACTGTGTGATGCTCTCACCACTGTGTCTGAATGCCTCACATGCCTCATGGGGTTGGTCAGAATCTAAACTCATCATGCCAGGCACACCTGACCATGTGCCTCCTCTAACAGAGACATATCAGCACTATGGGCTCAATTTTACCAGAGAATCATAGAATTGCTTTGGTTGGAAGAGACCCTTAAATTCATCAAATTCAACCATTAACCCAACACTGCCACTTCAACACTAAACCATGTCCCTCAGCAGCACATCTACACACCTTTTAAATCCCTCCAGGGATGGTGATACTACCACTTCCCTGGACAGCTTCTTCCAGTGCTTGACCACCCTTTGGGGGAAGAAAACTTTCCTGATGTCCAATCTAAACCTCCCCTAGTGCAACCTGAGGCCTTTTCCTCTTGTCCTATTGCTTATTACTTGGGAGAAGAGACTGACTCCCACCTCACACCAATCTCCTTTCAGGGAGCTGTAGAGAGCGAGAAGTTCTCCCCTCAGCCTCCTTTTCTCCAGGCTAAACAACCCCAGCTCCCTCAGCTGCTCCTCACAAGACTTCACCAGCTTCCTTGCCCTTCTTTTGATATGCTTCAGCACCTCAATGTCTTTCTTGCAGTGAGAAGCCCAAAACTAAACCCAGGATTTGAGGTGCAGCCTCACCAGTGCTGAGTACAGGAGGACAATCCCTGCCCTAGTCCTGCTGGCCACACTATTGCTTATCCAAGCCAGGATGCTGTTGGCCTTCTTGGCCACCTGAGTGGCTGTTGATGAGCACCCCCATGTCCTTTTCCAGTCCCTCTTCCTCAAGCCTAGAGTGTTGCATGGGGTAATTTTCACCACCAGGGCTAAGCCCCATCTTTACAGGGTGTCTACTGCCTGAGTATTCTTATCTGACTCCAGGAGCAGCCATCCCCAAAGTCTGCAGCTAGCTGCACAGAAACCTGTAACACAAACAACCTGTCATTATCCCTGTCTGTACAGAGACTCACAGAGGCAATAACCAAAGAATACTCAACACTATCTATGGGCATTGCAGAGAGGCCACTGCAGCAGAGAAAGCCATGAGAACCTTTAGTGCAGTGCTGCTAAGGCTTGCAAGCTACACACAGCACCAGAGTACATGTGATTGCACATGGAAAATGAGGTTGTAATGTACTGCCCCTCCCAACTGTAATGCATCTGAAGTGGCTTTATAAAGTAATGCAATAAGAATGATGCAGACAATCTTTTGACAGAGAGAGCAGACACTATACACTCTTCAATAACAGCTCAAATTCAGCCTGAATCTGTCTGAATCTGATTTCACAGTATCACAGTATGTACTGAGCTGGAAGGGACCCATGAGGATCGAGTCCAGCTCCTTGACCTCTGCAGGGCACCCCAAAAAAATCACACCATGTGCCCGACAGCATTGTCCAAATGCTTCTTGAACTCTCTCAGGCTTGGTGCTGAGACCTCTTCCCTGGGGAGGCTGTTCCAGAGCCCAACCACCCTCTGGGTGAAAAACCTTTTGCTAATCTCTAGCCTGAACCTTCCCTGACTCAACTTCCTCCTGTTTCCCCTAGTCCTACCACTGTCCACTAGAGTGAGATGATCAGTCCCTGCCCCTCTGCTACCCCTGGTGAGGATGTTGAAGACAGCAGTGAGGTCTCCCCTCAGCCTCCTCTTCTCCAGGCTGAACAAACCAAGTGACCTCAGCCACTCCTCATGAGCTTTCCCAAGTGACCTCAGCCACTCCTCATGAGGTTTCCCCTCCAGACCCTTCACCATCTTTGCAGCCCTCCTCTGGGCACTCTCCAACAGCTTCATGTCTTTGCTATCTTGTGGAGCCCCAGACTGCACCCAGTACTCAAGATGCAGCCAGAGTAGAGCAGGACAATCTCTTCCCTGACTGGCTGGCTCTTGATGCACCCCAGGGCACAGGTGGCCTCCTGGCTGCCAGGGCACACTGCTGACCTGCATTCACTCTGCTGTTGATGTTTAATGAGGAAGACACTAGAATCACACTCCTAAACCAACAGACAATCTTTAACTTGACTAAAGAGGATCATTCAAAAAACAAGGCTCATTTATAAAGAGGTTAATTTTCAAAGAAAGGGTAGATGTGGCACTTAAGGGGATGGTTTAGGGATAACAGTAGTGTAGAGCTATCAGTTGGACTTGATGATCTTGAAGCTCCTTTCCAACTGGGATAATTCTCTGGTTCTATGATTCTTTCATCTTGTTTCAAGGGCAGCACAGCACATCAAGCTGTGACTTGAGTTTCAGTTTAAGGCTGGGGCACAGAGAGCACAAGACCTCAGATGGTATGTGAACACCTTCTTCTCTGGCCCAGATTGCTGTTGGCTGACAGAGTTTCTGAAGCTGTCACAAAGAACCTTAGAAAAGATACAGAAAGTGCTCAAAGCATGTCTCCAATCTTCAGCTCTCCTGGCTGCTGCTTCTTCATTTTTTCCTGGGCTTTAGTTAGTGACATCCCCCTGCCCTCCACCTTCTAGGTATTCTGGAGTTTAAAAACCAACAAAAGCATTTCCCATTCAAAGGCAGCTCTTTCAATGCATTTATCAGTAAGGATGAGGGATACCCACCACCTGGATCTTTTCTGAAGAGAGTGTTCATGACTGTAGCATGCAGTTTTATCCTATCCCATTCTTTAAGCATCAGACCAGAGGCCACGAACCTTTCCATCAGCTGATCAGCAATGACCTGCAATCTGGGAAGGCAAAAAGAGAAAGAAAAGAGCAGTGTTAACTGCAAGTGAAACCTCTGCATAGTCTGCTTTTTGCTTTTCAGCCAGGCAGGGCAGTGTGTTTGAAATGAAGGCTCTGCAGGCACATAGGGAAAGGGAGCTAGCCTCTGATGGAAAGGGAACAGAGCCATCAGGATTCAGCTCTAATGCAAAAAGTTCTGGCTGTTTCACAAAGCTTTCTTGGTGATCACTTCTACTGCAACTATCCCACAAGGAAGGGTAGATTTAGCACAGCAGAAAGCTTGCTCACAGCAACAGATGTGACTGGGACTTGACAGATGCATCTTTCTACTGCCAGGAAACACACTGTGACTCTCCTTACAAATGTTAAAACCTGAAGAACCCCAGAGAGTCCAGGGTCTGCAACCTGTACAGTGCATCATGCTCAAACTCAGACCCTCTCTGTCCCAGATAAGCAGCTTGGTCACTAGGCTTAATTTCTGGGAGAGCCCAGAATGTTGGGATGGCACATCATGGTGAATACTCCAGCTTTGGAGCTCCTGAGAAAGAGGATTTAAAGGAGTTATTGCCACCTCCCTGTCTGGCCTCAGTCAGGGATGAAAGTGTCTGTGGCTGCTGGGATCTGCAGGCAGATCTGCCCTAGGATAGGCAGCAGCAGCAGCAGGCAGCTGATCAGAGCAATGCATTCATGTCTCCTATGCCTGAAGAGCTGAAGGAACTTCCAGGCTGCTGCTGTCCCCCACAAAATTTCTGCAGTGCCCTAGCCTTACCAAAAGCAACAAGATCAAGAGCTTCCCATCCCTCCCCCCAAAAAGGCAAGACAGCATTACTCTACACAGAAGAATTAGGGCTTCTCTCACCATGTCCAAGGGATTAGACAGCTTTCTGCCCCACCAGCTCCCACCTCTTTGGTGTCTCAGCTGCAGCAGAAGAGGCAGTGTGTGGCCTCTCTGAGGCTGGCCCCTAAAGCTCAGGTCTGCCATGCTCAGATGCCAGCTCCTACCACACACCACCAGTTTCATACTGCCCCTCAAGGTCTGCCAGCCCTGCTGTGACCATTTCAAGCCTCTCCAACCACCAATTGCCATGGTTTTCTACCACTTTCTGCCTTTACATCAGTGATTTTTAAAATGAGCAATGACAAAGATTAAATGAATCTCATTACAGACAATACTAAAACAAATTAAGAGAGACTAGCTCAAGTGAAAATTGTGCTTTATTACCTTGTCAAGTTAATCAAGGAAATAAAACAAATTAGAAGGAATTATAATGGGAATTATTTGCCATGTGGAAGGCATCAGAGCATGATCCCTCTCTTAGTCTAAGCCATTATATGTGCAGTAGGGCTTGCCAATCCCCAATTCTGTCTGCAGTTATGCAAGCTAGGTCAGGGTAAATCAAATCTCCTGCTTTATAGCTTAAGCTGATCAAGATCATCCAAAGATCAGGAAGGAACTCCACCCTTCAGCCATGCCAGGAACTACACAGAGCTAGAAAGAGGTCTTGTATGAGAAAGGAAGGCACACACCTCTCTTCAACACAGGCTGCAGCAGTTTGATCCAGCACAAGAAACCACGTGGCTGCCACTCTCCACTGGTATTGGCCTTGCAGCTGAGAAACTCTGCTTTCTGCCTGCTTTCCCCATTTCCCTGAGCAACTCACAGCAGGTTCTAGCAGGCAAAAGGTATATGGAGCTGCTCAGCAATGATCCATCCAGCAGACCAGAAAATAAATGCAGAGTTTTCTGGAGGTACTGTCATTTGTCCCCTCTTTAAAATCACTGTTTGTCTGCTGGAGTCTAAAAGGAAGCAAAAGGAGCTTTGACTGCTCTCCAGCAACAAAAAAATACCTTCTTTGTCCTCTGCAGAGCTAAATGTTTTCTGGATGCTTGCTAACATTTAAGGAATTGTATTAGGAGAGAAGTGCCAGATGAATTAATTTGCAGTGAGGGCAGGACTGGGCTGGGCAAAGAATAAAAAGTTAGAACCACTTGGCCCTCTCTGAGCACACTGCCATGCAAGAAACCTAAAAAGGTGTTGGGGAGGAGCAGTCTGGCAGTCTCTAGGTGCCATGCAAAGCACAACATCTGGGTGTGGTCAAAACCTCAGGTAACAAACCCCTGTGAAGGAACAGAGGAGACATCAGCCCTTTCTTGTGGGGACAGGTGGAGGTAGTTCTCCAAGGTAAGGTGGATTTCAACACTTCATTTCTCTCCCCTGCCAAAATGAGGTCTGCCACACCTAATGCACATCAGCACTATGGCTAAGTCAGTTCTCAGGAGAAATGGAGCTAGTACCAATCATTCAAGCTGTCTCCAGATGTAGGCAGACATCACTGCCTCACTTTAGGCCCTGATTTCTCTACCAGATTTCTCTATCAGCTCCTCAGGTCACAATCTTATTTTCAGACTCCCAAGCACTGCACTCAGAGATGATCCAGAGCCCAGTAACCCAGAAAAGAGGCCCACACCTCATCTCTCAGAGCTGACACTTTGGGTGTTTTTCCACACCAAACCCACCAAAGGGCTTTTGGGTCATCCACTGTTTGCATCTTCCTCACCTTCCTGAGTGCTTCTGCTTTGTTTCTGCCTGCACTTCTCTTCTGTCTGTTCTGGTTCTCCACTTGCCCCATTTCTTTTAGCTCACCTCTTTCAGAGTAGGACAGACTTTAAAGAGGAAAAGCCAAGAGAAGGAAGAGATAACAATTCTTACTGCTTCCCAGCAACTCTTAGGTTTTCCTTTATCCCACTTCCAATCTCTTACTTCAACCCCTCCTCCAAAGGGTGGTTTTAAGCAGGGGCCCCCCCCCACCTTGTCTCCTCAGCCTTCAGGGAAAGGAGATGCCCTAACACATCCTTTCCTCCCTGAGCCAGTCCCTGCTTGCAGCCTCCCTCCTCCAGCTGCCTTGCTCCATGCTTCCCAGCCAGCTCCTGCTGTTCTTTAGCAATGGGAACAGACACAGAAGGGCAGCACTGCAGAGAAAGACAAGGCTAAGGCTCAGGGAGAGGAGGCTAAAGCTCTTTTTGCTACACCCCTACCCACTTCCACATCCACCTAACAACCAGCAGCAGGGAGTATGACAGCTCCTACATTTCCCCGCTCTTCCAGAAAGCACTAAGATGTTGCTGCCAGTTGTGACACACTTGCCAAAAGTAGGATGGAGGAAGGGTCTCCTGACACCACAGCACTGTTTGTAGAGCTAAAGCCAGCAAACAGCACAAACACATGCACTGACATGGACCAGGCTTGGAGATTTCACACCACCACCTCCGAAGACAGACCTCTGTTTCATACCCTGCCCCTTCCAGGCTGCTTACAGACTCAAAAACCAACTCTGTAACCAAGTCATGCTCTTCTGAGGACCTTCTGGTGGAACTGGGTTTTAAGAATAATTAAGTGCTGCAGAATATTCCATGCTGTCCAGATTAATCTAGATTGCAGGTTGGGAACTGGAAAGCAGAGGCCAAGTTCTCCTGCCCTCTCAGTCATCTCCTGAGTAGGTCCTTGGCCATCTTATCAACTCATGAGCCACAGCATCATTATTCAGTCTGAGAAACTGCTACAGAAACAAAGGACACCTTTCAGCTGTACCACCAGTGACTGATTTAAAGAGCAGAGTCATCACTGCCTCAACTGCTTTAGGAAGCAAGAATGACTTCATCTTCCTGCCTGCTGGCCCAAGGACCACCAGCAGCACTCACCAGCTTCAGAGGTTTTCTCTGGCATGCAGCTACTGCTGCCATGGCACTTTGAGGAGGAACAAAGAGAAGGAGCACAGGGAACTCACCTGTCTGAGCCATCCTTCATGTGGACTTTGGCATAAAGGACATCCATCATGGCAGGGTCATCATTCATATACTCCACTCCTGCTACCTCCACTGTCAGGGGTTTGCCTCCAGCAATTTGGCTAAAAATGCAAGAAGTCTCTTATGTTACAAAGCAAACAAAGAATCATAGACTGGTTTAGGTTGGAAGGTACCTTTGAAGGTCATCTAGTTCAATGAGCAGGGACATCTTCAACTGAATCAGGTAGCTCAGAGTCCCATCCAACCTGCCAAAAGTGCCACAACACATGACACCTGCTTTTTTACAATACACAGTACCCCTCATGCACTCACTAACTGTTTGGTTGTACCAAAGGAGTGACACAAAATACATTTTCTGCAATAGTTCCACACAAATTGGAGATTAAGCAGGACTCAAATGTTACACAGACCATATGGGGCAGTGAACTCCACTGTGGAGTTTTTCTCTTCCCCATTATCTTTCAGGTTGTTTGCACTGAAAAAATAACAAATAAAAAAGGCTGCTCCTGTCTCATCATCTCAGTAACTACTGTAAAAACAGTTAAACTCATACACTGAAGGTTCCCAGGGATGGGGCATCCACCACTTCTCTGGGCAACCTATTCCAGTCCCTCATCACCCTCACTGTGAAAAATTTCCTCCTTACATCCAGTCTAAATCTCTTCTCCTTTAGTTTAAAACCATCACTCCCTTCTCCTGTCACAACAGGCTCTGCTAAAAAGTCTGTTCCCATCTTTCTTACAGGCTCCCTTTAAATACTGGTAGGCCACAAGAAGGTCTCCTCAGAGCCTTTTCTTCTCCAGGCTGAACAACCCCAAGTCCCAACCTTTCTTCAGAGGAGAGGTGTTCCAACCTTCTAATCATTTCTCTGGTCCTCTTCTGGACCTGCTCTAACAGGTTCATGTTCTTATGCTGAGGACTCCAGAACTGGACACAGTTCTCCAGGTGGGGTCTCACCAGAGCAGAGAAGAGGGGCAGAATCACTCCCCTTGACCTGCTGGCCACACTTCTTTTTTGATACAGCCCAGGATTCAGTTAGCTTTCTGGGCTGCAAGCACAGAGTGTTGGCTCATGTCAAGCTTTGCATCCCCCAGTATGCCCAGGTCCCTCTCTGCAGGTCTATTCTCAATCACATCACCTCCCAGACTGTATTGATATTGAGGATTGCCCCAACCCAGGTGCAGGACCTCACCTTTGGCCTTGTTAAAGCTCATGAGGTTCACACAGGCCCACTTCTCAAGTTCATCCAGGTCCCCCTGGAGGGCATCCTGTCCCTCAGGCATGTCAGCTGCACCACTCAGCTTGGTGTCACCTGCAAACTTGCTGGGGTTGCACTTAGCTCCACTGTCAATGTTGTTGATGAAGGAACAGCTCTGGTCCCACTACAAACTGCTGAGGGATCCCACACTGAACCATTGACCACTACCTTCTGGATGACCTCATTCAACAAATCCATTATCTACTGAACAGTTCCCCACCAAATCCATATCTCTCCAGTTCAGACAGAATGATGTTGTGGGGAACTGTGTCAAAGGCTAACACATTCAGTGTTTTAGACTTTAGGTCAACTTGTCAGTGTTCACAGACCATCTCCACATGAAGATCTCCATTTACATTTCAGAAAAGCCATCAATGGTAAAACAGTACAAGCTCTCATTCCAGGGAAGCTCCTGTCTTCCCTCTAAAGAAAGCAACTGTAGAATCACAGGCTGGTTTGGGCTGGCAGGGACCTTTAAAAGTCATCTATTCCTATCACCCTGCACTGAGCAGGAACATCTTCAACCACATCAGGTTGCTCACAGCCCCAAACCACCTCACCTAGAATGGTTCCAGGGATGGGACATCTACCACTTCTCTGGACAACCTGTGCCAGTGTTTCACCACCCTCAGTGGAAAAAATTTCTTCCTTCTATCTAGTCTGAATCTCTCCTCTTTTAGCTTAAAACCATAATCCTTGTACTGTTGCTAAAAGTCTATCCTCATCTCTCTTCTAGGCCCCTTTAAGTACTGAAAGGCTGCAAGAAGGTCTCCCTGGAGTCTTCTCTTCTCCAGGCTGAAGAACCTCAACTCTCTCAGCCTTTCTTCATTGCAGAGATGTTCAAGCCCTCTTTTGTAATCATGACACAAAGTCTCCAGCTCATTGATTTTCACTGAGGAAAGTACTTGATACAGAAGTGCATTTCAACATCCACTCACACATGTTGGAAGTAAACAGAGCTGCTCCAGCTACTCTTGCAGAAAGGTGAAACCAAAAATGTCTGTGGTAGATAATATGCCCTCCCACACCTGCAAACATACTGTGAAGTGTATCTGCTCCCAAACACACTTCCTCCTTGTCTCTACCCACCAGAACATCACAGGGAGGCAGGATGCTGCAGTAAAAGCTCCCTGGGAGTAAGTGGCATTGTTTCATTTAATGCCAATGCCTTGTGGAAAGCCCAGGGAGTGTCTGGGCAGGTAGGAGCAATAAACACCAGTGAGCTCTAACCTTGCTTGCTTCTGATCAGCTTGCCCAAAATTCTCAGCAAAGCTTCCCAGGAGAGCATGCTTGCCCCTTCCAGTGTGTTTACTGAGAGGAAAACAGCACAAGTGTAGTGGTGTGCACATCACACTGTGAGCACTGAAGGCCACATATTCTAAGAAGGGTCAAAAAGGGCCACATCTACTCTCACATGGCACTGCCTCTGTTTAGCAAAGCCAAGGAATGCTAATGAAGGTTTCTGTGGGTGGAAGGGAGCCTAAATTCATATTCAAAGTGTACTTATTTGGGTGTGGCAAGGGAAATAACCTACAGGTTACATTCAGGTGTTGATTCCCCCTCCAGTAAAGGAAATAGAGAGGAAAGATTTTCTCCACTTTGGTTCAACCCACTTCTGAGGAGGACTGGCATTTTCCACATAGTGCAGGCAGAGCCTCTCCCTGAAACACTCCTGCATTTCACAGCTGAACAACTGGATGTCATTTTAAAGGCAGGGGTATGAATTTTGGCCTTGCATTAATTCCCCCAGATTTCAGCTGGCACAGCATGGCTTAATTCTTCATGTGTGGAGGCAAATAAATAACTAACTCTTGAGGATTCATGCTCCCTGTGCAAAGGCTTTGAAGAAAGAAATAAACCAACCCCTCAGGCCATCTCCAATTTCTAAGCTGAAGAGAGATAAGCTAATTACAGTGTCATTCAACCACATTTACAGTTAAAGCCCTAACATCTGCAGCTCAGTGTTAACAGGCAGTGAGAAAGCCCAGGTCCTGGAGCTGCACTGAATGCCTCATGCTGATTACTCACACACCTTGCACTGCCTCCCCTGCGTCAAGAAATGCATGTCAAGGACACCTCAGCATCTGCTCTGAGGCAGGAGGGGGAGCAGTGTGCCAGAGCCCACTGCAGGCAATACATGAAGGTAGTGGAGAGCTTGTTCCTCCCTCTGCAGCAGGCAGGGGACAAGGGCAAAAGCTGCTCTCACAATAATAATGGGGATGCATTTGGGATAAAAAAAAATTAGTAAAGCAGGTTTTCAGGTGGTGCTGAGAGTTTGAGCTGAGCTGCAAGATGCTGTCAAGACTCTTTGTGACTGCTGGGTGATTTCCATTGCTTCCATTTTAAATCTTTCAGCCTTTTTCTAAATAAAGAGTTGAGACAGACTATTGAGCTGCTTTTCTCTCCACTGTCCCTTCTCCAAGACAGCTTGCTGCTCTCCTCCCACTCAAGTCCTTGGTGATAACATTCCATTTTTACCACTTACTCCACAAAGTCCTCTTTGCATTTCTGTAGCAGGTCACCTGCTTTCTGGATCTCTTGCTCATTCAGAAGTACCAGCGTCCCAAGAGTCAGGTGAAGTTTTGCAGGGTTCTGGAACAGGCTGCTGCTGACCCCACGATCCTACAAATCAGTTAGATCAATCATATACAGATGCCTTATCTCATAAACAGAGGCACACAGCCTTCCATCAGAGGGAGAAATACTAAAGAGAACAGATACCAAGCCACTGGCATCAAAGCTTTTACCTCTGCCTTACTGGTCAAGTTGGTAGTCACTCAAAGTTGAAAGGAGAAACAAGATTTCACAGGCTCTGCAAGCAGGCTCGGGGGCAGCCCCCCACCACACACACACACACACAATCCCTGCCTGCCTTCTCATCAGAGCTGCTGAACAGCAGCTTGGAAACTCATTACAGCAGGCTCAAACTCAGGACCCAGGAACAGCAGCACTCACTTGTATGAGATTTTGAGAGGAGACTTTCACAGATGTCAAAGCAGCAGCTGCTATCAGCACTGAACTCGACACGAGGCAGCACACATTTAAAACCTGAAGTCCATTTTTTTTTTTTGTTCAATAAAACTGGAACCAGCTGTAGTGACAAGCTCTAAATGGCCTCTAAATCCTCTCTAAACACAGGTTGCACCTCACAACACAAGCACAGTTAATACCAGCTCTGATAATTACATTTTTCTTGTTCCCTTGTGCCCTATAGTTTGTTGAGATGAATTCGGTTTAAATTTCCTTCATAGGAAGAGCCAGGCATTGTTGCTGGGGAAGAACTGTTCCCCAGGTGGAGTAGTGGTTACATTCAGCTTTAGAAAACATGTGGTGGTTTGGTGGTTCTTTTTGTTCTAGGATATTTATAGAAATACTTCAAGGATGGTTAACACACCTACATTAAAACTATTCTTTCCATTTAGTGGTCATTTCCCAACAGCACATTAAATAACCTTCACTTTTAAGTCCAGAAGAAGCCAACACCATTTATCAGGCCACTGAAGCCTTACTCCATCTGAAAGAAGTTCCCTGAGAATGACAGCTTTGAAGTTTCTAGCTGTGCTTCAGAGTTTGAAATAAACCCTTTCAGATGTTTAAACACTGCAGTATCTCAGCCAGTCAGAGTTTAATGCTCCACATCTCACTCAGCATTTTTCATCTCCCTACTCTTCTTTACAGTACGGCTTATGAGTGGGACTGGAGACCAGCCAGCCTTCAATGCAGAGGTCAGGGGCTTTCTGCAGCAGCCACAGGCTGGCAAACTGTGGAGGTTCACAGAAGAGAGAGAGAGCAGGTACATACCTTCCATTGCTAATTTCTTTATTGCTGACTGAAACCCCAAATTGTACCACGTTGGTAGCTGTAAAGCACATTGCAAACCTCAGCACCGTGCAGCAGCCTGGAACAAGCACAGACTAACTATGTCAGGCACAACAGGAGCAGACAAAAGAGGGGTGGCTCAATCTCACTTCTCCCCATCTTCCTCTTTCTGTGGGAAAAGCCTTGCAGCTTCCTTTAATTCATCCTGGTGTTAAACATGCTTGACAGGACATGATTTCTCTCCATCAGCCTTTCTCCTCCAGTGGTACCCATAGACAAGAAATATTTGGCCCATCACAAAACAATAGCTCAGGGAACAGAACTGGGAGAAAGTTTGATTTGTCCTTGCCAGAGACAACCAGCCAGTATCACTCCCACTTATGATGTACAGTAAGGAGAAACCAGTTTGCAGGTCAGAAGGCAAAAGCCCTACCCTCATTTTCTGTCCCAGCACAATTTGTGCTGTAAACATTAACCCATTCCAAAAGCAGCATTTCCCCATAGCACAACACCTGAAGGTGGCCTGATAGCTGACACAGCATTTCACCTCCACAGGGCATGCTACCACTGCTGAAAAGCTTAGCAGGGAACTGCAGCACACAGTGAGCAGGCCAAGACCTAGACAATCTTCCTGGTTTCCTCCCTAGTATTTCAGACAGATACTAAAAACCCTGCTTACATCCCTACACTGCACAGGCCAGCAGATCCCACTTCTCCCATGCAGAAAGTAGATGCTATGTCAGAGGTAGTGCTCCCTGGCACACCCAACGTTTCTGCAGGCATCTTAGCAGCTCTTTGTGGCTGGATGCTGCTTGTTGAGATGCCAAAAAGCTTGAACACACTATTCTAATCCCAGATTCTGATATGATATCAGCATCTACTGTGTCACCTCGTGGGAAGCCACCCTGACCAGTGGTATCACTCCTCTCTGCAACTTGACCAGCAGAGCCAGACAAGAGCAATGCAGAGCTGAGGAATATGCATTCATAAGGACAAAAAAAATCACATCTTCCTCCAGGAAGAACAAAGGCAGGAGATGTGATCTTGTCACTGTTGTAATTTTAAGGGGGTTTAGGGACATCTTCCAAATACTTAAGGAACCCTCTCAAGGTAAGCTGCAACCATAAAAGCAGGAGTGAGGTTCAGCATCAGAGGTGGGAAAAGGGATCCAAAGGGATTTAAGACATGCCCTCTGAGTGCCTCTCAATGACAAGCTCCTCTTTCACTGGTTTCCTCCCTTATGCAGTGGAAATGGGCACTCCTCACAGCACAAGTTGCAGTGGCTTGTGGCAAGCAGTGGCTTCCAGCCCTAATGAAAGCAGAGCACCAGAATAGGGAAGAGGCAAGATGTCAAAGCAGGGAATCCTCATATGCTACAGGGGATTCTGAAACCAGCAGACTTGCAGCAACTTTTTGGCAGATAAAACACACATAAACCAGACTCTAGAAAAACTGACTGATCAAATTTAGCTTCTCTAAGGACGTCCTAAGAGGCAGGAATGTTCCCTTTACACACCACCTGTATGTGATGACTGTCCCTTTTAGCTTATGCCTCTCCCTGACAGTCAAAAAACCCAACTCATTTCCACCCAGTCTTAAAAATTCTTTTTTTTTCCTCCCTCCTGCTACTTAGATTTCTACCTTTGCTCTTCTCCTTTAGGAGGAACACAGAAAGGGTTTTATCTGGAGTCTTCACCTCTCTTTGCAAAGCCCAAGTACATTGTTCCTCCAAATCTAAGGCCCTGTAGTAGGAAAACCATAGACCAGAATACACTTCAGGCCTCCTACATTACAAGGCAAAGGATCAAACTCCTCAGCTCTTCCTCTGTACTGTCTTAAGAGCTTCCAACCTTTGCAGACAGCTTTACAGTTTTGTGGTTTTGTTTTCTTAATAGCAGGGTATTGCATGCCCACTACATGCCCTCTCCCACCCTGACCCACAAACAAAGCAGCATTTCCTCAGAACTGACTGAGAAACTGCTCCCATTTGCTGTTCCTTCCACTCTGAGACATAATATCTCATTAGCAATCTTTGATATTTACAGGTTGCCATATATTACAGCAATCACACTTCTTTCCCATGCTACATCTGCAGCCTGTTAAGACTGTAATGCTGTGTTTGCACAGCTCTGAAAGACCCAATTGTGATTTTTCACTACAAGATTCCTGCAAAGCTTCTTCCCTATTCCACCTGCATACCCAGACAGACATGTTCAGTCCTTCTCACTCTGACATTTACACAACTGTCTGAGAGGATTTCCCAGGTCATCCAGTCATCTGGACCCTCCCACTGCACCATATCAATAATGAGTCTGTCCAGGTGAGCCACCTTCCTGTATTTACATTAAATTAGCCTAAAAAACTGCCTCCCCTCAGCCCTGCTTCACTGCCTGGCAGCCCTGACCACATAAGAGCATGAATGATACCTGAAGTGTTCCATATTTCAACACAAGGTTCACCTTCTAAAAGGTCTTAGAGACACACACACAAAGTTAGAAAGCATATACCCACCAACATAAGCCTATGGTATAAAATATAAATGAATGGTTGTCATGGTAACTGCTTCAGAGAGAAATGAGAGTCCCTCACAAATGCTCAATGGCCAGAAGAAACCTTCACACACTCGTCTTCCTTACTGTTTTTACCAAGCTTCATTCAAAGACTGGTTTACCCAATTCCACAATGTCTCACACCAGCAAATTGCACCAGAAAGAAAAGCACATCACTTCTGTCACTGAAACCTCTTCAGATGTCTCCCAGTATCCTGAGAAATCCTGTTGCTCTGGACAAATCTGTAAGCTCTCTTATCGCTCTATGAGGCACAGTTTTGAATTACTGTTTTTCATTACTGATGTGCTTTCTAGCAAACCCTGCTGTGAGATAAAGTGGTATTAGAGTGGCATTACCAGCTGCCAGAGTGATTGAGAGACATACAGGGCTGCAACATACTCCTTCAACTAACAGGCAGCAACACAGCTACAAATCCTTTTGCTAATACCAGGAGAAAGAAGGGCAGAAAAACAAAACCCCATCTATTCCTAGGCTATACACATGCAAACCCTCAAAAACCTGCTACTGACTGAATTCCACATTTGAAACTAAAAATAGAAACTCTAGAGCTGATGTAAGCAGTACTAGGAACACTTCAGACTCTCCTGAGAAGCACAGGCCATCAAGCAGTGTGCCAACACCTCCCCACAGCTTCCAGGCCAAGGCAACTTGTGCCCATGCACTGTGCTGAGCAAGAACTGTATTGTGGTGCCCAAACTGCACACAGTACTCCAGGTGATGCCCCACCAGAGCAGAGTGAAGTGGGACTGGCACCTCTCTCAATCAGCTAGCAATGGAGTGCTTGATGCACCCCAGAGCCCTGCTGGCTCTTCTGGCTGCCAGCACACACTGCTGGCTCATATTCAACTTATCATTGATCAAAACACCCAGATCCCTCTCTACAGTGCTGCTCTCCAGCCTCTCATTCCCCAGTCTCTAGGTTGTTTTCAGGTTGCCCCTTCCCAAGTGCAGAACCCAGCATTTGCCCTTGTTAAACTTCATATGATTTGTGACTGCCCAGTCCTCTAATCCACCCAGATCTCTCTGCAGTGCCTCTCTGCCTTCAATGGAGTCAACAGCACCTCCCAGCTTAGTATCATCTGCAAACTTACTTATTAGGCCTTCAAGTCCAACATCCAAATCATTTATAAAGATGTTAAACAGAACTGGCCCTAAGATGGATCCCTGTGGGACCCCACTGGTCACCTGTCACCAGCCTGATGTAGCTCCATTTACTATAACCCTTTGAGCTTGACCCCTTAGCCAGTTGTGTACCCATCTTGTGATGTTCTTATCTAGCTGTATACTTAACATTTTGTCCAGTAGGATGCTGTGGGAAACAGTATCAAAAGCCTTACTGAAGTCCAAAAAGATGACATCATCTGGTCTCCCCTGGTCAACTAGAAAGGTCATCTTGTCATAAAAGGAAATCAGGTTTGTTAAACATGACTTCCCTTTCACATAATTTTTTGTTCTCCATTAATTTTACCAGGCACAGAAGTGAGACTGACAGGCTTGTAGTTACCAG
Organism: Galbula dea; assembly: GCA_013399015.1. NCBI lineage: Eukaryota > Metazoa > Chordata > Aves > Piciformes > Galbulidae > Galbula > Galbula dea. Next base: position 1,056,774 of record VWZX01002936.1, on the reverse strand, counting down.
GGTCATTTCTGTTGCCCTTCTTGAAAACTGGGACATTTCACAGAATCACAGAATGTTAGGAGTTGGAAGGGACCTCGAAAGATCATCTAGTCCAACACCCCTGCCACAGCAGGATTCCCTAGACCAGGGCACACAGAAGCATGTCCAGATGGGTGCTGAATATCTCCAGAGCAGGAGACTCCACAACCTCTCTGGGCAGTCTGTGCCAGGGCTCTGGCACCTCAACTGGGAAAACATTTCTACGTGTGTTCACACGGAATCTCCTATGCTTCAGCTTACAGCCAGTGCCTCTTGTCCTGTCACTGGGCTTCACTCAGAAGAGCCTGACCCCATCCTCCTGACACACACCCTTCACATACTTAAAAGCAGAGATGAGGTCACTCCTTAGTCTCCTCTTCTCCAAGCTAAAGAGACCCAGCTCCTCAGCTTCTCCTCAGAAGGAAGATGTTCCAGCCCCTTCATCATCTTGGTGGCTCTGTGCTGGACTCTTTCCAGCAGTTCCCTTCAACTGAGAGGCCCAGAACTGGACACAGTATTCCAGATGCAGCCTCACCAGGGTAGAGTAAAGGGGGAGAAGAACCTCTCTTCACCTACTAACCACAGCCCTTCTAATCCACCCCAGAATCCCATTGGCCTCCTGGCCACAAGAGCACACTGCTGGCTCATGCTCATCCTTCCATCCACCAGGACCCCCAGGTCCCTTTCCCCTTCACTGCTCTCCAACAGCTCAGTCCCCAACCTATCCTGATCCATGGGCTTGGTCTTTCCCAGGTGCAAAACTCGACACTTGGCTTTGTTGAATTTCATTCAATTTCTCCCTGCCCAACTCTCCAGCCTGTCTAAGTCATGCTGAATGGCAGTTAAGGGTCACCTTAAAAAGAAAAGTAAAATAGAAGCAGCAGCAAACTTCTGAATTCCTACCTGGTTTCACAGGTATGTAGAAATCATTTAAAATGTAGAAAGGTCCAAAAATTATTTAGTGGCTTTCCTACTAACAACAAAATAAACAAAGACCAAAAAAACACCCAGCCCTCTTTTGAATGTTGGATTTCCTCCCACCTAGAAAAAAAATCTCTAAGAAGAACAAAATATTTGACTTGTCATTTTTAAGCCATTCCACCTTCCAGAAGATTTCACAACAGCACTCAGCACATTCCAAGCAGATCCACCAACTTAAGTAGAAGGCCTGTGAAAAATGCCTTCCTAGGAAAGAGAATAAAGGCCTTCAAGGGAAACACCAAAAAGCTGCCTCAATAATCGAAATGGCACTCTGCTGAAGGACTTCCACTGGATTTTAACTCTCACATGGATCCTTACCTTGGAGCATTTCTCCAGCACTTCCTCCTTGAACTGCAGGAACTTCTCCTGGATGGCAGGCTGGTTGAGAGCAAAGGAGAGGAAGTGTGTGAAGGGCTGCTTCTTACGGAAGCTGTCCAGGAGAACGTCAATCCGCGTTCGGGCAGAGATGACACCGCTGCGATGCTGCCCTGTAATGACTACAAGGAAACAAAGCAGGATCTGTCTGGTTTCTGTGAGACTACTGGCACTCATGCTCAGGTGGAATAAAAGAGTAATTACATGGATTTTACATGATACTTATCTGTGCCCTTTAAAATAGCCTTACTGGAGGATGTTGTGAAGTAAGAACGTTTCACGCAGGAGACGCCAGCAGGCAATTAGAAACCCTTGCACAACAGCATCTCTCTACTCTTAGCCCCACACTCACTGAAGAGGCATTAAAACTATGCACAGAGAAATCCTGCCAGACTCTGCTTGACATAAAATGCCTGCCATGGCCATGTTTTCTTCTCTAAAGACAGGATGACACCACCAAGGGTATCCCTCTGCTCTCAAGAAAGTCAGGTATGAGTGTGTGAAAAACAGTTAACTAAGAATCTATCATTTCTGTGGCTCTTCAGATTTCTAGATCATTATTTCAAGGCATTAATAGTGAAAAAGAAAAGAAAAATCAATCAAAGATGGCCTGTATCATTTGTGTGTGTGCTTTAAGGCACCAAACAGAGAACACTTCAGCTTGAAAGGAAAGAACGGCACGGGGCAAAATTTTCTTGGCTTCCTATTATTACATGTTTTCAGCACCTCTCAACCTTCCTAAGAGTCCTTCACAGTTCTCAGGAAGAAGTCAAGACCCACTTCTTGAGAAGTACTGCCATGTTGCTGTGCAGCACCACAGTTGGATCTGCCCATGGCTTACTTCTTGAAGCTCTGTCACGAAGGTAACTGCACACTGTGCTAATTAGCACCAGACCATGAGTAAAGGGCCCTCTGTACAGCCACCGAGGCAGAAACCTGCAAGGGCCAGCCCTTATGAGCAACATCTCCTTACTTTTACATCACTGCAAGTGATGAGAAGGAGCAGACAGCACAAGAAAGCCTGCTGGCACTCTCAGGATCAAGTGACAACACCAGAAAGGCAACAACAACATCAAAACGCTTCTCATATTGAAGCAGAAGCTGAAGTTTATTTCGTGCACAAGTACTCAATGGGGTCAGTCAGTGCCATGTCAGAAGCATGAATTAAAGGAAAACCAGCTCCTATATCCCTCCCCACTCAAACTGATCAGTGCAAGAGCAGATGAGAGAACACACATTTTGTGCATGATAAAACTCACCAATTTCTCCTTCCACTCCAGGCTTAGGAATGCTGATGGAAGTTCGAGTCTCTGTTTCTAGTCTCTTCTTGGTTTCCCCTTTCTTCCCTATAATGTACCTGGAGGGATAAAAGTGCAAGAGAGTCACTCACAAAGTGTCACTAGGCCACTCTCCATCAAGTGTGACCAGCCAGCAGATGAACCATGCTTGGCACTGGCTCCAGGCAGCTGGGTTTCCCCAGATTCAGTATCTCCATGCTACAGGGATGCATGCCTTCAGCTCCAGGCACAGAGGCTGTGACCAGCCCAGGAACACGGGATGATGTTGAGCCACGGTTCACAACTAGCTTAAGCTAAAATAAGTCAGTTGGTCCATGACAGCTCTGCCTAGCACAGTTTATTCATCAGCTCAGTTATCCCTTTCTCCCATTACCCCAGCTGTCAGAGGACTGAAGGCTCTTTTTCTGCTTTTTGCTTTGCACAAGGTAGTCATTTGCCACCACCCAAACACACAACAGAACACTCTTCCTTCTCTACATTTCAGTAAAGCTATTCAACCCATAGAACTGTCAACTAGATAAAGCTTTGAACACCACAGGATTCCAAATAAACACCAGATTTCAGTCAATAGTCAATTCCAGTCATGTGTGCTTTCTCAAACTCCCCCTGCCAGGATGCTCACCCCACTTCTTCCTCTCTTCTCCCACCCTCCCTGATGCTTTTATGTTCACAGGAAGGAATGCTCAAAAACCCTCCTGCCAGAAAGAAAGCAGCACCTGCTGTCCCTGTCACGGGGAAGGCCAGGAGTCAAGCGTGGCACAACTGCACTAGAAAGGCATTGCCAATTTTCCCTTCCCAAATCCACAAAAAGGAATACATTTTGGAGCTCTGGCACTTGCTCTGACCTCAAAACAAATACTCTGCACTCAACTGCTTCCTCAGCCAGCAGCAACTCAAAGAAACCAGACACACACAGGCTCACTTGTATAAGGGGCTGGGAACCTCCACTCGGCACTGGAAGCCTTTCTCAGTCTCTTCCACCACAAAGGCATCACAGGGTTCATCTGCACAGTCACTGGGGCCTGCTAAAGAAAAGAAACCAACAGACCTTGTACAAGCTCTGTAAAGTTTGGCAGTGCTTTATGCAGGATGAGTCTCACAGCTACCTTCTCCCAAGGTTAAATAAAGGAAGGGGTGGACTCCTCTCCATCGCAGCTAACTGCTTTTTCTCTCACTTCACTACCAGCTCCAGAAAACATAATGACTGCTGCTAAATCTGCCAGGCTGGGAGGCAGAGGAAAGCAGTAGTTACAGCCCAGGTTTTCTCACAGCTAGAAGTTGAGCAGCTATCTAGGGGAATGGTCTCTTCTCCTGGTAGGGTGGAAGCCATTGGTACATTCAGAGACCTAAGCAGGAATTTAAAGTCATAGAATAACACAAATAAAAGGTGAGGATTGTTTTGGGTCAAGGGTTCAGGTAACAGCATTTTCAAAACCCAGAAATTCTCACACCCTTGGCACAGAGGAATAGATGCAGCTTTCATCCCTGGGCCATCCAGTTGTGCCTGTTAGGACCAAACTTGACTTCCAGAAAGAGGCCATGGCTTCTATCTTCTCTACAGCACATACAGGGAGGAATCTGGGTGGCAAGCAGCTTCTTAAAGCTTTGTTCAACCCACTGAAAGGCAGGGTGGAGGGAGAAACAAAACACAATGGCCACAAGTCTTTCCATCTGAGAGGTAACAGCTGAGTTTTTCTGTGCCCACAACAACTCACATGGAACTACAACAAACATAAAGGCAAAAAAATAAAGCAAAATACATCAGAATAGGAAGACTTTTGCTTTTGCAGCCTATAATGACATACCACAGGTAACACCTTGCTAAAGCCACACTGTAAGAGGACAGTTCAAAGGGTAAACATTGCAGGGACAGAGGATCTTAGTAGCTTCCACTCCTACCATACCTGCAAATAATCATGCTATCAAAAAGGAAGGCACTCCAGGAACCTGGGGAGAACAGATCTCTGGAGCTTTTTTTCCCCCTCTGTTGGAGATCTTTCACAGCCAGCAAACATAACCAGCAGCACAGTCACCATAACCTACATTAGGCCACCAGCATTACATCCACTTTTTGGTCAGCAGAATCATCAAAGACCAACACAAAGCCTTTTTCTCCCTCTTCAGCACCTCACTCCACTGCACAGGCAGGTCCTTGAGCACATAAAGACATCAGAAAGACCACCAAGAGTTCTCTAGGCTGTCAATGTTGATCCTTTCATTCACAGCACATCCTGACAGAACCACAGTCACCCCTTTTTACCTGCACAGAAATCCTCCTCCTCTTCTTGCTGGTAGGCTTGCTCTTGAATGATATTCTTCCTGTAGACTCGTCCCCCAATCCTTATCAGGGTGGGCCGCAGGACATCCATCCCACTCCTCCTCCTGAGGCAAAAGCAAAGACATCTTCATCAGCTTATGCCAAGGAAAGGGAAATTCCAATGTTTCCTCATGGATAATTTGCAAGAGGCATCAGGTGAGCTATGACAGGCTCATCAGTAAACAATCAGGGCTGCACCTCCAGAAGACCAAATAACTCCTTCTACACATACATACCAGAGACTTCAGACCTCCTCAAACCTTAAGTCACTCATTCAAGGACTTGTTTTATCAGAACTTATAAGTAAACTCTTTGTCAGCACCATCAAGTAGAAAAGGGAAATTTAAGCAATACAGGAGATGTAATGAAGCATCAGGGTTTTTTTGTCCCTGCAAGAAGGTCAGCAATCGATCATGGCTCTCTGAAACTCACAGGTTTTAGTTAAAACTCACTGCAGCCTCTGTCACTGTGCAGGATTTTGAACAGTTTCACCATCTTATTGGCCATAGCTCTGATGACCAGCAACAGGACCTAGGGGAATGGCATAAAGCTTTGCCAGAAGCTCAGGTTGGATGTTAGGGAAGAGGTTCTCTACCCAAAGAGTGGTGGAACATTGGAACAGGCTCCCCAGGGAGGCTGTCATGGCACCAACTCTCATGGAGTTTAAGAAGCATTTGGACAATGCTCTTAGACACATGGGGTGACTTTGGGGTTGTCCTGTGCCTAAACAGGAATTGGAGTTGATGATCCTTGTGGGTGCCTTCCAACACGGGACAGTCTGTGATTCTTGGGATGATTCTCGTACAACACTGACCTCTCTCAAAACACCCAACATTCTCCAGGAGTTTCTCAAAGGCTTAAGGAGCTTTTCAAATCCAGTTCCCTGGATCAGCTCAGGAGGCAGCTGGGGAAGGGAAACAAAAGTGCTTTGAGGGGTCGGTGCTGGCTGCTGTAAGTGGTTACACCTCCTGCCCTCCACCTTGGACGACTGTGGTGTGAGGTGTACACGTGAAAGTTTTACCCCACCTTGTGTTATTCCAAAGTTAAAGTTAAACGTGTTACAGTGGAGAACATTTAAGGGTGCAAAAGCAAACAACTGGCAAGTCATCTCTCAGAAGCTTCATATCCTCAGCACTTAAATTTCTACATTCACTGAAATTGTTAGCATTGGGTATCTCGGTTTGCTTTGCTTTTAAAACAGAGTTCTGTTAGTCAGAAAACAAAGTTTCCAACAAAAAAATTCACCTTTGTCAGGTTAACCTGCCTGTTACAACAGGACCTGACAGGAAAAAATGCTTGCCTTTTAAGATGCACTCATCCTAAACCAAATTTATTATGTGGAGTGAAACAAGGTTCAGAAGATTAATGCTTTTCCCCTCAGTTAAAGCCCTCTGATATGACTTACAACCACCCCAACTGACTCTTAAATAAAATGGTGCTCCTGTAGTTTAAGAGAAGTGCAGATGTGAACTCTGGACAGAGGAAGACAGAATAAGCCATGAAAAAACAAGCTGTTGGCTTTCTTTTTTTAATGGCAGCATCACAATTTCTTGACACAAACCTAGTGCCTGACAAGGGTCTCAGCTCCACACACACAGAGAAAGAGCAACGCTGCTGCAGTGTGAGAGGGAAGACACAAAGCAGCTGGGGTCACAGCTAGCGTGCAGGATTAGTGGTGAATGAACTCATGTCCTGAGAGAGGGCAGTGCCCAGTATCAAGACAGGCTAGGGGATGATGTGATTGAGAGCAGGCTTGGATTTGGGGGTGAAAAGCCAAACGTGAGCCAACAACATGTACTCACAGCCCAGAAGCAAACTGTATCCTAGGCTGCATCCAAAGCAGCATGGCCAGCAGGTCAAGAGAGGGAATTCTGCCCTTCTGCTTTGCTCTAGTGAGTTCTCACCTGCAGTGCTGTGTCCAGCTCTGGAGTCCTCAGCACAGAAGAGACATGAGTGTATTGAAGGACATCCACAGGAGGCCACAAAACCAACTAGAGGGCTGGAACACTTCTGCAGTGAGGACAGGCTGAGAGAGTTGGGGTTGTTCAGCCTGGAGAAGACAAGGCTCTGGGGAGACCTTCCTGTGGCCTTCCAGTACCTAAAGGGGGCCTAGACAAGAGGTGAAGACAGACTTTTTAGCAGGGCCTGTTGAAGTATGACAAGGGGTAGTGACTTTAAACTAAAACAAGGATACATTTAGACTAGACAAAAGGAAGAAATTTTTTATATTGGTGGTGGTGAATCACTGTCTCAGGTTTCCCAGAGAGGTGGTAGATGCACCATACCTGGGACCATTCCCGGTCAGGTTTCTTGGGGCTGTAAGCAACCTGATCTAGCTGAAGATATTCCTGATGACTGCGGGAAGGTTGGACTAGATGACCTTGAAAGGTCCCTTCCAACCCCAACCTGTCCACGATTAGACCAGGCTCCGGGAGAACGAATCCCGGACCGCGGCGGGCGAGTGGCAGACGGCTCTCCCCGCTCACACAGAGCAAGCCTGCGGGGCGCTGATGGCAGGGAACCGCTCTAAAGCGCCACCAGCTTTAAAGCCCTAATGAGAGCCCCGGGAGCCGGAGTACCTCCCGCCCGCTCGCCTCAGCCTCCCCCGGTAACTGCCTTCCCCCACGCTTACCAACAGCTACCACTCCACCCACGTACACACACCCCTCCGCCGGAAGGAGCGAAAGGGCCGCTCTCTGCTCGCGCCCGCCCGCCCCAGCATGCACCGCGAGCGCGAGCGCCCGCGCCGCCAGCGCCACGCCGTCCGGGTAGCCAGGTGAGGTTCGGAAAGGGCTCGTTGCGGCGGAGGAGCGGGAGGGCGGCGGCCCGGGGAAAGAAAGGCACTAGGCCGAACGGGAGCGGGAAATGAGGGGCTATTATCGCGGGCTTCACTCACCGCGAAGCAGTTCGCTACGAAAGCCGGGGAGGGGCTAATGGCTCATCTAGTGGCGGGGAGGAGCGGAGGCTCGGGAAAGAGAGAGCGCGCGCGCCCTGTTCGCGGGGGCGGGGGGGTGCGCATGCGCCTTGGAGCTACTGGGGCGACTGTCCGTCATCGGCCAAGGTGTGCGCGAGAGGGGGTGGTGGCGGCGCGCAGGCGCAGTGCGTTATGTTTGTGTGTTCACCCCCCCCCCCCCCCCCCCCCCCGCATACTCCCTCCGAAGATGGCGGGCGTGTTAGAGGACGCGTATTGTTGGGGTAGGCATGGGCCTAACCTGTCGACCTTGTCCTCTGCGTTTGCCTCAGCCTGTTTGAAATAAATGTCCTGCGGCTACACCCAGGAATCCACCAGTGCGAGCCGCAGTCAGCGTAATTTCAGCGCAAAGCATTGTCTCGCTTCCCTCATGATCTGGGCCTGACCAAATTGGTTGAGGAAGGTGTTGGTGGAGGTCGGAAAAGACCTCCAAGATTAAATAGAGTTAGACTGTTAACCCAGTACTGCCACATCCACTGCTAAACCATGTCCCTCAGCACCACATGATTTTTTAACTCTTCCGGGGATAGTGACTCCACCACTGTTCTGGGCAGCCTGGGCCAATGGTTAACCACTCCTTCAGTGAAGACGGTTTTCCTTATCCAGCCCATAAACCCTTAGCCTCCTGCAAGGTGCTGTGCTGTTTTGTGTTACACACAGTAAGTGAAACAACCTTGAGCTTAAGTGTAAATGAACAGAGAGTCACTAGTGGTGACAGCCTTTTTAAAACGTATTTTCTCCACTAAATCCATGAATGCTTACCAAAGGCACTATCTGCATCACCTAAAGAATCTGCAGAAGTGTATTAAATAGGTGGGATAATAGAAATGTATTAAATGGGCAGGATAATTGGGAAGTGCTTATAAATAGTTTGGAGGAGTAGCAAGTGCTGTCACTTCTAAGAGTAAGGTGACAGCTTCTTCACTATCAGAGATGCATGTGGCAAGTTTTAAGTACTCCCATCATGGCAAACGTAGAGGCAATACCTCTTAAAAACAAGGCTGAGAAAAGACTATGCAGGAGGCAACTGGGCTGGTGCTGTAGGGGCAGATGGATGTTCAGCCACTGCTGATTTAGTGTTTTAAAAGCAAAAGCACATCTGGAGCGATGCAGAGAGCAGTCGCTGCGTGGCCTTGTGCAGGATGGTGGCACTGAAACTGGCAGTCCTGTGGGATTCCAGGTTTTATGAGGCATCAGCACTTTTTTTTCTGTGTTTGTACTCCTGGAAACAAGGCAAAAAAAAAAAGTCTTTTTGTGACTCTGGAGAGTGGGAAAAGTGCCAGGCAGCTGAGCGCCAGTGAATTCAGGCCAGCGACCTGTGCCAGGTTATTTTTATGCATGCTCCGATTGTCCTCCTGAATTCCCAGGCCCCCTTGTCCGAGGGGGTCAGAGCGTGGGTTACCTTCAGTTTCTGGGTGCCCCCGCGTGGTGTGACAGCTAACTGCACAATGGGTGCAGGCAGTCGGCGCAGGCAGCCTTTCCCACCCCTGTAGGGCAGCAGAGCCACAGTGTGGAGGCAGCAGCCTGAAGCTGTGCTTGCTGGCTCTTCCCAGACCTCGCTGCCATCATCTGCCATCGGATCCATGCACAGTCGCTGGCTTTTCGCCCTGGGAAAATCTGAGACGCTTCCAAACTGTTGGGTTGGGTTTTTTTCCTCCCTTTTTCTTCTCCCAGGCTGGGACGGGGTGAAATGGCTGCCTCTTCCTCATCCTCTTCAGCCGGCGGAGTCAGCGGCAGCTCCGTATCGGGATCGGGATTCAGTGTTTCAGACCTGGCACCGCCCCGAAAAGCTCTCTTCACTTACCCCAAAGGAGCTGGGGAGATGCTGGAAGGTGAATGCTCCTGCCATTCTCTTTGTTCTTCCAGGGGAGTTGCCGAGCTTGGCACCTCGCTGCCTTTTCAGACTTAAACTGGCAAAAGTTGGAGGGAGGAAGGAAGGAAGCACCAGGGCTCGAGTGGGTCCCGAGGTCTCTCCCACCAGTTGTTCATGAGGAAGTGATTTTTCTGGCAGTCATCTGTTTTTTAGCTCCACGACACCGCTTCAGACAAGGAAGTGATCTACCTGAAAGGGAACATGAGGGTGTTAATTGCTCATTGTTAGCTAATCCTTTGATGTTGGGCAGGAATTAATGTAAAGATAGCTGAGGCAGGAGTATTTTTCTTAGCAAAGTGCATTCTGGGGTTGGCTTTGACTGGGCTAGTACAGGAGGAAGCCTGTATCCCTTTTGGCCAGGAAATATAGGGCTTGCTTTTGCTCTCAACCCAAGTTAAAGCCTCACTGCAGAGATCTGTGAGAGGATAAATCAGGATTAGACCTCTTTTAATCCCCCTGAGGCTGAACACATTCCACTTTTGGACTCAGTGTTGTTGGGACCTTTCTCCAGTGCCTGGAGAGTGTTAGGGCTCTGGTCTTCCATTTGGATGCCTGGTCTCTGCCCCTGCTCTGGGTGAGGGAGGAAGGGCAGGTCCTCCAGACGATAGGGTTAAGCCACAGTTGGTCTGTCTGTCTGCTCTTCTTGAACTTCCTGTGTCACTGCACCACACACTCGACTGTGTGAGCCTGAAGTTCATTGGAATGGCTGGGACCTAGGCTCAGGTGGCCCTGCAGCTCAAAAATGACACAGGCATTTGCAAGGCAGCTGGGAATTGCTCACTACGTCATTTAAGGACTGGTTTTATTACACGTTAGAGCCCATATGCCAGACTATTGAAGCAATTATGACTAAAGGCTTGCTCACAGAACTTAATGAGCCCTCAAAACAAATTAAAATAATGAAGCACTTTGTGTTACCAAATAGACAGGCAGCTCTTCCTCTTGAGAGCCACTTGGCAGGACAGCCGGGCTGGGGAGTTGGAGGAGAGGGGAGGGTATGTGAGGAAAAAGCACAGAGCAGCACCAACACAGCATTTCAGGAGCTTGCAAGAGGGTGCTCCAAGCATGGTGGAACTCCAGCTTTTACCTGGGGTTCAGCTTTGGAGTAGAGTTTCCCAGGCCAGGTGCTTCTGTCTACCCTTAAGTCTCTGAAATTGCTTTTCTCCTTGTTATTATGGGACAGAGCTTTTAATTAATTCTCCTTTGGGCTGACCTCTTTACCAGCATCACAACAGTTTGTCTGCCCTGGGTGGCAACAATAGCTAAACAACCTAAAGCAGGAAGCTTTAGGTTAGCTTTTTGACTCCTGAGATAAAAGGTGATACAGCCATTCTTTTGTCAGGCAGGTACAAGTGGGGTAGCTGCATGCCAGTTTCCTCTTCAGAAATCCCCAATAACTGACTGGTTTTACTGTTACTTTTAACAATCTCACTTGTTTTAAAATAAACCCTTAGGTATTTTGGGGGTTTTTAGAAGGAATTAGTATAAGCTATGTCAGTACTTGGCACACAATTAGCTATATATTCCAGACTGCTTTATTTCTGAGACACTTGTGTGATGAATTACTGGCTTAGGTGGCAAGATACACATCATTTAAAATCCTTTATGCAGGGTTATGGTCTGTGGATGTGGGAAATCATGAAGCAATATAGGGGCACAAGCATCTGAGCCCCAAGAGACTGCCATAGTATTACCTGCCTTCTCCTTAGCTTACCTCCTATTTAAAATAGACTGAAATTGCATGGTAGAAGGGATGTAACAGAACATGAGCTGGGATGTCTCCCAGGTAGAGCACAGCTGCTCCCCAGCAGCACCAGAGGTCAGCCAAAGCCCCACTCAGGATTTGAGCACAGGAGCCCAAAACTGGTGTGCTTGACGCAAGGGAAAGTGTCAGAAGGCAGCAAAGTGGGGAAACCCACACCTCATACGTAGAAATAGAAGCTTGGTGGCACTCAGTCTTGAAAGTTTCAGATTACACCAGCTCCCTTTTTCTGTTTACAGATGGCTCTGAAAGATTCCTCTGTGAATCTGTCTTCAGCTATCAGGTTGCGTCTACATTAAAGCAAGTGAAACACGGTAAGCACTGAAGCTCAGTCTGTTGTAACTGCATGTTGATTGGGGAAGATGGCAGGGGTGCACAGAGAAAAAGCTGACAGGTTCTTGGGTGCCAACCACAAAAAAGCAGAAAAACCTTTTAAGTTGGCAAATTAATGCCAAGTCAGGCTATCATTGAGTCCTTTTGCAAGCCCTATGCAAAGCACCGGGAACCCACAGAGCCTGGGTGGGAACAGGCTGTGCCTTTCGAAGCTTGTTTTTCCATCACTGTGTGCTGTGCTGCCTTCACAAGAGGTGAGGCCAGAAGAAGAGGTTATGGGCAGGAAACGCCCACACTCTGATCTTGGCCCAGTGCTGACTGTCTCTCTGGCCTCAGGCAAAGAGAACACTTGATTCCACCTTTGTTTCTCTGCTAAGCCCTTGTGACACCGGCAGGGTCAAGTGAGGTTTCCAGAGGTGGACACACAAGCAGCTGGCAGTGGTGTGATGATCACAGATCACAGAGATTGGAAGAGACGTTGAAAGATCATCTAGTCCAACCCCTCTGCCAGAGCAGGATTCTTCCCTAACCGGGAATAGAACCCAGGCCCCGGTGGTGAGAGCACCAAATCCTAACTGCTAGACAACCACTTCTTATAGGCTGACTTCACTCCCTGCCTCCCCCAAAAAGAGCTTTACGTCTTGTTTGAACATTGGCTTCCCTCCCAGGGCCTTCACCTGCTGCTCAGGTGCCTGTAACTGAATGATGGGCTTGACTGCACGGTAGCTTCTGCTCTAAAGACATTGGGCAGAGCTCAGCACCTCTGCTGCTTGAAGGTCATATCCTTTCTGGTCACCACCTCTTGTCAGCTAAAAGGGGTGCTTCCATATGTTGTCTCAGACAAGAGTGGTTTCCTGTCCTTTGCTGGCAAGGTTTGCCAGGAGGAGGTCTGGGGGCATGCAACAGCTTGCAAGGCTGTGATCCTGTATTTCGGAATCAAAAAGCAAAGCCAAACTTCAGATCCATTGTTTCTACGGCTCTGGTGTTAGTGCAGCTGGGACTACCAGGGGCTGCTGCACAGCCCGGCATCCTGATAAGCACCAGCTTTGTAAGTGGTTTGTGGAGCACCAGTTGCCTCCCTTTAAGAAAGGCTTAAAGAAAAATATAGAGAGGTCATCATTTTTTGGCTTGTTTGTTTGACAGTTCCCAAAAGTACTCGCTTAGTGGAATGAGAACAGGCCCTCTTAAAAGCACCCAGTGCTGCAGTCAGCATAAATCATGCACGCTTCATGTTATGCCTCTTGCTGCTAAGTTGGCTTATACTGGGCTGTTTCTCCAAGAGGCTGCTGCACTGTTAAACTTCCAGCAGAGCCAAGAGAAGAGCTCTTGTCATCTCTCTACCACTGCAGCTCATTTAATTGACAATGGAGCCTCCATGCCCAAAGCACAACTGGTTCTAAATAAACCTGAGAGGAACAAGTTGTCTTAGGGGTCCCTGGGGAGGCAGCTCATCTTTCCTTGGAGACCTTTGTGTTGTTAGTGTACTGTGGTGGCAGAGCTACCATCATCCAGCTTCTCCTCAAAGGACCTTTGTTAACACAAGGAGTTCCTTGCGTGGCACTCAGCTCTACCGTGGGCTGACCAAGCTCTCTCTGAACCTCTCTCAGTTCTTTCACACTATAAATATTTATGCTAAAGAAATGAGCTTCATCCTGTTTTTACCCCCATACATTCGTAGGCCTCATGTTTCCCTGTTAGGACTTGAATTTACACAGCACGGGCAGGTATGCATATTCTTTTATGCATATTCATACAGACTCAGTGCTGGACGAGGCAGAAAAGCCTGTCCTACTCTCTCCTGCGATCTGGCAAGGTCTTGCCATTTGCACAGGGCATCGTGGAGAGTTGAGTTGGTATTCAAATGGGTTCAGTGGGTTTTGTTCTACCCTCTTCCCCATTGAGAGCTGGAAATTTGCATCTAATTGAAAAGTTTAATTGCGCTGTCATTGCAAACCGCAGTTACCTTTGAACTTCTTGCAGATCAACAGGTCGCACGTATGGAAAAACTAGCCAGTCTGGTGGAAGAGCTGGAGGCAGATGAGTGGAGGTACAAACCAATAGAGCAGCTCCTGGGATTCACTCCTTCCTCAGGCTGAGCGTGTCTGGATCCCTGCTGCCGGGGAGCAAAAAGAAAAACAGTCTCTGGCCTGGCTTCAAAACACACCCCCATATATCAGGATGCTGACAGCTGCATCTGCATCGGCACGACTGGGCTTTTGGTTTTGTTAACCTGAGAGTGGGGATCCCTTGTAAAGCTGCTGGTGAATGGAGATGGCAGGATTCTTTAAGCCCTCTGCAGTGGTACAGGCTGGCAGGGCTCCATTTCTGTAATGTAGAAGGTAGGATCAGTTTTCCAGAACTCAGAGTCATTGTTTACAGAGGAGGGAAGACTAACAGTGTGGTGGTGAGGAGAGCGACTCAGTACCTCCAGTACCTCTATCTGGCCTTTCCCCGGGCAATTGGAAGCCCAGGTCTTTGTCACTCAAGCCAGGCCTCTATAGAAGCAGAGGTGCAGTGCCCTCCCAGAAATGCTTTTCGGCCCTGGCTGGTGTTTTGTGGGGGAACAGGATGGGAACCATACCATGTCACCTGATAGGGGGCACATGGTGATGCTTTCTGTGGAGGTACCTCATGTATAGCCAGAGCTGTTCTCCCTCCATTGCTGTTTTGTCCCTGCACAGCGAGTGCTGGTAGGACACTGCTCTCTGATGATGAAGCTGTATCTTTAATACCCTGAAACTCTTTTTTTTAACCCCCTCTTTGTTATGTATTAGCTTGCTCTGTGATAGTAAAATAATTCTATCTTTAAAACCATTTATCTTTTCAAAGCTTGGTGCAGGCGGTCTGATGAAAGCAAAGCAGCTGTTCAGTAGGTAACAGGAGGATTAATGAAGCTCAGAGGCAGCTCAGCTGTTAACAACAGTCAACTTCAGTTCAATTCCAAAAACCCTCCAAGAGGAACCAAACCACACTTGCTTTATGCTCAGAAGTGGATTGATTTAAACCAGATTTTAATCCTGGTTTAACTCTGCCAGCAGCAGAACCTTATTTAAATCCATCCATTTTAATAATCTTGGGGTATGTTTGTGTTTCACTTGTGTTCTTGAGGGGAGCTGGATTCCCAGTTTCTGCCCTAATCATTTCAACATGTTAATTTTTCATTGATTAGAGCCTTAACACCATTTGCTAGCCAGCAAGGGGAAAGGCCCCACACAGTGTTTAACCAATTGTACTGCTTCATGCTCCAGATGCCAAATTTCTCCATTTTTCAACATCTTATACATGAGTTGAGTTTACTTTTACTCGCTATTTCAGTCCAGCCACATCTGGATCAAAACAGATTTTAATCTATCCCTGTCTTAGTTATGTCACTAGCAATTTGTGTTACCTGAAACTAAGAGGAAAAAGTTCTGCATTTGTTTCTGTTCCTAAATTAATTCTAGTATCAGAGTCAGCTTTTTGTTCCCCAGAGACACCCATCTCCCAAAAGCCCGCCCCACTCTGCAGAGGCAGGCCCAGTTCACCTCCACACCGCTGAAGAGTCTCTCTGTGGCTTCTGAAACCACCTATGGGCATTCTCATGTATGGCTACAGCTCAGCTGAGACGTGTCCCACACCACCTCCTCTGTGCTGGTCCGGAAAACCTCCTCCCCAGCCTTTGGAGGGCTGCCAGCCCCTGCTCTGTAGGGCCTCCTGCACAATAAGCTGGTCCTTGGCTGGTACCTCTTGAAACACAGCAGCATTCTGTAGTAGCACTCCCAATTATTGTGAAAAGAAGGAAGAATTTAAATCATCAACTTTCCACCTAAACATAAAAACTTCTTCCCTGTGAGGGTGACAGAGCCAAGAATAGGCTGCCCAGAGAGGTTGAGGAATCTCCTCTGGAGATTCCAAACCTGCCTGGACACGATCCTGGGCAATGTCCTCTGGGTGCCCCTGCTTTAGCTGGACCAGCTGATCTCCAGAGATCCCTTCCAACCCCCACCATGCTGGGATTCTCTGAACTTGTTTGGTTTATAGCATCTATTTTTAATCCTGCTTACTCCTAATGTAGCTTGGCTAAACTCGCCACAAATACCCCCCTGCATATCAAGACAACGTTGTGGGCTTTAGGAACAGACCAGTGCCAGCCCCACACTGGGTTCCACCCTGTTGCCGACCCTACGTGCTGCAACCTGCGTAACCAGCTGCAGAAAGAGCCTTTCCTTTTCACTGCTTGGCATGAAATTTTTCCACTCCCCTCCTCCCCCCCGCCTCCCCCCCTCCGGGAACGCTAGGGGATCAGGGCTTGCGGCTTTGGTGGCAGGATGCAGTGACCAAGCCTCGCCAGATCTCCCCGCAAGCCTAGTTGCGTGCCCAAGAGTCTGAAACACAACGGGGGCTGAGGTTTCCCTTCAGCAGCTCCCCCCCACACTCCTCCTCCCATTCGTTGTTTTCCAGCCCTTTCTCCGCGGTTGGACGGAGCAGGGGTAGGGAACGTCCCGGCTCCGTGCTGTACAGGATTTGTTTGTATGTGTGGCCAGCACCAAAATAGCCACATGTGTGAGAGCCATGGGGAGGAAGTGAAAAGTTCACCCTGTACAAGACTACAAATGCAAAAACATGTTGTTGGCTGTTCCCTCCTCCTGCTCAGTAAACACTTTATGAAAGGCAGCACAAACCAGAAGGGTTGCTGCATGGCAAAATAAAAATCCCTTGTGCTCCCCCTCCTCCAAACTCATCTTTACCGTGGCTGCTGGAAGCCCTCCTGCTGCCCTGTTCCCGCTTTGCAGATCAGGGGGGCAGAGCTGGTGCTAACTTCCTCCTGGGGGTTTCAAGGTACTGTTCCCCCTCACTTCGGGGGAGGGGTCTCTGCAGCATCGGGGGGAGCCTTGAGCAGCGTAGAGGCTATGTGGAGGCCACAGCTGGGAGCAAGGCAGCAGAGGCGGGCGGGAGGGAGCCCGTCAGCTGCGAGCGAAGTTGATGAGAGGAGGGGAGACGAAATAAATAAATAAATACAAAAGCTGAACAAAGAACTTCGTTCAGGGCCGCTCGTTGGTTTTCCTGTGGGTGCTCGGAGCAGAACGTTGTGTACTGGTGTGCAAGCCCCACTCGCACCTCCCCTCCCCAGCTCCTTGGCCCCAGTGCTTGGGGAGGGTGCCAAGGCACGCGCTCGCCATGTCACCCAGCCAAAACACCCGCCCTGGGAGGGCCTCTCCCCCTGCCAAGGGATGCAGGAGTGCAGGGTAGCACCCAAAAACACCCGCTCCTGGCTTTTCCCCGTGGACAGGGCAAAAACATCCATGGGGAGATGGATTTAAAGAGCTCCCCCCCCTCCCTGCGAACAGCCCAGTGCCGACTCGATACTTGCCATCTCAGCTGCCAAACCCTGTCCACCGTCCTCCTCGGATGCACGGTCCTGACTCCTGCCCTGCTTGCAGCTGCTTGTCCCATGGGCAAGAGATGGGCCCCAGGGCTTTGGTTTGTGGTGGACACCTGCTCAGCTGGTGGCACGCTGGGGCCTGTCGAGTTGGCCCACCCAGCCTGCAGCCTTCAGCTTGCCTGTCAGAGCCGGCCACGGCTCGGAGGATGCAATGGGTCACCCCTCGTGTACCTGTCACCCCCTGCCACCACCTCAGGGACCAAGGCCAGGGGCAGAGAAGGTGCAAAGGCCATCCATTCTGCAGGTACTTGGGAGGACACCCCAAAAACCCTGGCCTCCCTCCAGGCTCAGCCCCTTTGTTGCACTCCCCAGGGGAGCGCCTGGACACAGGATCACACCAGCCTCTGCCAACTGCGGCTGGCAATCGTGTGCCAAAATAACGTGCACATCTACCTAAAAGTGGCTTTTTGGACCACACAGCTGCTGGGAATCAACGTGAAGATAAGGACTACACCATCAGCAGTGGCACGCACCCCACACGGCAGGAATTTGACCTCCTGTATGCGGTTTGCACCCGACGTGCACTGAGACGCTCACTGAGTCCCCTGTAGATCTCTTCCCACCCTTCTTCCTCCTCCTCCCTTCCCAGCCCCCTCCCCCTGCAGCGCTGCGAAATCGCTGAGCTCAGCACATCCCCGGCAGGAGCCCAGCCAGGACCCTCCCCAACGCCAGCCGCCCCCTCTTAACGCTCCTGCTTAACCCTTTGCAAAGCCAGCTGGGCTGGAAACCGCAGTGATGCAGCAAATCTCACCATGGGGAGCAGCGGGGCGGGGTGTCCCAAAAGGCACAGCTGGGTAGGAACAGGCTGTTCAGAAAGTTTGATCTATCATCCCGCAGCCGTCTCTGCTCTCCCCAGAAAGGACAGCAAGTAGGGAGGGAAAACAATACTGCTTAGCCACGAAAATCATGCTGAGTCTACGTCAGCAGCAGTACCTAAGGAAGGAAAGGACAAGGATTACTACTACTGTAGTTAAAACTTTGCATTTTAGCTCCAAAGCATTTCTAGAGGCTCTGCTGCAGAAGAGCAGACCTGGTGGCAGTCTCTTTTGGGAAGAAAAACAAGCCACAAGCCCCCGGATGCCAGCAGAAGCACAAGTGTGCAGCATTGCATTAGGATTCTTTTATTTCAAAGATCAAAAATAACATTTCACTTTAAAACTCGCTGTCACACCAGGCTGCTCACTCCCCTGCCTGCCAGGTGATGTTATGGCAAAGAAAGAAAAATATTTATGCTCAGCTTCAGAATTCAAGCTTTTTTTTTTAGCAAGAAACCTTCCTTGTGCTCCTTTACCTCTTCTTCATTTGTGTCGTTTTCCCTTTCTTTTGACCCCAGAGCTCCTCATCTGTTTTCAGCCCTACTCAGTGAACATTCATACCGATGACTTGGGGACTGTGGGGGAAAAAACCCACAAGCTAGATCTTGTTAGTAACAGGATCCCCAAGCACCATCCAACCATTTCTGAGCATGCCTGTGTTTATTTCACTGTGTTGCATGGCGAGTGCACAAAGATCAATGTATATTTTTAACAGCTGGGGTTTCTTCATTTTTTGCCCTAACCAGCAGAGCAATGGCCCTACATGCCATGGGCACAAGCCAGGGCTTGTTCCCAGCTACCTGCACATCCCCTATGCCCCTCTGCTCCCTGGGATGCTACCTGCTCCCCTGGCTTGGCCCTCCACCCCTGAATTGGTGATGGATTCAAGCCCTGAGTCTCCTTTGACCCCTAAAAAGTGATTTCCCCACAGCTATAGCTGCTGGTGGGGTGCCTGGACCCTCTGCACCCACCGCCTGACAGGTCTCGGATGGGAGAGTTGGTCCCCATCCCCTCCCACTGTGGAGGACGCAAGCAGCGATTGCAAAGCCCCTGCGGGGGCCTGCCCCCATCCTTCCCAGTCAGCGTTTGCTCTCGGCCACGTTTATCTCCAGGCTGTTATCAGTCTCTGCTTAGGAAGGCCAGTACCCAAGATAGCTCTCGGAGTGACTTCAGAGCGCGCTCAGCTCCTCCGATAAAGCCACAGGCAGAGCGGCAGGAGGACAAAGCAAGCCCTTTATCGGCAATGAATGGGCCTTCGGCTACCCCTCCTCAGGGTCTGGCTTTGGAAAGGTCATGTACGCAGGGGCAGGCACGCACAAACCTGCGGAGGGAAAGACACACAGAATCACAGCATGTTAGGGTCTCCCTTCCAGAGCAGAGGGCTTATAAAAGGATGGCATCTTGCCCCTGTTTTATAGGACTGCAAGGAAGGAATGTGGGGGTTACTCCCAGCCTGGCACTGATCAAAATCTCCAGTCCCAGGCTGCCTGTGCCCTGCTCTCAGCACCCTGCCATTTTTAACATGTTCCTCTCCAACAGCCCTTCTTAAAAAATGACAAGATAATGTGACACTGGATCTGCACTGCCTCAGGCTCTCTGGTGAGTAACCTGAAGCAGAGCAGCAGCATGCCCACATCCCACACCTGGGCCACCTCTGCCACTCGCCAGCAGGATCAGGCACTGATGGTGCTCACCACCCAAGCATCACCTGGAAGAGGAGGGTGATCAGCAGCCACATTGAAAACAACATGCGTGAAAACTCTCAAAGCCCCTGTTACCTGGCTTTGTACCAGCTGGGGTCCACTTCACAACCCAGAGAGGGGTTGGGGAATGGCAAGGACAGGGCATGAACCAGCCTCGACGTGTGTCCATCTTGCTACCGCTGTCCCCACTAGATCAGCTCTGAGCCAAGCAGCAAGGCCTGCGACGGAGTCTGGCCCTGGGGGTACCTGCAGTGAGCCCCAGGCCCAGGCTGGACGCTGGCATGGGGGCTGGGGTGAGGCCAGGACCTTAGGTGGTGCCAGGGCTCAGGCCCAGGCCCTGAAGGGGTTTCTGGGGGTAATGCCCATGCCCAGGCTAGGTGCTGAGGTGGGGGCTGCAGTAAGACGCAGGCCCAAGTGAAGACCCCAGAGGTTGCCAGGGCCAAGACCTAGGCCCTGACAGGGTACCCAGTGGGGGTGGGGCGGTGAGGCCCAGAGAGAAAGGCCCTGAGAGGTTGGCAGGCGGTCGGGGATGCCGGCGGGCGCGGCTGAGAGCGGACTGTACCGGCCAGCCTCGGCCTAACCCACCTGATGCAACCCCCAGTGCCTTTTGCAGCGCCCGAGCCAGGGCCGGATCTGGGCCGAGCCGAGCAAAGCCGAGAAAAAGCGAGCAGTGGCCGAGCGCTGGGTGAGGGGGCGGGACCTCCCGCTGTCACCGGGCAGGAGAGACGCCGCGGACGTGCCCCGCGCTGCCATTGGCGGGCGGCGGATAGAGGGGCGGGGCCATCCGCTCGCCTCTATATAAGCCATACGGGGGGCACTTGGTGGACCAGGGCGGAGTAGGCGGTCAGCGAAGCAGTATGTCTGGTTGGTGGGAGCGGATGGCGGGCAGCGAGCGGGGCTGCCTGGAGACCTCTGACTGTGAGTCGTTGGGCAGCGCCTCCGGCTCAGAGGGAGGTGAGTGGGCGTCTCCGAGGAGGCGGGAGGTGGTCGCTAACAGCGGTTCCGAGATTGCTGGGGTCCCTCTGTGAGAATGGGGGAGGGGGGGCTGGGCTAAGGGGCCTGGATTCCCTCTGATGGACGAAGGTGGGGGGAACGGACATGAGGGGCTTGGGAGGTGGCTGAGAGTACCTGACGGGGGTGGGGATGCTATGCCATTCCCCTGTGACCCAGGTATACCCCTTAAACCCTTGGACTTGACGTGCCCCCCCTGGCCTGTCATCCCAATGCACTCCTCCTCGTGACCCGGTGCTGACCTTTCTCCTGTCCCCTTCCACAGATCTCGAGTATGCTGAGGGGATCTCCCTGCCAGACCTGGACCTCCTGCATGACCCTGAGGATGAACTGTTGTGTGCCAACCTGATGGACATAGTCCAGGCCACACTGGGCAGAGCCCCTCTGGGCACTAAGCGCTGTTCCCGGCTCCTTATGCCAGCCCCACTCCTAGCACAGGTGAGGACAGAGCTGCTGCGCCTGGCCTGCAGCGAGCCCTGCGGGCTGCGTGGGGCCCTTCTCGACCTTTGTGTGGAGCATGGCAAAGCCTATCATGATGTGGGGCACATCGCTGTGGACCCCACCGTGGTGCCCACTTTCCAGCTCACCTTGGTGCTCCGGCTGGACTCCCGACTCTGGCCCAAGATCCAGGGACTCTTCACTTCGGGGCCAGCTTTCACACCGCTGAAGCTGAGCACAGGCTTCAGGGTCATCAAGAAGAAGCTGTACAGCTCTGAGCAGCTACTGATAGAAGAGTGCTGATAGCCTGGTGTCGGAGAAGAAGCAACTTACCCAAACGCTTTGGAAGAGCTGGTTAGAAGTGTGGTGGCTCCCGGCAGCCGCTGTAGTTTAGGTTAGGCTGGACTAGGGCTGTAGGTGGAAGTAGTTTGGGCAGGTGGAGGTTCCCGTGGGGTGCCTGCCTGTGCCAGGGTGACCCTGATGCGGAACGGAGTGGAAGCCAGGCGGAGGTTGCTTCACACTGTCGATGATTGTGGGATGATTGCAGTGACTGCACTCCTGGATGCAGCAGCAGGGCTGCTGGGGGGCAGGCAGTCTCTTGTTGGCTGATTAATCATGATTACTGTTTTCTTTTTTGTAACAAGGATTGTAATCAATGGGGTTTCTCGGGGAGGGTGTGTGTGGGAGTGACTGATGACTGGGCTCTAGGTCTGGATCAAAGACAAACCCCCCACTGCTAGCAGCTGGGCAGCTCTGTGTGGGCCACCAGTGGGGCAGGAGGGGGGGCAAGAATCATGAGGTGTCTTTGATCCCAAGAGGGGAGAGGGGTGGGAGAGGGGTGTGCGAGGTGATGCAAGGATGGAGGGCAGGACCCCTTGCTGTGACATGCTGCAGGTGCTCCATTGGTTACAGTTTACACTCGTACACTTGATGTTCAAGTGCAAGACGTCCTATGTAATCGTGCTGGGGTGGTTTTTTTACTTTTCTAATAAAATTTGTCTTTTAATTGATAACCTGCTGTCTCTCACTCTTGTTGCTCTGGTCTGGAGAGGGATGATGCAACTGCTCCCTGCTTGGTTCAGAATTCCTGCTGGCATTCTTGTAAAGCCTTTCCCTGACAGGGCAGTCTCTGCTGTGGGAGCTGGAGGTTCGGAGAATGGGGGTTGGGGGGGAAATCCTGCTGTGCCTGCTCCTAATTGCAGGTCATGGGGCTGTGACTCAGGAGGAGCTGAGTCAGGGCCCTGAGCCAGCCAGGTGCCTGCCTGTGCCCAAGGAGGAGCACCCTGGCACCCCAATGAGGGGATGCTGCTGCTCCTCCCTGGGGGGCTACCGGGATGGTTGGGCAGAAAAAAACCAAGGAGAAGTGGCTAAAATTGTGAGGCAAGGAGATGGGGAGGGTCACAGCAGCCAGGGTGCTTTTCCCCAGCTCCACACTGCCAAAATGAGACCAATTACCCAAGCCTGCAATTAGAGGCTGTTGGAGAAAAGGCTTTCACTACAGGGTAATTAATCTGCTTGGCAAAGAAGAGCCCATGGAAGGTGTGGAGGATAAAACCAGCCTGGAAAAAACCCCACCATTTCCATTCAAATGCTAGTTTGTTCTGGCTTGGGCTTCTCTTGCTGATTGTTTCCCCCCCTCCTGCTCCCAGCCTGGGGACAGACAGCAACTTCTTAATGAAAATTTTCCCCCAGATTTTTTTCTGAGGACAACACAAAACACTCCACAACCAGAACATCCCCAGCCAAGCTTGCTCACCCCAGGTAAATACGACCTAGAAGCAATCAGAACAACAAGCACCAGTGGGCAGGTACAGTTGGATGGCACCTTTACCAACCCAAGCTTTGGGGCTAGGGGTGTTTCTCAAAAGGGGTCACGTGCTGGAGCACCCCCACTCACGTGAGAAGCATCCTTATGCTGGGGTCAGGCAGCATGATGCCCTGCAGGGTTGTCTGGCAGCAAAACCAGCATCAAACCAGCCCAGGAACCACTGAGGGCAAAGTCACCAGAGAAGCAAGTTTGGGCATTGCTGGCATAGGATGGGAAAGGCATGTGGTGATGGCAGTGACAGCAGCAGCTCATCTTGGGCCGTGCCATCATCTCCTGCTGAGGCCTTTTGTGTCTCAAAGCTCTATATACACTGCCAAAAAAACCACCTAGTTTGTACATCAGGCTCCCAAGCATGTGGGGGGAATCACCCCACATCTTGCTGTGCTCCATCCTCTGCCAGCCTTTCTGAGGATGAGCCAGGGACCCTGCACCACATTTTTGTGAATTATTATTACCAGGAATAATCAAAAGCTTTGCAGAAAACAGGAACAACAAAAAGCCACCAAAACTCACAAAAGCAAACAGAGTAAACCCCTCCATGCAGGGCCACGTTCCCCTGAAACAGCCTGTGGCCACAACCCCTGTCACAAGCAATGGTAAGTGAAGCTTTGCTTTGATTCATAGCAAAATGGTCTTTCTGTGACAAATCTGGGGAGAGATCAAGGTCCTTGGGGTTTTGCAGTGCCCTGGAAGGTGTCAGAGGCTTCCAGGGAGGCTGTACTTAGCCTCTCCTGGTGCGGGCAGAAGAGTATTTTGGAACCCTGGGAGGCAGCAGTGAGGCTATTTGTGGTAGCAGCATTGACCTAGGGCTCCTGGGTACCACTGTGGTGGCAGGGCAAGGGAGATTTTGGTGCTAGCAGCAGCAATAAGGTAAACGAGCATTTAAATCCCAGGGTGACACCAAACCCTACTGTTCTGCTGCTAAAAATGATGTTGGGGAGAAGCAGGAGCCCTCTTTGCTCCTCATCTGCCAGAAGGATGCTTGTGAGGCACTTCCCTTGCCCTGCTGCCTCCCGTCCTCTGGCTCCTGCTCCAATTAAAAGCTCAAGCTAAGGAGCCACCAGGCAGGGAAGGAGCTAATGGGCACCCCAAATTGCCTGCACCTTTGATGAATGGGTAGGGACCAGCACATCGAAATGCAGAGCATCTCTCATTGCTCCAGGCTAGGAACGACCTGAAATGCAACAAAGAAACCTGCTCTGGGTGCTGCAGGAAACATCTTCTGCTACCCCAGGGGTGGGGGATTTAGGAAAAAGAGATCCATTTGGGAGTGCAGACTCCAAACCCAACGCCAGGGGCAGGTGGTCCTTCCTCTTTTGAGCCAGGAGTCAGCAGTTTCCAAGCCACTGCCATCGGGAAGTGCGTCCAAGGTGGTGTTTCCGCCCAGGACAAAGGCAGCCTGAGCCTTCCTCCCCACTGCCCTCCCTGGCTGGGAACCCTTCCACAGGGCACCTTAAAATGCCAGGTCAATGCTGCTGTGATGGTGGTATTCTGGGATGACAATGAAACATCCCCAAAAAGATCTCAGCTAGAGGATGCTGAGGACCTGGCTAGCAGTGGTGCTTCAACAGGAAGGGAGGAAGCTGACGCTGCATCCTGCTGGGACCATCCCAGTGGAACCAGTTCAGATGTCTGTCTGTCTTGCTGAGTGTCTGCATGACCTTGCCAAGACCCATGGCATCATCTCATCTCCATCTTCTCCCTGTCCTTGCCTGTGCCACACTGGGAAGATCTCACAGCCTCCCACTGTACTGGAGCTTACCAGGATGCCAAAGTCACTGAATTTCTTTCATCCACTGAGTGCCTCTGCAGATGTGTTGAAGGTGGCCATGAAAGAGCTGTAAAACCAGAGCTGGCTGGAGCAGGGATCTGTAGGACACCAACAGAGCCAAAGCCTTTCACGTTATAAACATTTATTTATAGATGTACAATTGTATAATTAATTCTAAATCAAGAGATACAGCCTCTGTCAGCATCTACACTTCCTTGTTTGTTATTGTCCATGGGTATCTACTTGGAAAAAAAAACACTCAGAAGGTTTTGGTGGGCAGGCTCTGGGTAAGGAATGCTGCAGTGCAAGACACTCAGCACTTTCTGTGAACGTGGTTTTCGTTCAGCCTCCTCCCCACAATCTCTCCACACCAGTCGGCCTGTGCCTCTCTTACGAGCTATTTCCAAATGCCACAATTCCACTCAATTCCTTCTGAAGGTAGAGTAATCATTTACAAAAGGCAGAAAAAACACTCTTAGAAGCAGGCCCAAGCAGTGGTGGCTGTGGGTAAGGCTTGCAGTTAAACGGAAGGGCTGGTATTTTGCAAATGAAATAAACAGCTGAAGACAGAGCACGTGGATTCCTAATGACAAAGAAACAAAACTGCCTTACCCCTCACCTCTTCCAGCCCCTGCTGGGAGCCACTACACTTCTGATTCGTTCCCACACGTGTTGGAAAAAGGTTCTCACTAAAAACATCTTTATAGACAAAAATGAGCTGCAAGAGTAGCCAAAAAAAAAAAATATAATCCAGTTTATTCCATGCCAGGTAGCCCTGCTGGTGCCAGCTTTTCTTTGAAGAGATGGCTCCTAACCCCAAACACCCTCCCACCACCTTAGTGCCAGTCCTGCCTGAGACAAGCTGCAGAGCTCAGATGGGCTCTGAGGAGAGATTAGGTGCCCCCTCTCACCTGGCCCAGCAAAACTTCTTTCAACAGAAGCAATAGGAAGCTCCCTTTCTTAGGAATTACCAGTAGTTTACAGGTCTCCTCTAGGAAACGTTAGAGATGGGGTGTCAGGGCCACGTTGCAAAGGTTGCAGGGCTGGTGGGTGAGGAGCCCGAGGTGTTGGACAGACAAAACCTCAACAAAGGGAGGCAGCTGGTGGCAAGCCCTCTTTACAGAATCAACTCTGCATGCTGATTACGAGGCAAAATTAAAGCAGACTCTGCAAAACAAAGAGAAGTTATGTGCACAAATAAACCCAACGACCGCTGAGCAAAAGCCATCCAGGACAATCCTTCCCGCCACCGAGTGCGATGCCAGGGCTTAGCTGACCCGCCGCAGCTTCTGCCAACACGGCAAAAGCCCGCCACAGACTTGGCCAGGTTTCCCCATTTCTTTGTTGTGACTCCCTACAGATTTGGAATTTCTTCTGTTAACACCTGAAAGGCTGGTATCCACATCCCACGCTACAGAAGGCTGCTGTCCTCCAGATAGCAAAATACATTTAACCGCGAAGTGATTCTTCTTCTAGTGTGTCGAGCAGGAAAGCGCTGCAGAGCAAGACACCCTGGGAAGAGATTTCCCACTGGGCAGAAACCCAAATAATTTAATAACCCAACCCCTGCATAGTTTAAAAGTACAATGTATATACAGCTATAAATTAATTCTAAATAGATTATATTTTCTATTTTCTTTTGTAAAGTTTTATCACCAAATCGTCCCAATTTCTCTCCCCATCGGCAGTGACCAGCGCATTGGCAAAGGGTCTCCTTCCGCCTCACGGCTTCTGCAGGAGGTTTGTGTTACTTCACGTTATGTGCCTGTTCTTGGGGTGGTGGGATCCCAGAAGCAGTGAGACTGTTGGGAAGGGAAGAAGACAGACAGTCCAATTTCCTGTCCTAATCGCTTGCCTGAGACACGGGTCGAACGGTGGAGACAGGCATGGAAGAGGGCAGTTGTGCGTCGCTAATCGTCCAATTCCATAGTGAAGAGAAGGTTTGATTCTTTGCAATATCAAGTCTGTTACCTTGGCTCAGTGCACTTCACCAAAAGTCTTCAGGCATTTCAAGAGTCTGGGGACAAAAGCAGTACTGGTGTCAGTCTCCAAGACAATTGCACGTCACTGTTTCTTCCCCTTCCTTCCCCCCTACCCTATTACAGGCAGCAGCTTTTTCAGTTGCCTAATTTCAATCCCTCTGCCTGAGAGCTGCTATCTTTTTAGAGAGGGAAGTAAAGCAGAGCAGGTCATTAATGCCAGTCTATCATGAAAAAAGCAACAGAGTTATCAGAGAAAGAGAGTGGGTCTATCAAGATATCAAGATAAGAATGGTTCCAAAAACAGGATACAACCAAAAAAAAAAGAGCTGAGTGTGACCCAGAGAATTTGCTTGAAAGGCCAAACTTCCAGACACACTCCTTTGGCCAAGGAAAATAAAACCAAACAAAAACTTCCCTTCTAAACCTCCTTACTCGTATCTACAAATCAAATGCTAGATACTCAATATCCCCAAGAAGTCTCTGCCAGGCTAAACGGTGTCTGTACAACTAACACTCAGTGCAAGCTTCACCCCTGATTTATTTCCTATGGAAACCCTATTTTCAAGTAATTTTGTGGTAGGAGGGGCCTGTATGTTGCACAGCTGCCTCAGCAGCAGCTGGTACATGAAATGAGCTTGGATAATTAAGCAGTAAAAGGACTCCAAACTCTGTGCCCATGTTTTGCGTTATTTCCATGCAGCTCTCCCCTGACCCAGCACACCCGCTCTCAGGAGTGCCACTAGGGCTCGCCTTCATTCAAGCTCTTCAACCCACAAGTCTTCCAGACTCCCCCTGAGCTGTTTGATTCCCAGTTTAACACAGGAAGTTACTTCTACAACCTGCTGTGAACTCTAGCCATTTGCTTTGTTCTCCTCCAGTGTCGTGGGAAGGCAGTGGCAGGGGGGTGGAGGGGCAAGAAATATCTGGTAGCAGTCTGTTCCCTGTCATCCTAACGCTTCAAGTGCCAGGAAGTAAGAGCTTTCCCAGTAAAATAGACAATAAAGCAACCAAAAAAAGGCTCATTAAACCTGGCAGCTGGCTGCTAGAGAGTAAAATACTTCCAACTAGCTGCTATGTTGACTAGGCAGTTGACAAGACCTCAGCAGAGTCTCCAACACGCCCCGGGCTTTTGCTCTGTTCCTAGAGACCCCAAACCAACAGTGCCAGAGATAAGGAGGAGCTTGGAGAGAGCTGAGGGTGCCAACATGCAAACTAAACCAAATCCATTTCCTGATTCAGGAGTGTACACTTGACAGAGGCAGGTGCTTCCTCCTGGGATGCATGTGCATCCAAGAGGAGACTCCTGAAGATCTGTGTCTCAAGTACATGTGAGTATCAAATGCACTGTTGTGCCCTGCTCTGCTGCCACAGGGAGCATCACTGGCTCGTACTTAGACCTCTGCTGAGCAGGCAGGAGGTGACTATCCATGCAGAGAGGCTTGAACATCTGATAGTCTGCTACAGCTGGGAGTGCCCATCTTCTGTGCTCGCTGGTACAGATCTGAGTCTCCAAAGTAGCGTGCCCGGTACAACAAGCCTTCCTCTGCAAAGGGAAAAAGACAGCATTATGGACATGATGTGGAAGAAGACCCACCTGCCAGGCCATATCCCACCATGGGCTCTGCTGGGAATGGGAGGCACCTCAGACCCTTCAAGATGAAGCACAGGATGAGGCTGAAGAAATGCCCTGTGCCCTTTAGGACAGGATGGATGCAATGTCTGCTGACAGCTCACCCAGCCCCGGGGAGAAAGCCTTAGGAAGCTGACAGCACCTGCCTCTAGTCCCAGGAGGTACATGAGGCAGCCTATATGAAAGTTACCCCAGCAGCATGGAAAAGAAGAAATGCAGAAGCTCAGAGCTGGGTGCATCGGCCTTACTTGGCACTACTGAGGGCTCTAACAGCCCCTCCTATGTTCCAGGAGCTCAAATCCTACCCTGGCCCCTGCTCCAAGAGCTGTGACCATCACCTGCTCAGAACAGATGGGCCAAGAAGTCAGGTCATCCCTGGGACTTGGCAAACACCACGCTGCTTGGCTAGCTGGTCAGGTCATCTCTGACGCTGCCTGGCTAGGCAGCTGTTCTTCCTAACCCTACATGCCCTCAGGAGCAAGCAAGGTGATGTCAGTTCTGCCACCTCAGCCTTCTGAGCAGGGATGGAGGGCACCATGGGCAGCAGGCTTTCAGATATGGTTCTGAAACTACTCAGATATTACACAGAGCTATCAGGGGCCTCCTGAAAATCAGATGTCTGCAACCTCCTCCCTCCACTGGAAATAAAGAGATATCCTACTAACAGGGTAGGGGAACCTCCAGGGCACAACTCCTGCCAGACCAGTTCTACAGCAGCATTAAAACCCCAAAATAACTCAATGTATGGGATTTGTCACAAAGTCACAGACATAAAAAACCAAAACAAGCCAATGACACAGGAATCTGCTCACACCATGTTAAGGTCTAATCAGTCCCCAGTTAAAGACCTTCATGAAACAGACCTCACCCAGCATCCAAGACCCTCCACTCCTGAGCTACTACTCACTCTGTTGCTTCTCTTTCCAGCAGTTATTTCGAAGGTTTGCTATATAGTCATCTTCCACACTCCTCTCAACATTCTTCAGATTTGTGCCTGTGTATTCATCTGCAAAGCTCTCAGATACATAGTAGGGGACTTTCAAGTGCTCTGTCACTCTCCTGTGTATGTGACCCACAGACCTAGTTCAGGGAGAAGAGGCAGAACAATGTAGGACATGCTTCAAGGGCAGAGCAAAAAGCTCCCAGCTCTTTATCATAAACAACATGCCATGATACCAAAGTGCTGCAAACATACACCACTCCTATGGTGTACCCACAATCCACAGAATTGAAGGTTTGGAAAGGAGAAGCATTTATGGTGGAAATGAAACACCAGCACAAGATGAAAAAACCTGCCAGGCCTCTAGCTAGGTGGGCAGAGCTCTGAATACAGACAGAACTCTGAGGCAGATTGCCCAAGGCCTAAGCCCACTTAAATATTTAAAGTGCTCATTAGAATTTTCAGCACTACATCTCTGCAATTTCCTTGCTGATGACACAATCATCTCTTCTGGGTGGTGAGCTCCAAGGATGGTTACAAAGCTTGGAGGCCAATGCTCATGTGGTGTGGAGTGAGAGCAACCACTGAGGCAGAACAGTACCTGTGCAGAGGAGCATGGCACTGCTAAGGTGAGGGCAGAGCAGGGACCTGGCTCTCACAGCTCCCCAGGGAGCAAGGCAGTGCTGAGGTGAAGGCACAGCAGGGACCTGGCTCTCACAGCTCCCCAAGGAGCATGGCAGTGCTGAGGTGAAGGCAGAGCAGGGACCTGGCTCTCACAGCTCCCCAAGGAGCATGGCAGTGCTGAGGTGAAGGCAGAGCAGGGACCTGGCTCTCACAGCTCCCCAAGGAGCACAGCAGTGCTAAGGTGAGGGCAGAGCAGGGACCTGGCTCTCACAGCTCTGCAGCAACCCTCTTGGTTGGTTGAACCCAGTCCCTTCTGCCAAGATACATCTGCTAACCCCAAGAGTGTTGGTCTCCTCTACTACATCACATGCTGGAACCAACACCACTGCTGCAAGAATAAATTTAGCCCTGCTCTGCACTCGAGCCTGCACCAACTAGTACAGAAAGTACTTTCTAGAAGGAAATCTCTTCTTGCACTGCCCCTGGGGATTTGCATTTCAGACAAGAGTCCTGTAGTTATTTTTCCCTACAGCCCAGCAAACCCAGAGATACTTACTAGGGTGTGTTTGCAAGCTGTAACACAGTATCTGTGTGCAAACCCTGCTGGGTTCAGCCAGCACAACTCCATCTGGAGACGTGCCCAAAGTTTCCCACAACAAATACCAGCTGGCTGCTGCATGAAAAGAGAGCCTGATTCTTAAGGCAGGTACAAACATTAACTCATCCAGCTCACCCTTCAGCGTGTTATTGGGCTTCAGAGGAGTGAGTCAAAGACTGCTGCACATTTCATCAAGGTCCAACACTCAGGGATGACCAGTGGGTAACTGGACAGACTGAACATGATCAAAAAGCTCTCTGGGCATCATTTTTTTCAAGACAAAGGCTAATGCATCTCCAGCAGTGCCTGCTGGCAGAGAAGCAGTCTGGGAGAAGCTCATCTCACTATTATACCTGCCAAGATAGAGCCCTGTGCTCTTCCAAAGTTCATGTTTCTCTTCTGCATAAAGCTGAACTACAAAGGCTACAAAACATGCCCTCAAAGGAGGGGTATTTAAGCTCACAGAGCTTCAGCAGCACACTCTAGTGCAAATCACAAAAATAAGGGCAGGACCTGGTGCAGGAAACCTGCCACTTGAAGTGAGACATGCAATTAAGCCAGGCACATTCAAGGAGGTGTTATTAAAGAGCAAGGTGGCACAGTCAGGCCCACAGCCAGACAGGTCTTTCAGCAGAAAGCTAGGTTTTGGAAGAGGTCCATTGCAAAGGTAATGGAGTGACAAATGGTTCTTTAGGACTCTGCCTCTCTCATTGACAGCTTCACTATCAACAAGTGGCATTAAAGTCTCCATGTGCCACTGAAACCTCACCAGGTTCAAAAGCTTCTCTCCTCCTGTTCACTTTGTTCAGTGCTAGCTCCAGCTTTCTTCTGACTGACAGCCAACCCCAGCATTTCCCTTTCCATCAGGCAGCAAAAGGGGCCTGCCTGCCTGCCTGGGAGAGCAAGTGAGCAGCACCACCTGCTGACACCGCATGTCTTTGGCTCCCCAGCTCGTTTCACTTCAGGTGCCTTGCTCACTCAGGAAGGATGACAAAGGACTGGATCAGCTCATTTGCTGCTTTTGTCCAAATCCAAACTTGGAAATGGGTCTGCTTGCTGCTGCCCAAGCATGGAGAGACAGGGACAGCAAACTGAAGAGGGAACAGCAGCAGAGAAACACCTGGTGCTCAGGGCTCACTGTCCTCTGACAGCAGATGAGGCTGGAAGCAAATCCCTGCCCACCTACAACGATTATTTCCTCCTCTGAAGGCCTTCTTGCCCCCAAACTGTCTCTTCACCAGTGTAAAACAAACTGGTATGCACATACAATGCTTGGTTTCATAGTCCTAATATCAACTGCAGAAATCACATCTCAATGTTCTTTAGCCTCTCAGAATAATCCTTGCCTGTGTTCTCTTCAAAACTGCTCCATCTTCTGGTTCCAAGCACTAATGTCAGAGTCTCTACCTTGGACCCAAAAGTGAAGCTGAGTTCTGTCGAATTTAATGGCAAATGCTGTCCCCTGTGAAACTAACCAGGGACTGCTGGCTGTAACCATGTCTACCCTCTTGAAATGCACGTAAGCAACTTCCACGGAAAATACAGGAAGCTTTTGTCAGGAATGATGCAAGCAGGCAGAAATCAAGTTTGTTTTCCCATGCTTTGTTGGCACTGCAAAGTGACTCATTTAATTTGCCAGCCAAGTGAGCAGATCAGGGAATTTCCACAGGATCTAAACTGAAACACTTTCACTTTTGCATGGTTAACGTCTGGCCATGGTTATTTCATGGCAAGATGAGAGCTCAAAAGAGGGAATTTCCCTGGGAGTGCCTTTGACTCTACAGGAAATAAATGTCTTCTATTCCTTCTTATTTTCTGAGGCTTTCAATGAAGACCACATCTGGCTTTTGCTTTTCACAGCCCAATTTAACTCTACATCTTAGCTCACTCACATATGGGATCTCAGTGCTGGGCTACAGTCTCTCCAAGTCATTTTGTCTGCCCCTTCCTAGGACAGACACACCCAGCTGTGGGTATGTGGAGCAGAAGGTCTCTGTTGAAGAACATTTTCCCTTCAGCAAGTGAGCACTCCCCACACCTTCCATCTCAAAACCTGTCAGAGAACCAGGAAGCCTTTCCTGATGTGTGAGACATCTAGCAGCAAGAGCAATGGTGTGATGAGCTAAAACAGCAAAAAAAACCCCAAACCAACAAACCCAAACCCAAACAAACAAAACCCCCAGAAAAAGCAGATCACTACCACATTACCCACCCTGCCCTCCAGAACCAAACCACCTCCCCAGCCAAGTAAGTGGAGGAGTAATAAGTACTAACGGCCTCTGGCTCAAACTGTAGGGTGGGCTGGATACCATCATCTGGCTGAGAGCAGACACAATGATGAGGATGAGGATAGGCATCAGCTGGACAAATAATCCAAGGCCACCCTGAAGGAACAGAAACACACAGTGGAGTGCCATTTGTACACTGGTAGGCAAGGATCCCACCGCATCATTCTCCCTCCCTCCCAGCTTTAACATAAGCCTGATTCTCCTAGCTTAGAAGGAGCCCAGCAGCCCACAGATCCCCTCCAGAAAGAGCAGTGGGACTCCAAATATCAAAACCCACTTCCTCTTCTCTGGATGTGACAAGGGCAGAAGGGACTGGCAGGGGGAATCTTGTAAGTGAATTTCCAAAAACCTCATGCCTGTATTTTGTTTTTCTAGAGCATATGCAGGTTGTGTCCTGCTTGTGCTAGTGAGCAGAACTGGTTTTATGGAAAGCCTTCTCTCCTCTTCAGTGTCAGATGGAATGAAGTCCCCCTCTACCTCACCTCCTGAGCTCCCTCTAGCTCCTGCAGAATATACTTTTCCCTTGCAGCTTAAGAAAAAAAACACTTAGGAAGTTCTGGGTTGCTTGATTGCTTTTCCATATAACAGGCTATCCCCAAAAACCAGTAACCTTCAGTATGTAATCCCAGTCTCTGCAATAGTAAGTCTCTCATTCTCCCTTCTCTAGACCCCAGGGTTTGGAGTGCTGGAGATATTTTTCTGATGGGAAAACATAAAAATAACTCATGCTATAAAGTGTCTTCCTTGGTTAATTAAGCATCAGAGATTAGAAACACCCCATCTTCAATACTGGAATAAAAGGGAGAATGAGTTCACAGTGGGAAGTACCATGAGTATCCTGTATTTGCTGGGAAGTGGATTCACCTTTTGAAACTACAGAATTAAATCAGA
Organism: Galbula dea; assembly: GCA_013399015.1. Lineage (NCBI taxonomy): Eukaryota > Metazoa > Chordata > Aves > Piciformes > Galbulidae > Galbula > Galbula dea. The sequence goes on along the minus strand of VWZX01002936.1, from coordinate 1,022,905 downwards.
AAGGGAATAGCTCTACAGAGGGATCTGGGCAGGCTGGATCAATGGGCTGAGGCCAATTGTGTATGAGGTGGAAGAAGGCCAAGTGCTGGGTCCTGCACTTGGGTCACAACAACCCCATGACATGCTACAGGCTTGGGGTAGAGTGCCTGGAAAGCTGCCTGGTGTTGCTGGTCGACAGCAGCTGAATGTGAGCCACCAGAGTGCCCAGGTGGCCAAGAAGGCCAACAGCATCCTGGCTTGGGTCAACCATAGTGTGACCAACAGGATTTGAGAGGTGACTGTCCTCCTGTACTCAGCACTGCTGAGCTTGCACCTCAAATCCTGGGTTCAGTTTTGGGCCCCTCACTCCAAGAAGTACATTGAGGTGCTGGAGTGTGTCCAGAGAAGGGCAATGGAGCTGGTGAAGGGTCTGTAGCAGAAGTCTTCTGAGGAGCAGTTGAGGGACCTGGGGTTGTTTACCCTGGATAAAAGGAGGCTGAGGGGAGACCTTCTCACTCTCTATAACTTCCTGAAAGAAGGCTGTAGCAAGGTGGGGGTTGGTCTCTTTTTCCCAAGTAACAAGCAACAGGGTGAGGGGAAACTGCCTCAAGTTGTGCCAGGAGAGGTGTAGGTTGGATAATAAAAATTGCTTCACTGAAAGAGTGGTTAAGCATTAGAACAGGCTGCCCAGGGAAACACTAGAACCACTGTCCTTGAACAGACTGAAAAGACATGGAGATGTGGCACTTAGGGATATGGTTTAGGGGTGGACTTTGGGCAGTGTTAGGTTAACAGTTGGATGTGATGATCTTGGAGGTCTCTTCCAACCTTAATGATGCTATGAATGTTTATTCTGTGGTAAAGACAAGTACACTTAGCTGGTGCCAACTCATTTCAAGGCTGTACTGTTTGAAGACACACCAGCATTTTCCCCATGGGAAGACAGCTATGAGAACCCCAGGAGAACAACCACCAGTAAATTAAACTGCGAGCTGGTGTCAACTGTGAAGGCAGCTCCCTTTCCACGACTCCAGCTTTCTGTTTGGGGGGCAGGGGGGGAGTGGAAAGAAGCAGGAGTATTTCACAAGACAGCCACATCAACTAGCTCACAAAACCTTCAAACACCCAACCTCCCTCAGCCCATTCTCCACTTACATCACCCTGATGTTCTCGTCTGTCCTGCCTCTGATGGTAGGTGTATCGCATCCTGCCGTTGCTGTACATGTGAACGTTACCTACAGGCAACACAAAACTGTTACACAAAAGCCAGAGGAGGCTGGATGGTGCTGGCTGAAGCCAGGAAGGAACCACAAAAGGTGGGCCAGTAAAACCACAGTAGGAAAAAAGCAGACTGGGTGTTGACAATGGCAAATTCAGGGATTGTAAACTTTGGACGTTGTCAGAACGGGTTTGATCTGTTTCTTTGGTTTGGGCCACGCTCAGGGAAGACAGAGGGACTCTAAAAGGGCTGGTCTGCCATCAGCTCTGCTCTCAGTTCAGTCTATTTCCCATAGGCAGCAGCATGCCAGACAGTTCAGAGCTGGAAGAAGGACTGCTTCTAGGCTGGATGGAGCTGTGCTGTCTCAGTGAAATGGTGATTTGACAGACTTAAGCTGCTCCTGAGATCCCTGCATCTGTCCCAGTGCACAAGGCATATGCCCACAGCTTTAGAAAGCAGGCCTCAAGGACAAAGTTCCTGACTCAAGCAACTCCATCATGCTTTCTTGACAGAGATGGCTGTTGTTTTAAAGCCAAGCAGATATGGGACTCCACAGAAGACTGACCAAATAATTCATATGAAAAAATTCTATTAATTACCCAAAGCCCTCCTTTACAAAATGAGTTGCATAAGCCACAGCTGAAAAAGGAGTATTCTGAAGTTGTACTGAGCAGGTGTGTCTGAAGGTGAACTGGTGGTGGGCATAGAGATCCAACTACAGGATTTTGTGGGATCATGTGAAAATTCAGGTTGGAAGTGACCACAGCAGGTCCAACCTCCTGCTGAAAGCAGGGTCAGCTATGTAGAGAGAATATCTTGTGCAGGCCTCCTTGCTTCTCACTGAATTTACTTTAGATTAAAACCAATTACAACAAGAAATAATTCTTGTAGTTTGTCCACCTAAAACCAGAGCTATTCCATGTCTTGTTTAAATGTCAAAACTACAGCTGAAAAGGGAGACTGGCTGGGAGAGTGGTCCTGGATTCTCTTGGGGCAGTCAGGAAAGGGGAAAAACACTGAGCTAAAATAGTAATCTGCTATTTTTACTGGAGTAGCTTTACCTCTCTAACAGGCAAAATGTGAATGCTGCAAAAGGCTTCAAGAAGCCTTTGCAAGTACTTGACATTAGTATGTTAATTCTTACATACCAGACAGGAAAGAGATACCAGAGGAAACCTTCCCAATTGAAATAAAAATATTTTTTCAAGGTCAAATAACCACTGCCTCCACTGCCAGCCAAATATGACCAGAGGAAATCCAAGGGAGTCTTCTAAAACACCCTTATCCTGAGATTGAATGTGTGTCTATTAATAAGTGAAGGAACAGTCATTTGGGTCTTTCCTGCTATCCAAACCATGATCAGCACTGTGGACAGACAGGATACAGATTCAATCTTCAATCCAAAGGCATTATGCTCTAGAAATAAGTTTCCTCTCTTTTTATGGGACACAGTGTGAAGAGAGAAATGGACACCCATCTGACAGAAACTACTTCAGCTGTGTGGCAGAGCAGATCCAGATCAAGAACAAAGCCCAGGCATTACCATAGTTTGTTCTGATAAGAAGATCTAACTTCTAAAGCCATCAGGTGGAAAAGACTTCTTCAAAATAGGATTATATTTACAATTAAACTTAACCCAAGTCACTCTTTGTTCTAACACTCATCCCAACCTCCTAACAGCTAACATTGGCAGCATGCAAACAAACACCTGAAGTTGGGAAGAAGTCCAGAGGTATCACCTGCTGGATGCTGAGTTCCCCAAGTACCCATCTGAACAATCTGGAAAGTTCTAGGCGTTTAGGTCACGTGTGAAGGAGAATTCTCTCTCATTAAACTCAGCAATCTTTGTATGGCCAGAGAAATCACTATCTTATTGTTGCTCTGTCAAAGGGATCAGGTCCCACTCGAGAGATTAAGGTTTAAGGTGCTTACTAGAAGGAAAACCACCACCAAAAAACATGTTGAAGAGGTCCTCAGGAGAGATGTCTGCCTCAAACCCGCGGTGGAAGTCCGAGTGACTGTGACCATGCCGAGCAGGGTTGAGTTTCTCATCTCCAAACTGGTCATACTGCTTCCTCTTCTCTGGGTTGCTCAATACTGCATAAGCATTACCAATGGCTGAAATAGGGAAAATAAGGAAGCAATTAGCTTCTTTTTTTCTACAGATAATACATGTAGTCTTGCAAACTGCCAGGACTTGCCTTTCTTGTAACACAAACAAGGATCTCAACTACTCCTGTCTTTTCAACAAGCTACCTGAGCAGTGCAGCACTGGTACCTGCCACTCTCCTCTGGCAAATACAGACCAAAGGAAACTACATCAAGAGACTCAATGAAAAAGGCCTTAATTCATTCAAATGAAGAACTTATGATATGACTGGTATGAATTCAGTACAAGTCCAAAGAGAAACCCTCTCAGATGAATGAAACTCTGAATTGCAAAGGAAATACTGGTAGCAGAGCAGCTACATGTTTCACTTAATTACACTTGTTAAATTAAAATTATTCCTTTTAAACAACTAATGCCCAAATCCTTCAGCCACAAGCAACTGTGTAGGAAAATAAAACTTCAGTTGACAAATTTTATTCAAAAGTGGCATTGAGGGAATTGAGTATTATAGCCTAAAACAAGACCTGTAAAGAATTTAAATATGGGTTTAGATCACTGAAAAGAGACTTTAAAACCTCCCTTAACAGCTAGAAAGGAAATGCTGGCTATAAGTTGTGTCTGTGGGCTATGAATCTCAACATTTCCAGATGCCAGAAGTAAGATGCATAATTACAAGGACTGTTAATTGGCATCTTTGATGGTGGAAATGAACTGGCACTAAACCCCCACCAGCTCCCCAGGTCACTCTTCCAACCTTAGCATGTTTGAGGCTTGCTAGCAGTTTGTCTGCCTGCCACCCTCCTATTTCTATACTTCTCTTTCTGCACATTCCAGTTTAGCACTTCTCCTCTGTACCAAGGACCCCGAGAGGCTCCCTACATGACTTCAGAGCCTCTCTCCTCCCTGTGTCACAAGAAGGCAAAAATGTTCATGGCCTGCTGTATAAAAGACAGGGGCAGGAGTAATAGAAAAGGGAGATACATGCATGCCCTTTGGAGGAGATTAACTCCAAGATTCAGCACCTTCCCCACGGTCAGATGGAGGTGTACAGTTTCTTTTTGGACTACAGATGGGGAGAGTGGAGGATGTAATGTCAATATGCTTATTCTCCTTCTTGGTTATAACTGTGTGTGGTTAAGCGATGAAAATGAATTAGTTCAGGGTTTTATTCATTGTCTGTCTGTCTGTTGACAAAGCCCAAGGAAAACCCCATTCCAAACTGGGATCTTAGCTCAAAGTAGCCAGGTTCAACTCGTTCTTTCACATCAGCCGAAGACGGTGAAGCAAATCTATCACAAGGCAGACTGCAGCCAACTGCAACTGTAGACTGAGACAAGGTCTCAGGACAGTTATGCTTTATCAGCTGTCACTGGGAAGACAAATGCCAAGACCTCAGCTAATATATTAATGTAAGAAAAAATTAACTTAAATCCTCATAGCAAGTGCACGTTTCTCCCCACAGCCTCTGGAACCAAACAGCTGGATTTCAGCAAGCCCTGCAAAGCAGGAGCTCAGCTCGGGGGCTGAAGGACAGAGGAGCCAATGAGGCAAGGCTTGCAGGAGAGAGATAACCTGAGAGCAGATAGCTCTGCAATGGAGGATAAAGGGCACCTTGCTTAATGCACGACTTCTGGCACGTAACTCTTGTCAAAGGCCTTGGCAAACATCATTATTGAAGATTACAGGTGAAGAAATCTGCCTTTTGCCACTTAGCAAGGACTGAAGGATAAACCATCAAGCAGTGGCTTACTGCCCATGTGGTGTCAATAGACATCTGCAGATGCTTGCTCTTTAATCTGGCCCCCAGGCTAAACCAGGCTCTCCCAAGTCGGTGGGGGGCTGCTCATTATTTGCTAACAGCAACACACTTCTTGGTTATGGATTTAAGTCTGAAAAGATTCAAACAAACCTTACATAAGACTTTTACTGCTGAATTCACATCTACTAGAAGCTTACTGAAATACTGTATGAATATGCTCACACCAGGCTAGCCTTGCTTCCTGCTCCGGCAGAAGTCTTGTGCATTTCACTCTCAAGAATCAGACCATGCCATTTAAATGGCTTAACGCTGCAGAAACAGGGCTGTACAACTGGCAGCAGGAAGTTTTGGGTTTAGCTCAACAACAGTAACTGAACTTCCACAGCTTGCAAGGCAAAATCAACACAGAATCCCAGTGGGGTAGTGGTAGCATGACCCCTACCCTCTGGATATTGGTAAGCACTGGTAAGATCTCCTCTCAAGTCTTCTCTTCTCCAGCCTAAACAGACCCAGCTCTCTCAGCCTTAACCCAAAACGGGATTAATGTTCCAAGCAATAGCATTTCTCTTGGAAAATTATTCCAGTTTTAAGGTATCTTAATACCCAGGAAACAACCCTGCTGCACTTGTAGAGAGCCCCTGAAAACTGGGCTCTCTGCAGCAGATCTGAAGTTCCTGGTAACGTTTTTTGACTCCTAGCTGGGCTCAGCTGTACACCCCAGAAATTTTCACCTGGAGTTTCTATCCACCAATCCAACCTGCAGCCTTTCACAACAGTCACATGCTGAGTGCTTGCTTAGAGACTTGAAGGCTTACTGGCTGTCTGAAATGCTCAGTGAGTGAAAAAGCTTAAATGCCAGGTCTGAAGAAGATGATTGGGCCAGCAAAGAAACATTTCTTTTGGATTTGTGATCCTTACTGGGTGTCTACTGGTTTTGCTAGCAGACAGGGGTGCACCCCAGCACCTGCCCCATACTGGACAGCTGCAGGACTTGGAGCTTCTGCCTGCTAGATGCTCCTGCATCTCTCCAAAAAAGAGGTTGCTTAACATCCTGAGGCAATTTCCTCCTGAGCAGTGCAACAGAAATGTATCCTACCTGTGCCATTAAGGTTATACTTCATGCACAGCACAACCAGCTCAGAAGAGAGAGAACTTTATTTCACGCCACCTGACTCCTGAAGTTCTTTAAAAGTCCTTGCTAGTCCAACTCAGCAACATCACCTGAGAGTTGCAGGCAAATGACAAAGTTACAAATGTTCTTTACCTTTAAATGCCTCTGTAGCCCCTGGTGCATGGTTCTTATCTGGGTGAAACTTCAGTGCAAGTTTACGGTAAGCCTTTTTCAGGTCCTCATCAGAAGCTTCTCTATTTACTCCCAGAATTTCATAGTAATCTTTGCATTGCTTTACCCTGCCAGTGGAGAGGGAAAACACAGTTAGTTTCAGCTTTGAAAAGCATTTTGCACTGGGTAAGTTAACTCTGCAACACCTCACAGATCCCAGTTTTGATTGATGTTGTTCAGTGAAGCTTGGTTTACCTAGCTCTAATTCCTCAGAGGGTGACTCAGTTTTTGTCACAGGCTTATTCCTGCTGTGCTGGCATTACTAGCACACAAACTCTCTCACAGAACAAGTCAAGCCAGTGGAGGTAGAAGGGCCACTCCACAGGCAATGATATCACCCTCAGAGGAATGTGATTGGCAAGTAAGCTTCAGATTCATCACACTCATGTTTTGAAGACTATTTGGGAGGGACTACAAACTGTAGGCCAGGATCTGAACAATAGCTAGGCATTTTTACCATGTCTCCTCAGATTCAGTTAATTCACAGACCTAAAAATAACACCAGCTGAATTTGAGAGGAAGAAAAGAGGGAGCTGCCCAGGTCTGTGTGCACAGCACAGGGATGGGTTTCTCCTTCTCACTTGACTTTGATGAGACAGCAAGCTGTGATTTTGGAGAAACAGATGACGTAACAAGTCCATTCACCAGAGCAGTTCTTATGCAATCCAGGCCATGCCCATAACCTTACACAAAGTTTACCCAGTTGTGCTTGCAGTTAAGTCATTCAACTTCCAGTATTAGCAAATGGCTTGAAACAGGGTTTGGGAAACAGGAGACTGGAGAAATATGTCATAGATCTTTTGGAGTGAAGCTTCAGAAGTGTAATTGTGCTAACAGAATTAAGTGTTCTGAGGTGGATTTTTGCTTGATCAGGCACTAAGGGAGACATAAGTCACAAGGAGGCACATGCCCTCTCACCAGCTCCTAGACCACAGCTCAAAGCAGGAGGGATGCCTGTAGGATCTCCAGAGCACAGAGGATTTTCCAAAACATTACTGAATTAATGTGAAGTCCATGAGGTGAATGCATCCAAAATGCCTCTTTAAACCTCAGCCAGGGAGAGTCCTATGTGCCTACAATTCTAGCCCTTGTGCATGCCTTTGGGGGAAAAATCTCATCCTTTGTAGACCCAACCCAGCTGCCTCCCAGGGCTGCTGTAGCAATAAATCCTCCTAGGTATGCTTTTAACATCCAGCAAGTTAAAACCCACTCACAGTATGGTTCAAATCTTTAAAACACTGTGAAAACCAGACCAATATCATATATTGAATTGAAGCAAACTGGCTTGAGGCCATGGAGAGCTGTGCACACACCGCTTCACTGCATCCATCTGGTCCTGAGTGTAGCCTTTGGGGGCCTCCCCTCCAGCCTCTCCATTAGCTGATGGGAAGTCTCCACTCATCTTCTTGAACTGAGGGTTGGTAGACTCCCTGGACTGAGACTGGCCATTGGCTGATTGCTCATTCTTGTTAAGTGATTCAAGCAGAACTGCAAGGAGAAAAAGATGAAACAGAAGTTAAGAGCCTGCCAAGCTCAATCTGCCCTTCCAGTGCTCCCAGAAAGAGACCCTTCTTTTTCTCTGCCACTACTCTAAGATCCCCCCACCCTTTATCAGAAAGACCCTCACCTTTTCACCCAAGGAAGCCCTGAGCTCCTGCTGCTTCCTACCCAGATATGAGGGCTACTGGTCAAGATATTGCCTGCTTCTCCCAATGTAAGTAACCTCCATGGCCTCAAGCTGTGCCAGGAGAGGTTTAGGCTGGACATTAGGAAAAATGTCTCCCCTAAAAGTGCTGTCAAGCCCTGGAACAGGCTGCCCAAGAAAGTGGTGGAGTCCCCATCCCTGAAAGGGTTTAAAAGATGTGTAGATGTGGTGCTGAGGGATGTGGTTTGGTGGTGACCTGGCAGCACTGGGTTAATGGTTGGACTGATGATCTTCAATGTCTTTTTCAACCCAAATGTTTCTATGATTCCACCAAAACCCTAGGCCTACCCAGCCAGGCAGCCCAGGAGCCACAGTGGCTCACCAAAGTAGCACATCTTTGTCCTCTCCTATTTTTGTCCATGCTTCTTCTTAACAGTGAATCATAGAATGGCTCAGGTTGGAAGGGACCTTAAAGATCATCTAGTTCCAACCCCCCTGCCATGGGCAGGGACACCATATGCACTAGACCAGGTCATCCAGGGCCACATCCAGCCTGGCCTTAAACACTGCCAGGGATGGGGCCTCCACAACCTCTCTGGGCAACCTGTTCCAGTGCCTCACCACCCTTTGGGTAAAGAACCTCCTTCTAATCTCCAGCCTAAATTTCCCCTCCTTCAGCTTGTAGGGAAGCATTTCCACATCAGTTACCTAGCAGATTATAAAGCATATTCCTCTTCTTTATCTCCTGCATTTGAAAGTCTACTGTGCTGGGTAAATTATGTGACAGAGAGAGCTTAGAAAAGAACACTGTGGGCTGCCAGTCACACAGGGATGTCCCCCTTTCAGGAACAGAGAGCTGCAGCACCGATCTCTGCCAGCACAATAAGACCCATTCCATGAGTCAGAAGAGTGCTTGGTTCTCTTTTGCTGTCTTACTTAGGCACCTGACATGTGTAGAAGCAGTCTGAAAACCACCTTCTCTCTCAACTGCCAAATACAAACTGCATGAATAGTTTCTCTTTTCCTGAGTGGGGTGGACACATGTACTGGGTAAACTGCTGTGGACTATCACCCCCTCCTCACAAGGCACAGAGACTGACCCCATCCTTTTCAGCAGAGGGGACAAATGTTCAGGCCTGGCCTAAATGCACAGATGACAACACTGTGAAACCAAGTGAGACTCCTCCAAGCACAGAAGTCTCTTCTAACCATGCATTTCCCTTCCAGCTGGACAGCAGCATCTTTTTAAACTATTTTTGTCTTTTTTTTTTTTTAAATCAATATCAGACTGATCTCTTCATACCTGTAGTTTCTAAAGTTTCTATACTGCATCTCCATTAAAGAGAACAGGCACAAGTGATAGGATTAAAACCAGACAATGTTATTTACATAGGCATCAGTAACTTGATGAGCTTGCAGGCCTTTATCCAGAGCCTAGAACTGAGAAGTTTCATCTCCTCCTGTCGATTGCACACTACAGACCTTGCACTACCTAAGTGCAAACAAGGCTGGCAGGCCAAGAGATGAGACAAGATACTGTATCTGTGCTTTAGAGCTTGGAGGGGCAAGAAAAATCCATTTGGTAATCCAACAGCCAATACAGGTGATCGTTATGGGATGAAGGATAAAAATGACAGTGGGCTAACAAGCCTTGGATGAGCTTTTGAGCTTAGGGGCTTCATGGATTTGAGCTTCAGAGAAATGAATCCTTCTCTCACTCATATTTACACTACTAGAGTCTTTACTTTTGTTCCTTGCAAACCTGGAGCAAACCACTAGGCACATTTAAACCTTGTTTTGTGAGGCTGTCCCTCCCAGCCCCCTCTTGCTCTTTCGGGGTCAGTTTCCTGCAGCTTGTGGAGAGATTTTTGGCAGTGTAGTTCCCAAACCCCAACTGCAGAAACCCACATATGGCCACAGCTCAATCTTGGTTTGTTCTACAACCCCAGTCCTATTGCTTCTGCATCCCAAAGCCATGCTGGTCCTCTAAGCAGTCATAATTCATAAACTACTGAAGAAGAGACTGCTGAACAAGTTTTCAGTTCTGCCAACTCAGTTCCTCACCAAGAATGTGCTATGGATCACTTTTCCTCACTTATTAGCCAACTTCCAAGGCAAGCAGGGGGACTTTGTCTATACCAGCATGCCCAGCTGCACTGACATGTTAGATTTTTGCTGAAACTGCCTTACAAAACCTTTTGCTGATCCTGTGATGACACTTGCAGGGCCCAGCCAGGGTCAGTGTTTGAAGCTGCACAAGGTCCACGTGGCTGATGATTGCCAAACTCAATGTAACTCACAAGGAAGAGAAATGATTTCCCAGCAGCATGTGGACTACATGAAGCCTCAATCACCAGCAAGATCCTTGGCAACATTTCCCAGCTACAGACCCCAAAGTGCACAGGCAAGCATCTGACAGGGCACCTTGGATGGCAGCTCAAATATGAAACTTGTGCCAGCAACTTGCTTGGGTCTGGCCACAAATGAGCACATTGTTAATTTAACATTAACGTGCCCTGCTGCCTCTTTTTCCTCTGCTTTCCATCTCTGTGCTCCAGTTCTCTAACAGTACATCTGCCACCATTTATTCTGCCTGTCCCAGGCCACAGGATTAAGGCAAAACCATGGCTGCTTTATTATCACTAACTGGTGCTTATTGTCACCCAGATCTGCTTTTCTGCTGCTTGCCCTAGCAGAGCTCTTCAGGAAGAGCAATCCTTTCTGCATTCTACACCATGCTTTCTCCTCCAAAAGTCACTCCTCCCATGCTTTTCACAGAAGTATAAACTCTGAACAGGAAAGAAAATCCCATCACACCTATGACAGGCTGATACAATGCGTTTAAGGGAAGGGGAAGAGACCTCTTGCCACAAAAGAGAGGATTACAGGAAGCCTTGGGCTCTCTGTAGGATGGATGAGTTGCAAAGCACAGCTGAAGAATCAAAACTTAAGGTCTGTCATAGTAAAAAAGGGAAGAAAAAATATCTACAACCCTTTTTCTGCAATGTAAGAGCACAAAGAAATAATTGTGTTAGGCTACTTCCACAAGCCACCTCCCCGTTACTTTTGTGACGTTTTATTGTTCTCCAAAACCAGTAAGACTAGCAGAAAGTCTTTAGAAGAAAGGTATTTTGTGTGGTGAAGTGAGCTGCAGTAGCTGTGCTGGGGTAATCAGCAAAAGCGTATTACACGAGAAGCAACACTTGCTGAGTGGAATAAGCAGGGGAAACAAACATACTGGAGTGCGTGAACTCCAATTAAGGTCTGCTAGTCTGCCTGCAAACCGTGGGAAACTATTGCCCGCGGGGCTGAGGTGCCAATGAGGGGATTCTGCAGCCATACCCAGGGCAAGTGTAGCTGCACCTCTGCGCGAAGAACAGAGCTGGAGGACAGCTCAAACGCCAAAAGAGAAGGGCAAGGTGGAGCAGGAAAGATAGAGAGAACATAGGTAAAAAGAGGAAAAAAGAGGGAGGAGATAGGGAATAGAGAAAGACAAGGAAGAGATGGGGAAAAGAGAGAGAGAGGGAGAAGTGGTAGAGTACACTCTCCCCACAACCGATCACTTTTTGGCCTTGCCGAGTTCCTTCTTATCCCTCCGCCCCATCCTCACTGCGATGCTCCCAGTAACAGTCGAGGCACAAGCAAGAGCTTCGGGAAGTGCTAACCTCCCCGCACTCTGCTACCTGCGCACTTCTTGCTGCCCTCTCCCCTCTGGAAGCAGCAGTCACTTAAGGAGTCGCGGGCCCCGTGCCCCCTCACCCCTCCCTTAACGGACTCTCCTTCCCGGCAGGCCCCGCGCCGACCCGCCGCCGCCGCGAGCATGGCGCAGGCGCAATGCGGGTGAGAGGTCAGGCGCGGCGNGGGGGGAGGGAAAGGGACGGAGGGGAGGGGCTGCGCGCACACTGATAGCGTCAGCGAGGAGGGACCGGGAGGGATGTGGTCATCAACTCCCTCGGGCGCCGGGAGGAGGACGGAAAGTAGCCAGACTAGGTTCCGGAGGAGGTTGCACCCGCCTGTACCCTAGTCTGGCTGCTGGATGATCAATGTAAGAATTTGTTACACTGGTATCTAATACAATGTATTAGTGTAGTTCAGTAAATTAACTTGATATGTGGCTTAAAACCCAGGAATTTCGTGGCACGCAGGGTAAATAGGAAGAAAACAAGAACTGCTGTACAAAACCAGCCGAATGTATTGTGTATGTGCTTCAGGGTATGCTGACTGAAGGGGTTTCGTATCATGTAACTAGAGCTAACAGCTAAGGGGAACTTGGCTTGCTGACACAGCACATCAGAATCGAACATTTGATTCTGTGGGTTGGAGAGGTGCCATAAAGAGAGAAAAAAAATGAAGGAACAAATGCATGACCAATAATGACCCGAGAGGAAGAGGAGGATGAAGTCACGACCACCAGAGACCACCAAGAAAAGTAACTGTGCAAGTGCCAAGGACATTAGACTTCCCCAATTGAGTTCTAGGAAAACACATGAACGTGTAGATGAGTTCTAAGAAATCTACTAACTATGTAGTAAGCTGTGTCTATAAAATAATGGTTCATGTTTGGGGGAGTGTGTTTGTGTTAGAAGAAACCTTAAACCTTGGTCTCTGGGAGTGTCCTCTGGCTGACTTTATGGTATCAAGGGTGTTGTCTTACCCAGCAAGCTAGACCATGGGAAGCCACGCCTGGGGTGTCCCAGTCCTGGAAAACAGCTCAGGGAGAAGCAAAAAAAGTTGTTGGCAGGTGCAGGGATACATCTAAAGTCATAATATGGACCTTAAAGTTCCTGCCACCACTGCCCTTGGCAGAGACATCTTCCAATACAGCAGGTTGTTCCCAGCCCCATCAAAGCTGGACTTGGAACACTTCCAGGAATAGGACATCCACAACTCCTATAGGCAACCTGTGCCAGTGTCTCACCACAGTCACAGTGAAGAGCTTCTTCCTTCTATGGAGTCTAAGTCTTCCCCTTTTTAGTTTAAAACCACCATCACTCCTTGTCCTGTTGCAACAGGCCCTGCTAAAAAGTCTGTCCCCATCTTCCTTAGGGGCTTTTTAAAAGTACTGGAAGGCTGCAAGAAGGTCTCCCCAAAGCCCTCTCTTCTCCAGGCTTAACAACCCCAACTCTCTCAGCCTGTCCTCATAGCAGAGGGGTTCCAGCCCTATGATGCTCTTCATGGCCTCTTCTGGACACACTCCAACAGGTCCATGTCTCTTCTGTGCTGAGGACTCCAGATAATGGAGTGGTTGAAGTCCCTGATAAAGACTAGGGCTTGTGAACATGAGACTGCTCCCATCTGTCCACAGAGGGCCTCATCTCCTGCAGCAGACCCCTGCTATAACATCACCTGTCCCTGCTCTCCCTTTAATCCTGACCCATATGCTCTTTGTGGCACCTCATCCATTCCCAGGCGGAGCTCCATGCACTTTCAGCTGGTCACTGACACAGAGGGTGACTACCTCTTCTCATCTCCCATGCCTTTCCTTCCTAAGGAACCTGCATCCCTCCATTCCAAACCTCCAGGAGTCATCCCACCATGTCTTGCTGATGCCACAGTCCTGCACTCATGCAGTAGCCCCTGCAAATAAAGGAAAAGGTGGGGATGTTGGGAAGGTTCTGCTCTAGACCCTTTGGGGTTTCTTTCCCCTCTCATTGCTACCTCAGCACCACAAACCCCATTTAGGGGTGCCCATCTAAAGGGGACAAAAGGGCAACCACCAGCACCCCATAAAGGAGTCTGGGATTGGGGGAGGGGGGGCTAAAACTCCTTCAAGAGTCTTGTCAGAGAAGATTCTTCCTTTTAAAGTTTCCTGCCTTTTAAACAGCTCCTTACACCAGGGACCATGCCTGGAAAGGGCTAGAGGGAGGAGATGCTCATGCAAGAACCACAATAAAGAGGGATAAGGCCATTCTCTGGGGGAACTGCACTCTGCAATGAAGACTTGCCTTCCACTGATTTTTGGCTTTCACAGCAGAGGATGTCTGACAGGTGAAGTCCTACTGGAGAAAGAAGAGGCTTCATCTCCTTCCAAAGGAGAGAATTCCAAGACGAGTGACAGTTCAGTGGAGGCTCCACAGCTGTACCTCAGCATCCTCACTGCTCAGTGTAATATTTGACAGCACAAGGACCAACACCTCAACAGAGCACAATATCAGCAGGAAAAGTCCCAGAGAGGAGAAGGAGATGACATTTCATGGAGTGATCCCAACAGCAGGATTAGTATGTGGCCAGACTCTCTTCAGTGGTGCTCAGTGACAGGCTAAGGGGCACGGGGCACAAACTGGAACCCAGGAGGTTCCATTCTAAACAGGAGGAAAAGCTGCTTTCCTGTGAGGGTGCCAGAGCCCTGGCCCATGCTGCCCAGAGAGGTTGTGGAGTCTCCTTCTCTGGAGAGATTCCAAAGCTACCTGGAGGTGATCCTGGGCAAGCTGCTCTGGGTGCCCCTGCTTTAAGCAGAGGGGTTGGACTAGGTGATCCCCAGAGGTTCCTTCTAACACTCATCATGCTGGGATTCAGTAATATCCCAGCATGAAAATACTCTAGAAGGATTTTATGCCCTCAAAGAAAGCCTAGAGCTTGTGGCTGTCCCTTCAACAGCTGCAGAGTGTGCTCCTCTGCAACATGGTGGCCATGACAGATAGCTTACAGGGCCATGCCAATCCAGGCCAGCTGCCTGGGGGTGGCTGGCAATGCAGGAAAGCAAACATGGTATCTCTGACCTTTCCAGTGCTGACTTCTGGACATCTTCTTTTCAGCTTTAGGAAATCATCACTTTTTTACCCCTTCCAAAACACCCCATTTCTGGTGACTCCTCACTGGCCTTAGGTGAAGACCTAAACCAATCCAAATAGATGAGTCATGAGCCGTGCTGTTGTGAGCAACATCTTTACATGGTACTTTTACAGGGAGGACAGCATTCAACAAATGACATCTTTCAGCCTGTTCCCATTACAGATAAGCCATTTCCCATGGAAAGAGCTCCCCATTTCAAAACCAAAGACCTCCCACCCATCAGGTTGCTTATGCAAGGCAGGATGTGTGGGAGAGCCAGTTTCTCCACTATTTTTAACTGCTCTTACACCAGAGGCAGCTCCTCAGCTCCTCTGCAAGTACACCTGTCCCTCCACCCCATGACAATCTGTGGGAGCATGGAGCACTCAAGCCAACCAAAATCCCAGGGTGTTCTCACCATCTGGGTGCTCTAGCCTCTGCTCTGAGGCCCTGCTGCCATGATCCATCCAGGAATCTCACAGCTGCTTTCTTAGGAGGAATCTAAGAATGAAAATAAACCTCATGCCACTATGTAGTATCATTAAATAGAAGTGATTTTGGTGGAGCCCCACCAGAGCTGCATCATGAAGTGGCAGCAGTAAGAAAAGTCCTTTGCTTTTTCCTGAGAGAGAGGAATATGAAGGGGCCAGCAGCAAGCAGAAGCTGAAGAAGCAACAGGCTTTGATTTCTAACTCCCCATTTACAAACATCTCTCCTGAACAGTCTGGGCTCTTTAGAGCTTGGGGTGCCACAGCACAGGTGTCTGCAGCAGTGGTAGTGAGACAGGGAAGCCAGGTGTTCCTCCTGCCCCTGGCTACAGCTTTGGCATGGTAAAATCCCAGGCTGTCTCCTGGGCACATTTCCACATGGCTCTCATGAGGCGCGTGAAGCCCATGTCCTTGGGTTTCTCCAGGCCCCGCATCAGGCGCTGCTTCATGATGGCAACAAACTCTTTGTTGCTCAGCTCACCATTCCCTGCAAGAAGAAAATAAGGAATATTAGAAGCACTAAAACCTAACAAACACCTCCTCCTTGCATGAGCTGACTCGAAAGAGCAACAGCCCCAAGTGTCATTTCTTGCAGAGACTGAAATCATGGTTAGCTTCACCTTCCCAAAACATAATCATGGAATCATTAAGGTTGGAAAAGACCTATAATAAGGTCATTGAGTCCCTCTGTTAACCTAACCCTGCCAAGTCCACCACTAAACCATGTCTTCACAGAATCACAGAATCATTAGGGTTGGAAAGGAGCCTCAAGATCATCTAGTCCAACCAAAAGCCCTACACTACTCTTATCCCTAAATCATCCCCTGAAGAAACACATCTAGCCTCTTCTTAAAAACCTCCAGGCATGGTGACTCCACCACCTCCCTGGGCAGCCTATTCCAATCTCTCACCACTCTTTCAGTAAAGAAATTCTTCCCAATATCTAATCTAAACCTACCCTGGCTCAGCTTAAGCCCATTCCCTCTAGTCCTGTCACTAGTTACAAAGGAGAAGAGGCCAACACCCACCTTNCAAGCCAGGATGCCATTGGCCTTCTTAGCCACCTGGGCACACTGCTGGCTCATGTTCAGCCAGCTGTCAATCAGCACCCCCAGGTCCTTCTCTGCTGGGGAGCTCTCCAGCCACTCCTCCCCAAGCCTGTAGCGCTGCTGGGGATTGTTACGACACATGGTTGTTAGCAACACATCTACACTTCTGTTAACACTTCCAGGGATGGCAATTCCACCACTTCCCTGGGCAGCCTGGGCCAATGCTTAACCACTCTGTCAGTGAAAAAATTTTTCCTAACATACAATCTAAACTCCCACTGGCACAACTTGAGGCCATTTCATCTCACCCTGTTGCTTTTTGCCTGTGGGAAGAGACTGACCTCCACCTCACTACAACCTCCACACTGTGGCCAGCAGGACTAGGGTAGTGATTGTGCCCCTGTACTTGGCATTGGTGAGGCCACAGCTCAAATCCTGAGCTCAGTTTTGGGTCCCTCACTCCAAGAAGAACATTGAGGTGCTGGAGTGTGTCCAAAGAATGACAATGAAGCTGGTGAAGGGACTGGAGCACAAGTGTGTGGCTAAGGGAACTGAGGTTGTTCAGCCTGATGAAAAGGAGGCTGAGGGGAGACCTTCTTGCTCTCTACAACTCCCTTAAAGGAGGTTGTAGTGAGGTGTAAGTTAGTCTCCCAGGTAACAAGCAACAGGACAAGAAGAAATGGCCTCAACTTGTGCCAGTGGAAGTCTAGATTGTATGTTAGGAAAAATTTCTTCACTCAGAGAGCAGTTAAGCACAGGCTGTCCAGGGAAGTGGTGGAGTCACCATCCCTAGAGGTATTTAAAGACATGTAGATGTGGTGCTAAGAGACATGGGTTAGTGATGGACTTGGCAATGTTAGGTTAATGGTTGGACCCAATGATCTTAAAGGTCTCTTCCAACCAAAACAATTCTATGATTTAAGAAGCTGGGAAGCAGCACATACTGAATCATCATGGTCAAGCTGGGGACAGTAGCACAACATGAAGAGCAAAGATCATAGCAAGCTTTCATGGCTGACATTTTCCCCCCAGCTTGACTCTCCCCCAGGCTAGCTGACAGGAATGAAGCAAGGTTAGGGTCACTCACCATCACAGTCAAAGAGTGCAAACACCACATCACACACATGGTCAGAGAGCTCCACCTTGGCCACTGTCCTGGCCACCTGCTGCATTGTCACTGCAATAGAGGAAGGGCACAAGGTTAGGGAGATATTGTGAGCTGCCAACAGCAGTGAAGGCAGGCAGAGGAGTGACAGATTTGTTCCTCCACAGAAAACTGCCTTTCCAAAAAAGGTTTGAAGCAAGCTTCATCCTCAGCCTGTCCAACATATGTCTCAAAACACCAGGCAGAAAAGGTCTCCTGATCTGCTTGATCAACAAGCTCCTTCTGACAGTGTTGCAAAGATGATGCTCTATGAGCCAACCATTCCAACAGGCTAGGAATAACAAAAACTGGTTTTCCTGTTGAGGAATCTAGGGCCAATGATTGTAGGACAAACCCATTTTACCCCCTTCACTGTGACAGGCTCTGCAGTGAGCAGACAAGGTTAAACTTGCAATAAAACAAAAGAGTTGGAACAAATTATTTCACTTTGCCCCAAGACTGGCAGCTGAGCTCATCAGCAAAGAAGTGAGCACTGGCTTTATTCATGCCTCTAGAAAAGAGCAATCAGTAGAGCTATCAATCTGTCAGGGTTATGTAGTAGATTCTGCTGCATAAAGGTAAAAAAAAGCCCTCATTGAGCTAGTTTAGCTGTTTTCCTACATGTATTCTTGTGTGTCTGGCTGCCTCTTGGTCTCACTTTGCCTGGTCCCTTTGCAGACCTATTGGGCCTTCAGAAATCTGGAAGAGTTATGTGTCAGAGAGGAAAAAAAAAAGGACCCAGTCTATACCGTAACTAGATTTATTAGCTGTTTCTAAAAGGATTTTTTTTCCCCCCATGAATGTTCAGATTATTGTTTCCTTCCACCTCATTTCTGCTCTCCTGAGTGAGGTTTGGGGTTTTCAGGAGGAATCCACAGCCACCATGGGGTCCTTGTCCCCTATAATATCCCTCCTTTCACTAAATAACACAGAAGAAAATGGAAATTAAACAGAAGGTAGATTAAAATATATATACACTCTCAAGCAGGCACCTTCTGTTTCCCTATAATTATTCTTTTTGAGTTAAAATCTTTTCCTACAAGAAATATGTAGCTCTGGTCTGCAGTTATTAGTCTATTTCAGTTCTGTTACCATAAGCTGGTCTGGTCCTTCTGTGTGTCTCCTGCTTTGGGGACAGCAGAGGTAATATGATCATTAAAGAAAAGTGGAATTAATTCTGTTTCCCAGCCTTACTCCTGAATCTTGCCAACCTAGCCATGGTTAGACCTCATGTGTCTGGCACCCAGGCTGTGGAATACAGTGCATTACAGCTGCCAGGAAAACTTGGCTATGAAAAGAAAGGAGAATTCATGTTTTAAGTCCAGGGACAGCTATGATGTCTGTGCATCCCTTTCCTTTTGGCTCACTTCTTCTGAACTTGCACAGATTAGCCTGCAAGATGTGGCATGATTGAGTGAACTGCAACAAAAGGGGCATCAGGTGGCAGCAGCCCTCCAAAAAGTATTTTAAATGGTCCAACATTTGACTAGCTCACACTGACATGAAACAACCACCAATTAAATTAAGCTGCCTTCAGCTCTCTCCCTTGATCCACAAGGGAGGGACTGACGGCCAGCACCACACACCCCCCAAACCTGAGGAGAGGGTGACTACAAATTGCACAGGTATAATGCACTATTTATAGGTCCTCTCTGAGCAAACTTTGGAGCCAACTGGGGGATGGCATAGTCCTTTTTTTCTTTTAATAAGTGCCCTGCTTTTGGATTTTATATATGCCTTCATAAAAGGTGCCTTTCTCCTCCCCAATAAGGTGATCTTGTTCCCTAAATAGCATCCTAGCTCCAGCCAGGTGCAAAACACATGCTGCAAGCCCTACTTGCCATGCATACTGCTGGGGGACTTGGGTAATGTGTGAAGCTCATAGGCTCATGGAATTGTTTAGGATGGAAAAGTCCTTTAAGATCATCAAGTCTAACTGTTAGCCCAGCATGGCCAGGTCACCACTGAACCACGTTCCTCAGCACCACATCTCCATGTCTGTTCAGTTTCTCCAGGGATGGTGACTCCACCACTACCCTGGGCAGTCTTTGACAATCCTTTGGAGGAAGAAATTGTTCCTAATGTCCAATCTCAAAACTGAAATCTCTCTAATCTGTGGATGTAGCAAGTGAAACCTCTCATTACAGGGAGGAACTGTGATTTTGGTCCATTTTTAACCTAACCTGTCAGTCTGGGCTCATTTGACATCTTCCCAACTCCAAAGATGCAGCATGAGTCATGCTCCTTCAATTAGCACCTGTCCACCTCCCAAGTTTTAATACCTTTATCAAGTGAAGCTCCAGCCATGTGGTAGAAGCTCAAAGCTGTGTCCACATCATTTATGTTCTTCAGAAAAGTGAAGAAGCTCTCCACTTCTTCAAATGTCAGCCCCTAGGACAGAGAAAAGATGGTCTTACAGTGATGGGAAAAGGAGATTGTGACATTACCTGGATTACAACAAAGTAGTTTACAACAACTGGCCCAGAGCTGTGGCTAGAGGGCAATTCACCTGCACACTCAAAACACTGCTACCCTGGCATTTAAGGATGTGGTTTGCAACCTGTACTTCTGTTAAATGCCTCTGCTCCCCTCCTCATCCCACCAGTCCTGTGACAGGAAGGGACATCTCCATGGATGGTCAGCAGTGGCACAGACCAAAAATCATTTCTCTGGCCTTGCTCCATAGCCATCTCTCTCAGAAGAGCAGACACACTGTCAGCCTGTAGCTGAGATGCAGGAGATGGCCACAGGCAGGTTCATTTCTATACATGTTTTAAGCCTGCACACTTGCAAGGACAATGATGAAATAGTTCACATGCTGCAAGGTCTCTCTCAAGAGATTCAGGGATCCCTGGGGGAATCTGCATCTCACCCAGCACCACAGAAGGTGACCAAGCAAGCCACAGCATGTATAGATGTGCCCCAGTTAGCTTTGCTGCAGGTAGCAGGATGGCTGCAGGGCTAGAGATCACCATCTGCCTGTCACAGCTGCCTGGGGCTCAGCTCATCCTGGGATGGGCAAGCATCTGCTGGGTGAATGCCTACAGCCACACACCCAGCCAGTGATGGAAAGGCACCCTGAGACCCCCTAGTGCTCACACAGCTGCATGCCAGCACCACTGCAACTCAGCACAGCTCACAGGCAGGCAGAGAATAAGTGACATGCTCCTCTCTGCCCTGATCCAATTAGCAAGGAGCACACTGGGAGAGCCCTTCCTGATGAGCACAGCTGAGACTCCCACCTGCTTACACTACACAACACAGCACCCCATTTATTCTACTCATTTAGCACCAGCATGACTGCATCTGTGCTGGGCCAAGAGCTGCAGCCTCCAAACTCCCCCACCAACACCACAGCTTGGAACCAACAGAGGAGGTAAACTGTCACTGCAGTAATAACCACTTGGCCTTCCCCCTCTGGAAGAGATAAATCAGCTTGTCAAGAGGGGGTTCAGGTTCCTCCTATCTCCTAGCAGAACAAACTGATATAGGAAGATACTAAAAATCCCAACTGCATAACACATCATAGTTTCATTGCCTGGACAGAAGAACCATCAGTTCAGTGGGTACTGTCAACTATAAATCTATATGATCTGTCCTAACCTTGCTCAAACCCTTCCCAACAACTTCTAATCAGGGGAAGGAGCCATCTATCACTTTTCCTGAAAGGAAAAGCACATTTTTCTACTCTCTTCTCACACAGACATGGTGCCTCTAGAATTATAAGCAGAATAATTACAGCAATTTTGCAGCTTGTTCTTATCTGTAACTGAGCAGGTGGCAATGCACTGCTGCTGCACACTCCATAGTGTGCACACCAACAAGTGCCACAGCAGGTTCTTGTCAGCATTGGCTTCACAGATCCCAACTGAAATGAGCGAGGGAGCAAAATGCACACACAGATAATAGATCTGGAAAAAAAAATGCCCTGTTACTGTATTTTTACAGTTACTGTACTGTACTGGGGGCTTTCTTTAAATGTGTATCTGCTCTGCTTCCTAGGAGGACAGGCTGGGAGAGTTGTGGTTCTCAGCATGGAGAAGAGAAGGCTCCAGGATGACCTTACTGCAGTCTTTCAGTACTTGAAGGCAGTTTACAGTAAAGATGGGGACAGTCTTTTTAGCAGGGCCTGTTGTGACAGGATAAGGGGTGATGGTTTTAAACCAAAAGAGGAGAGATTTAGACTAGATAGGAGGAAGATATTTTTTACACTGAGGGTGGTGAAACACTGACACAGAGGTGGTGGATGACATTCCAGGTCAGGCTGGACACAGCTCTGAGCAGCTTGATCCAATTGAAGATGCCTCTGCTGACTGCCTTTTAAAGGTCCCTTCCAACCCAAACCAGTTTATGATGCTATGATTCCTAAGCAGCATACTAAAAGATGTATGGCAGAATAAAACAAAACACTGGCCTAGCAAAACCAGATCAAATAAATCAGGTAATTCTGCAAGAAGCATTGCAAAGATTCTGCTGCTTTGTACACCAAACCTAGAGGAGAAAATTGCTTTGTAATTCAGATGCAGGACACTTTCCTCCTCTGCATTTCCTGACTGACATGCTCCTGCCTGGGAGCAGCACAAGAAAAATGTGGAAAGTCTGCAGGAACTGGAAGGCAGGTGGCTGCTTTCAGACTAGCAGAAGACACTGTGCTGTGGTTTACCTGCTCAGTTGGGGTAACTGAGGTTTGCAGAAGTGGCTGCAAGGCATCCCAGCAGCTATTCTAAGCCAAGAGTCCTAAATTTTGCATTTTTCTGGAAGCTTCCACCATGAAATGGCCAAACAGCATTGCTGTCCCATGTAAAATAGCCTCTTGTTTAGTTCCTACATTGCTGCTGCTACTGCTTCAGCAGGTAACAGGGAAGGTTTATATGCTTATGTACATGAACTTGGGGTCCTTTCATCAGCTGAAAATACAAAAGCAATGATGTCCATGCATATCCTAGCAATCTGGGCTTTCATGTGGACAGAGCTACTGAATCTCTAGCAAAAATGCCACCAGTATTATGAAATTTCATATTTTATTGATGAATCCTATAGTTGAGCCTGGCATTAGCATTGACTCCTTTCCAGCTACCAAAACAGAAATGAAATCAGGCTGGGACAGCCTCAGGCTTGCCCTGACAAAGAGTATGGGAAATTATCTATTCCCCATCAATGTGTTTATCAGTGCTGTTTGGCTCTTCATAACTTATTCACATCTCAATTGAATGTTTCCTTTATATAACAGATGTCTGTGTTAATTCAGAATCACAAGACATATCTGGAGAGTAACAGGGGAGTGACTGTGGGATCTGGGTGATCACTGCTTTCAAGGTATTTGTAAATCCACCTGTTGTTTCATAGGCCTGACTCCTTTCATCATTTAAAACATGCTAGCAATATATAAGCAGGTAGCCTCTACAAACATGTATCTGCCTGCAATATGCATCTCATGACAGCTCCAACACTTGAAAAAACCAGGGCTTTTTACCTGGGAACCCAGAAGAATGACATGTCACTCCCACCCTCTCTCATCTGAACAGAGCCACATGCTACACAGCCCCCAAAACACATGTAGAAGATGACCTGAATCTCTTGTTTCCCAAGAGTCAGCTTGGTTTTCTAGTAGTGAGGGAGAAATAAACCAAACATCTTGTTTGTAAATACCACTGCCAACTCAATTCCTTTTTACTAAGAGAAAGGCAGTTGTGTTAAGTGCAGCTCAAGGGAGAGGACTAAGTGATTTTAAACAGAGTAGAGTGTGGCAGTGCCACTGAATATGCAGAGGAGCTTCATGCACCCAGGGTAAGATGGGAATTATCCTCAAGCAAAAGAAACACTGCTTTTAAAGCAGAGGATCAATTAAAAGGAGAAAACATGCCACTCCCCAAAGCAGGAATGAATAAAGCTGTTGGGAAATGGCTAAAGGTTAGACTAAACCCAGAGCTTTAAAGTTTTGAATACTGCTGGGGTTGCCTCCTGCAGAATCAGACAGTGAAGATGATGTTTGGCAGATTTCCTAACAAACAAACCAACCAACCCACCCCAAAACCAGACAAAACCACTCCCCAGATAAACTGCATTTCTGAGGTAAAAGCATGGTGGGTAGGTTTGGTACAATTCCTGCCACTTCCCCTCCAGCACCATACTGGTACAATTATTTCACTCCCACTTTCTTTGGATAGCAATAGCAAGTCAAAGCCCCTCCTGCTTTTTGTGGGGAGAGGAGTTACAGCAGGTTAGTAAATGATGCAGAGAATGATCCTATACTGCTAGAAAAGTAGGCTAGTGAAGTGTAAAAATGAGGGATTTGGGGAAAAATGCTTCTTACAAAATGTCTTTGCTTTAGAAACCTATCTGGCCTACCAGGTGTTCAGTGACTGGAAAGGCTGGCAGGATAAATGAAGTGGCTGGGTGGCTTTAACATCTCTCAGGTCTGGGAGCTGAGGGGAGAGCAACAGCTCTGCTCCCTTTTTAGATAATGGTGAGTAAAGCAGAATCTGACTGAAGCAGCTGCTTGCTCTGCAGATGTCTGCTTTGCAAAAAGAGAGGAAGAAGCAATGCCAGCATAGAGCTTTGGCATTTTCAAGTGGGAGAACATTCTCTGTCTTAATACTCTGTTCATTTCCTAAAGACAGCTCTAAAAGTGCATCCCTGAGTAAGTTCTGCAGAAAGCTCAAAGGCATTTAACATGATTCCAGCCATGGCAGTCCTGTTTCTAAAGAGGAGGGGAGACTGAAGCTATGTAAAACCCCTGCCAGATGCACAAAGGTGAACCAATAAAACTACATCAGTGTATTTAGATAGAAAGTGCTGCACACAAATCTGCAAGGGATATGGTCTTCTAAAATACCCTAGGGGGAAAAAAGAAAACCCCAAAGCTTTCTGGAAAAGCTTTGGATTGTATAAGACAATGCAAAGTTAGATATCAGGCTGGATTCCTGCTGGAGGATTTGGGTGCTTGATTTCTCTAGGTCTGCATAAGCATTGACTTTGAGATCTGGCTCAAAAAAAAAAAAAAGGCATATATGCCTCCAGTGTAAAGCAGCTGGCACCTCTTGCATCCTTTACACCACCTTAAATCATTAAATATCTTGTAATTGCTATCAGAGAGAACATTTTGGTTTAGGATTTTGGGCGTTTCATTGCCCTGGTCTAAGGAATCACCTGTTTTCCACCAATTCTGTTTCTTGCAAATGTAATTTTTTGTGCTCTTCCCCAATTTCTTTCAAGGAAAGTCTTTGGAATAAAGACAAAAGATTTGCTCTGAATTAAGTTATCAGCAAAGAGAAACACAATCTGGCTGGTTTGGGATGAGAAATAAGGTGAAAACAGGAAGTTCTTCCTCTGCCACAGATGTCAGGCTCTTGGCTTACACATCAAACAAAACACCTGCTGTAAGAAAGCTTCCCAAAAATCTCCTTCTGCCTAATTTCTCATGCATCCTGCTACTGCTCAATAATATACATACTTGTGTCTGTATGTACACATACCAAAAAAAGCCAAATCACAGCAAAACAATTTGGGAATGTTAAAACACAGCTGATCTTTTCTGTTAGACATACATCACAATTCAGTACTTTTCTTCCCCAAGAAATCAAATGATTCCTGTTAAAACTCAAGGGGAAAAGCCAAATCTTCAGCATCACACTCAAAGATCAAATATATTGACATCATCTGGGAAGCAGCCATAATCTTATTTAAACTGATGGTAAAGAGCTTGAGAAGTGAGATTGCCAACTATTGACATGCAGTGTGTCTGCTTCAGTGACACATTGGCACCATCTGTCAATAACAACTTACTAAATATAGGGTTTTTCCCTCACAAAACATGAGGAAATGTGCAACCCCCCACCCTTTCTGGCACCCCAAAGCTAGAAAAGCTTGCAGGTACTGGAGCTCCTCTGGCAGGACCATAACTCTGAGTGTTGCCTTTTGGCTCATTTACTGCTTCCTCCAGTTTCTTTTTAACTTTTTGTCATTATTTGTAGTTAATAGAGACTCAGTCTACTCTGTGCCCCACTGCTTCCTTAAGCCCTTATTTTCCTCCAGCACCAGTAAAAGAGGGGAAAAAAAAAAAAAGTCATTGGAGTGGCTTCACATGAACTGAAGATTCCTGCTCAACACAGGAGTTAGTTAAGGCACCAAAAGAGGATCAAAAAAGGACCAGCCCCTGGCTAACACTTGTGTTTTATAACACACTTGTCCTCTAAACCAGTTAAGAAATGAAAGTTAGTTTTGATGTTAGGGGTAAGTGGCTTTAAAGCAGTCAGACTAAGCCAATATGCAGCCAAAGACCTTCCATCCATTCTCCTTCTGCTGAATCACTTGTGTCTAATGTAGTTAATAAAGGAACAATCCATCTCTACAAAGGCCAAGGGATAATTCTACTACTGAAGTAATTCAGCATTCTACACCTGCCATACCTGATAAAGCACATCCTTTTGGTACTGGTGTCTTACATACCAAGGCTTCTCACTGAATTAACAAGTGGAGGATCTTCAACCTTATTCCTTTCTAAACAATGAGTAATTCACATAATTTGTCCCAGGTTCATCACTAAGTAATAAACTGCCCAACTGCAGCAGCTAATTAATCCAAGGTCTAGCCAGTAGCTCAGAACACGTCTTCAATGCTTATCTTGGCTCCAGACCCAGAGTGTTGTTCAGCAGATTTGAGAATTGCAGTATCCATTTGAACAGGGACAAATCAACACCCTGATCTGCACAGAGTGCTGCACTCTCACCTCTTCCATCTCCCTGTTTCTGGCCAAAGTATCACCCACAAAGTTGTCTTTTCTTTAGGAGATGGGAGATTGCTCACTCATTTCTCAGTGTGGTGGGGATGGCTGCTTCCACCACAGCTTCCTAAATTTGCTGGGAACATCACTGACCTCTCCATCTTGGAAGTGCTTCTTGAGCTGTTTCAGCATGACAGTGAGCTTCTTGGACTGCACCCCGCTGTAGGCCAGCAGCATGCTGCCGAACTGCCGCTCTGTGATCCGTCCCTCCACTGGGTCGTGCCGCTCAAACTGGAAGGGGGAAGGAAAAGAAACAAAGGGAGATCAAAAAACAAGATCATGCAGCAGAAAGTTCAGAGAATCATAGAATGGCTGAGGTTGGAAGGAACCTTAAAGATCATCTAGTTCCAACCCCCCTGCCATTGGCAGGGATGCCAATCGCTAGACCAGGTCGCCCGGGGCTACATCCAGCCTGGCCTTGAACGCTGCCAGGCATGGGGCAGCCACAGCCTCTCTGGGCAACCTGTTCCAATGCCTCACCACCTTCTGGGTGAAGAAATTCCTCTTAATCTCTAATCTAAATTTCCCCTCCTTTAGCTTATAAGTTCTGCCCAGGAGAAGAGTGTGAAAAGGCACTGTAATAAAAAATAAGCATTGCAGGGAACACTCATGAAGAAATCCCAATGCATTTGAATATTCATTTCTCCCAGGGATGTCTCCATCAGTAAATCAATGTTCTCCCTGTGTCCTATTCCTTAAACAACCTCTGGAAGAAGTCTTTCTCTCTCACCCTCCTAGTTTTGTCTCAGAGAGGGACAGCATTTTCTTGATCTGGACTTGAAAAGTCCTTAAGTGGAAACCAAACTAGTTTCCACAGGTCTCCAAAGGGGTGGAAAGCAAGAAGAAATACTAAGGTGTTATTCACAGGTACTTCCAGCCTGGAGGTCTGAGTAAGCATCCACAGAATTTGGCTGCTGCACTGAACTTTCTTGATTGATCAAAGATCTATGCAGGACTGACCTAACAAGAAAGTATGTGCTTTGAAATAAGCACATGTAGGTGTGGGTCTATGATTGCTGTAAAGGTGCCTATAAACCAGGAAAGTAAAGTCTGGCCAAAACTATGTCTCTTTAGCTCTTCTCTGCTCCAAGCCCTCTTGTCCTGGTTCACAGGGGTCTACCTTTCCTTATCCTCAGCTGCTTCAATCCCCAACCCTTAGGAAGGCTGTTGTGAGGCTGCTGCAGAATTTCCTACAAGCCCCTCAGCACAGAAGGGTTTTCTCCATTAATCCAGCATTAGTCTGTGTTCTCCTGGCTTTTGCTGCAGGGGAGGGGAGAAGAGCAATTCCCTGACTTATGAAGGTGGTTGGCTGGAGCACCAGGTCTCTGCTAGATGAATAACACAGGTTTAATTTTTTCCTTTCTCCTCACCTCTTTGTGGCTCTACAAACACAAATGTTAGACTTCAATTGACTTCAGTTTCAAAACCCTCAGCATTCAAGATCCCTCATTTGATTTCCCTCAAATTGATCAGAGAACAGGCCTACACTACAGCTGATTACAAGACAGAAGGTGACATTTAACAACAAAATTAATTTTTAGACTCCTGCAGAACAACTTAATACCACTGCCTTCACAGTATATTGCTTGGTGAGCTAACTGTTTCTGCTTCTGCCCTTAATCACACAGCAAACACAAAAACCAGCAAAGAACCCAACTGAGATGAAGGTGGGAAGATGAAAGCCAGAGCTCCACCAGCCTTGGCTCTCAATCTGGCTGTAAGCAGATCTCCAGACATGGCAGCTATATATGCTTTTAAAACAGAACCATAGAATCATTTAGGATGGAAAAGACCTCCATGATCATCAAGTCTAACTGTTAACTCAGCACTGCCAGGTCACCACTAAACCATGTCCCTCAGCACCACCTTCCCATGTCTTTTAAATCCCTTCAGGGTTGGTAACTCCACCACTTCCCTGGACAGCCTATACCAGGGGTTGATAACCCTTTGGGGGAAGAAATTTCTCCTAATGTCCAACCTAAATCTCTCCTGGCACAACTCCAGGCTGTCTCCTTTTATTCTGTTGCTTTTTACCTGGAAGAGAGACCAATCCCCACCTTGCTCCAAGTTGTAGAGAGTGAGAAGGTCTTTTCTCAGCCTCCTCATCTCCAGCAGGCGCTGGTGTCTTGGTGGGTTACTTGTTAGGTGGAAAAATCATCCTTTACCCTTTATCTTTGGTTTGATTCTTTTTTCCCCCTCATCTGAGTAAATGAGTGATCATCTGGTAGATGTTTTTAAATAGCATAAATAGCAGCACAGGTTACAGTAGCTGCTTGTACTTTTTTAGTGCATTTGCTAAAAAAAACCCCCCCAACAAACAACCCAACATCTCCAGTTCCCTCACCCACTCCTCACAAGACATATGCTCTAGACCCTTCACCAGCTTTGTTACCCTTCTTTGGATGTGCTCCAGCACCATCATGTCCTTCTGAGAGTGTGGGGCCCAAAACTGAACCCAGGATTTGAGGTGTAGCTTCACTAATGCTCACCAAGGCTCCACTTGGAGCAGGTACAACTCTGAGGGACTGCAGTCTGTGCCTAAGCCCAAGCTGAAGCAGGGTCATGGGAAGGAGTTCATTTCAGTGTTCAACCTGGTGCTCTGGTCCAAAGAGGCTTAGTTGGCAGCTGAGGTTAAAACCACAAGAAACATCCATTCTGCTGCCATAACTGAAGGCTCAATTGCAGCAGTAGCAGGAGCTTCACCTGCAGCAGATCCACTTCAGGAGACAGAGCAACTTCAGCCTTTTCATTTATCACACAGTTGGAAGATTTTGTTAAATGACTTATTTTATATAAAAAACCCCCTCATTAAAGCACAAAATTGTCCTGAGAGTCTCTGAACAAACCAACTCTTTCTCCCCAAAATGGCTCCAAAACTGATTCTGACTTCTAATTTCTGCAGGTGGTGATTAGAGTGTAGTGATGAGCCAAAACACCATACAAATATTATTCACAACAAACAAAAAAAGCCTGTAACCCATGGAATTAACTCTTCTTATTCTGGGTTTATTTCACTTTAAAACAAACACCTCCAACATTAAGTTACAACATCACAGATTCCCAAAGTCAATTCCCAGCCAAATGTTCTGTTCTCCCATAAGGAGGCACACTGGTGCAGAGAGAAGTCTAGAAAAGGGCTGGCAAGCACCAGTTAGACAACCACCCATTTCTAAATTCCAACTGAACCATAGAACTGTTTTGTCTGGGCCAAACCCTTAAGATCATCAAGTCTAACCAATAACCCAGCACTGCCTGGTCACCGCTGAGCTGAGAAAAAAGCAACCATATCATATTCCCAATGAAACTTGGCTTCAAACGACTTGTGAGTGGAAAAACCTTGATTTCAGCTTCTAGAAAAACCTCTCTGTCCCTGACACTGTCTCTCCCACCTCCCTGTCTAGGAGCAGAACTACCACATCTGTGCTCTCCTGCCTCCTTGAACTCCTTCTGGCCAACTGAAGACAGCTTGCCCATTGCCTCTACTTGAAAAATGAAGGAGGGTGCAAAGCCTGCAGTAATTTTTCTTTCAGTACTCAGTACACAGCCTATGAAGTGTGTTAAGTATTAAAATCCCCCAGCTATGGGGAGAAAAGCAGGGAAAAGAATGTCCTTTCCTGTGTAATCACAATCATTTGCCTTCATGAATGTGAAGTTACTGGAGAAGTTATTTTTCCAGTCACTTAGGAGAGAAAAAAAACCACCAAAACCCCAAACCTACAAGGATAGGCTATAGGGAAGAGCACAGGGACACTTATCACAAGTAAAGAAGTCCTCTGACAGCCTTTTTTCCCCTTTCAAATATCTTATAGAAAGGTGACATATAAAGCCAAGGCAATGGCTCAGCTGGTATCACAGTGCCACTGGCCAGCATGGGATGAAGCAGTTCCCATGTGTGACACTAACTTTTGGGAAACTGGGGAGGGAACATGGGGGTTTTACCTCACTCCAAACTGCAGCCCCAAATCCTAGGCAGGCTATGCAGATGGCTGGTAAGCCCAACACCTCCAAAGCAGCTTCCACTTGCAGCCACTTGGTGCCAGCAGTGCATTCTACATCTGCACACCAGCAAGGCTACAGTAAGTAACAAAGCATAAGGCTCTCCAGGGTTCTTCCTGCAAGGCAGAATGCCTGAGATGCTGAAGAAATTAGCCTCCCAGATAATGTACAGTACTCTGAAATCCAGGAAAAGTCAATATGATGTGCAAGGAAATCAAAGGTGTTTATAGGAAGGTAAAAAGGCAGGAGAAATGAGGCCAGAGCTCTTCACTCTCCCACTGCCAGCCTGACCCACCTTGCTAGCCCAATCCCAGTAGCCAGTCCAGACATCACATCAGGACACCTCCTACAAACATTAAGAATACCCATGATCTTAAACATGTAATATACTGTCACACTCCCAAAACCCTCCCCATCAGACAGGATGAACATCTTTGTGTTCTTCTATAGGCTGCCATGTGAGTTTTTCACCTGGGAAAGACCAAGCCCATGGATCAGTATAGGTTGGGGACTGAGCTGTTGGAGAGCAGTGAAGGGGAAAGGGATCTGGGGGTCCTGGTAGATGGAAAGATGAGCATGAGCCAGCAGTGTGCTCTTGTGGCCAGGAGGCCAATGGGATTCTGGGGTGGATTAGAAGGGGTGTGATTAGTAGGTCAAGAGAGGTTCTTCTCCCCCTTTACTCTACCCTGGGGAGACCTCATCTGGAATATTGTGTCCAGTTCTGGGCCCCTCAGTTGAAGAAGGATAGGGAACTGCTGGAAAGAGTCCAGCACAGAGCCACCAAGATGATGAAGGGGCTGGAACATCTTCCTGATGAGGAAAGGCTGAGGGAGCTGGGTCTCTTTAGCTTGGAGAAGAGGAGACTAAGGGGTGAGCTCATCTCTGCTTTGAAGTATGTGAAGGGTGGGTGTCAGGAGGATGGGGGTCAGGCTCTTCTCAGTGAAGCCCAGTGACAGGACAAGGGGCAATGACTGTAAGCTGAAGCATAGGAGGTGCTGTGTGAATACAGGTAGAAATGTTTTCCCAGTTGAGGTGCCAGAGCTCTGGCCCAGACTGCCCAGAGAGGCTGTGGAGTCTCCTTCTCTGGAGATATTCCAAACCCATCTGGTCTAGGGAATCCTGCTGTGGCAGGGGGGTTGGACTAGATGATCTTTCAAGGTCCCTTCCAGCTCCTAACATTCTGTGATTCTGTGAGTGTGGGTAAGCTTCCTTCTAGCTTAGCTTTCTGTCTGAATACATAACTTCATCACATGAGGAGAGCAGAAAGTAAATAATCAGATAATTTTCTCTGCTTCCATATCCTCTTAATTGCAAACCTTATAGAAGGCAATACAGGGATCAATCACAAAACAACAGACCCATAATCCCTCTGCTTGTAGACCTTACTATCTCCCCCCCTTCCACTAACCCAATCCACCTTCTGCAGGAAATCAAATACCAGCTTCTGAATTAGTTCAGAGCACCACCATGAGAAACATCTTTATTCAAAAAACCTAAAACCAAACCACACACAAGAAACCACAAAAAAACTAACAAACAAAAACCAAGCCCAGAAATGCTGGCACTTCTGAAACACACTGGCTTCCTTTCATCTTTCCTTCTACCACCACCAGCTGCAAGCCTCATTGCTGGGAAATGAAGCATCTCTGATGCCTAAGGAGCCATCTGGCAAAGGCAGGAGGATCTCCTCTGGGTCCTCCTTAAGCATGAAGATTGGGCATCCTAAATGTCACCACAGACCTGGACCATCCACCTCATAAATGCAGACTTTTCCAGTCTGAGAAACAACAGAGAAACCAGGAAAATGTCATTTAAAATGAAGATTTAGGGTACAAACAGCATTGTGTGTCTA
Organism: Galbula dea; assembly: GCA_013399015.1. Lineage (NCBI taxonomy): Eukaryota > Metazoa > Chordata > Aves > Piciformes > Galbulidae > Galbula > Galbula dea. Next base: position 990,769 of record VWZX01002936.1, on the reverse strand, counting down.
TGAGCACAGACCCACAGCCTTGGTACCCTGTACATCCCAGGCCCAGGGCCAAACTGCCCCTGAACTGGAAGTTCAGGCTCAGTGTGGTGGGATGTGTGGTTTCAGTTGAGACATGGTAGTGTTTTGGAAAGAAAATGGGAGATGAAATTTTAACTTGCCCCTAGGACATTCCTCCTTCAGAACAAGGTCAAGTTTGAGTACCAGACACTCCTCATAGGAAGAGTTCTCCTTCAACTGAGTTGTTTTCCTCCTCAATCTGTCAAACCAAGAGCATTAACAGGGGAAATTTCTACCTCAGACCTCAGTGTTGAAACCTTGTCTGATCAAAGATTGCAAATAGAAAACAAACCTGCTTGAAAACCAGGGAGCTGTGTCCTGTCATTGCTGCCCCTAGACTGAACTGTGCCCAAGAAAGCATCACAGCATCAAACCCCTCAGTGAGTTACTGCACAACCACCAATGGATGTGAAAACCCTCATGCTTTAGGATTTCTTCTCCTTCCTAACCTGGCATTGCATTTTTGGGCTAAACTGAATGGTGGTTTGCTTGCTGAGGAAGACTGTGAAAATAATCCTTGTGCCTTTCAAGCAGCTGCACTCAACATTGGTTCAAGTGATGTTTAAGATCAACCAAAACCAGCAAGAGCCCAAAGTTTAAGTTCAACCAAAAGCAACAAGAGGGAAACCCCCAGCTGTAACATGACACAGCTTGGACTTGCCCTAAAGCAATGCCAAAGGAAAAGGCAGCAGCACCTCCCATGCTCTTTGCACATTACCTCTATGATGCAACCCCCTTCCAGCAGCCCTGGGGTGATGGGATGGGGAAGGCAGTTCAGCCTGGGCTTTGGGACTTCAATTGATATTCCCTGGACTTCTCTTGCTGAGCTGCAAGGACAAGGTGATCCTGTCAGCTGCTTTTCCTGCAATTATGCCCATATCTATCAGTGCACAGGCTCATCTGAGAGTTACTCCATGGCCTTGCTAGCCTAGAAACACCAGGCAAGAACATGAAACGTGGTCACAAAAAAAATATCCCACAAAAGGGATATTAAACAAAAATACCATGAAGCATATGGGCAGGAATCAGCATCTTCAGCTTACTAGGGTTTTAGTTTTCCAAAATGCTCCTAAATCTCTCCTGTAAATGCATTGTAGACATTCTTGAACCTCAAATGAATTGCAACATCACAGCAATGTAATTTCTATCCTCTTTAAATAATTATATTACCAAAATATGGAGCTATATTTTAAACAGACCTTTAAACATCTAGGAAGGCTTCTCCTAAAAAACAAACTGAAGCCTCAAAGCAAGCAGCTGAAAAACAAATGTGTGTCACTTCTCATTTCCAATTGAGATAGGGGGAAACAAAAAAATCTATAAAGACTTCTGGATGGAGAGAATCTAGAAGCTGAGGGATGATTTCTGAGTTTATTTATGCTGGTTAAACAAACATCAAGACTAGAAATATTGCTAATACCAATTCTGTCAGCTTTAAAGGCAGCTGAAAAAGGTGACCTGTCCTGAGAGCTGCAGTATGTGTAATAAGGAATCCAAAGGATCTGGGAAGTGATGATTTGTAGGGTAATGTTCAGACTGGCAAGGTATGGCCCTTTAAAGTGGTATTTGCTTAAAGCTGTATTGGACAGGCTGTAATGCATTATTTATCTGCAAGCTACTGCAGCACTGGCTCTGTTTCCTGTTCTAGAGAAGCAGGCTGGCAGGGTATCTTGTCAAGTGGCATATACAACTATGACAGAGGAAGAAGGAAAAGACTGTATAGCCTCCTAAATCCCAGCAACCTCTTCTGTCCAAATATACTTGGGAGTAAGCTGTAGTGTTTGCACAGGCACCAAATTACTGCCAAGAAAGAGAGAGAGAAGCAAAAGCTCCTAAAGACTTTTAACTTTGGAAGATCAAAGGTCTCAAAATATTAATTTTTTCATAGACTCATTATGGTTGGAAAAAACCTCCAAGATGATCAAGTCCAACCATCCACTCAACATAACCATACTCACCACTAAACCATGGCCCCAAGCACCACATCTACACATTTACTGAACACTTCCAGGGACAGTGATTCTGCCACCTCCCTAAGCAGCCTGTGCCAATGCCTGACAATCCTCTTGGTGAAAAAAATCATTCCTAATATCTAATCTGAACCTCCCTGGCATAACTTGAAGCCATTTTCTCTTGTTCCATCACTTGGAGAAGAGACCAATCCACCACCACACCCCAACCTCCTTTCAGGGAGCTGTAGAGAGCAAGAAGGTCTCCCCCCAGCCTCCTTTTCCACAGGCTAAACAACTCCAGTTCCTTCAGCCTCTCATCACAAGATTTGTTCTCTAGACCCTTTACCAGCTTCACTGCCCTTCTCAGGACACACTCCAGCACCTCTGTGTCCTTCTTGGATCCTCACCAGTGCTGAGAACCAGAGGACAATCCCTGCCCTAGTCCTGCTGGTCACACTATTGCTGATCCAAGCCAGGATATTGTTGGCCTTCTTGCACCTGGGCACACTGCTGGCTCTTCTTCAGCTAGCTATTGACCAACACCCCCAGGTCTTTATCTGCCAGGCAGTTATTAATTATGCTGAAAGGTTCCAACACACATGGATCTAAACCACTGGGTTCTGTAAGGCAATGCCCAGCCTGCTCCAGAAACAGTCTGAGGTACTGTGCTGGCAGCCTACAAAGAGCCACTGGATGAGATCAACAAAGCTCAATTAAATTACTTGGTAAAAAAAAAAAAACAACCAACCCAAACCACAAACCAGTTGAAGAAACAGCTCTAAAGATTATCAGAGCTATCAACAATGGAAGAAATGCAAACAAGCAGCATGAGGAGGAGGAAATATTCAAACCCAGCCTGAACCATCATACACAGGCTGTTCTGGGCATCACTCTGCAATGCCAGGCAGCAGAAACCCAGGCTGCCTAAGTAATCAGCCCAGAGCTGGAGAAGCCATCCAGAGAAGCAAAGCATGAACCCACCCCTCCAATGCCTGGAGGAGTCTGAGAGGCTGCCTCCCCGCAGCGCTGCAGAAGCTCGTGCCCCAGCGTGCTGCGACACTGACACTGAGCTGGCTCACTGCCTGCTCTTGCCATCCCTGCTCCACTGGGGATGGGCAGGCAGTACTGCCAACTCCTCAGGTTTAGAAACCACCTCTGAGCCTCATAAAACTAGTCAGAGCATCCTAATTATTTAATTGCCCATTAACTTTCCCCCTCCCTGATTGCCTGGACTCAAGTGCAGGTTGTGCAGCTGGATAGGGTCTGGAAGAACACTCCCCATGCTACTAGCAGCAGCTTCTTTCTCTTTTTTAACCTTAAAAAAAGCCATATTTAAAAATATTAGAGCTATTTTCACACAATAAAAATTCAGTCTTTCAAATCTTTCCCTCTGCTCTTGGAGACCATCTGAAGCAGCCTGGTTAAAAATCTACATCTGTCAGTGACAAAGCAATCCCAGGAGACCAGGTGTTTGTGAGAGATGCTTTCTGAGGTGTCACTGCCCTTGGCATACCACTGCTGCCTGTAAGGGGGGGGAAAAAACCCAGTAATTCTACCACCAGCAACTTGTTATGCTTTAATGAGCAATTAAAAAAGGTTATGTAAAGGTGGCCACACCTGGAATTCATCCTCATGAATCAGAATAACTTCTTGCCAGCTCTGAGAAGATCTGCATTTTGAAATTGCATGCAGCAGAGGAATGAATGGAGATGTAGAAGCAGAGGAATCAGTAATACTAAGGGGAAAGGACATGCCTGATAAATCAAAGGGAAGCACCTGCCTGACTGCCAGTATGGAGAAGGGGAAGAGATGAGCAGCCACCTCCCACTGCTGCTCTCCAGACCTGGCTTCATTGCTGCCACTCCTGCCCTTGACAATACTCCTGGTACCTCAGTGTGAGGAATGGAGCAGTTTTTCCATCCTATATGCTCAGTGAATAAGAACAGAACAAAGTTTGGAAGCGGCACAAGTTCCTGATCCCCCTGCAGGGAAACTTATGGAACAGCAGAGCTGCAAGTATCTAAGCCAAGCCATTACTCTGAAAAACACAAGTAGAATTCTCCATGGAGCTGATATACAACATTTTATGAAGAAATACAGCTCTCTTGCTGTCTCTAAGAGTTTACATTGTTTCTGTTTGACCTTGATGCTCAATTTGCCAAGAAAAATAAGTCTGCAGTAGTTTGATTTAGCCTAGCAGGGAAAAGGCAGTGCTTGTGCCTTGCTCCCATGTCCTTAACACACCACCAGAAGCAAAGTCAGGAGCTGAAGCACAGGCAGCAACATGTGGAGGTGCAGAACAGCTCAGTCTTCAGAGCTTGAAAGAGGCAAAAGAGCAAGAGGACTAAGAGTGTTTGCTCACAGAGGAAACCAAGGAGGCAGCAGTCAAATACCTGCTACAAGAACTGCTCACTGGAAACTTCCCAACCAGGGATTTTAGCATGCTGCTATAGTGCAGGGCAAGATTTGTACTTATTTCAGATCCTGCTTAAGAAGCTCACTGACATTCTCACCCAAGGAAGCACAGCAAGCCTGTTGGGTGAGAAACGGTTCATTTTTTTTCTGTCATTAGTAAAACAAAATTGCCCACACTCCAACAGTCACTGCACTTGAGGGTCCAGGGGCAGATGGAAAACACATGGCCTGAAATCACAGCATGGTGGGAGTTGGAAGGGATTTCTGGAGATCATCTAGTCCAACCCCCCTGCTAAAGCAGGGGCACCCAGAGCAGGTTGCCCAGGATCACCTCCAGGCAGGTTTGGAATCCCTCCACAGAAGGAGACTCCACAACCTCTCTGGGCAGCATGGGCCAGGGCTCTGGCACCCTTAACAACAGAGTTTTGCCTCATGTTCAGATGGAACCTCCTGGGTTCCAGTTTGTGCCCACTGCCCCTTGTCCTGTCACTGGACACCACTGAAAAGAATCTAGCCCCATTCTCTTGAGACCCACCCTTTAGATACTAATAAGCATTGAGATCCCCTCTGGGTCTCCTCATCTCCAGGCTAACCAGACCCAGGTCTTGCAACACTTCCTCATCAGAGAGATGCCCCAGTCGCCTCAGCATTTTGGTAGCCTCTGCTGAACTCTCTCCAGTAGTTCCTTGTCTCTCTTGAACTGGGAAGGACAGAACTCAACACAGGACTCACATTAGTTTTTTAATACTTGGTACAGGATTACTCAGATACCAACTACCCCAGCACTGGAACTCAGAACAGAGAAGTACTTACAGACTCAAGTTATTACCCTAAAACCAGATTGTGAAACATTAGCTATGACCTCTGAAACCAGAGTATTCATTAAGAGAGGGTTGAGATGCAAAAAGATCTAGGACTTTCAAATGAGGTATGTGCAGGTGGAAGAGATCTGTGACCCCTTCCTCATAAAAACCAAACCAAGCAGCAATTGTGTTGGCACTGGTCACCAAGCAGGAAATTCCAGAGTAAAGAAGTTGCTCTCACATCATCTGTCACAGAACAGATAGACAAAACAAATGATTTTTCCAAATGGCAGCAATGACCTATGGTTACCTTTGCCACATTCTCACAGAATCCCATTTTACTTCTCTTTGCTCCAGTGCTTGCAAGACCTTTTGCTTGGGAGGAGCAGCTACTTGGGCATCCTTGATCCTTGGGCAAAAAGTGATCCCTATGTTTAAGCATAAGGATACCCCTCTGCATGAAGATCTGACTCTTCAGCCTATCTAGCAAGCTCCTCCAAGAGAAACTGCACCCCACCACCTGGAAGTACAGACCCATATCAGACTGAGAAGTGGGGTTGCCCAAGCCATGCAGCAGCACCTTCCTTCTCCTGGCATGGCATCTCCTGCCAGGAGAACACAGCCCCACACCTACAAAGGCACAGGTCTGGATTAGTATCAGCTGAGAAAAAATACCCTCCATGGGTAGCTGTCAGGGAAACAATGTGCTATAGAAATCCCACTGCAGGCAATCTGAGAAAAGAGTTCTTTAAAGTCTCATACCATAGGCAGACATCTCACTGCTGGCAGAAAGAGGCCTGGGGAAATAAAAAGAAGCCTAAATATGGAGATTAAATCACTACTCTCAGCAGATTTGGGGTTGCCTTTCAGGAGTGACACAGATGTGGGGAACAAAGGCCTAAGACATCTTTTCTACAGGCATTTACAGAACCATAGACAAATGTAGGTTGGGAGAGACCCAGGGGCTGGTTGGGACTTCTCAACCCCACCAGGGGTGTGGCAATATCTAGGACAGACACTAAGAAGCAGAAATAGCATACATGATGTCAAATCCTATTCATCTTCCTAACTCACAAAGTACTTTCACTCAGTAAAAACCAAAAAAAGCCTGATATCCCCTATCCTAAGAGGACACATTACAGCTGCAGAGCCTGTCCAGAGGAACTGTTACCATTTGTAACAAGAAGAAAGGAAAGCTTTCCACAGGGGCAAATGCAAAGCAGAATGATGATGCTAAGAAAAGGGCAAGGACTTTGCTGGAAGCCTGTCCCATTTGCAACACAATAGGGAAGCCACAGCTTCCTCAGAGTGGACAAACCACAAAGAAGTTGTAATAAGCTGTTAGAAGTGTCTATGTTCCCTCTGGCTGTGGTCACTTTTCTCATCCTTCCCTTACCACGACTGAGCTGATGGCCAAGCTTCCATAAAATGATGGAAAAAAAAACCCAAAAAGAAACAGAAGAGAAGAAAACCCCAGGCTATGGTTACTTCAACCTGCTTTTAGGACTTAACTGTAAGGAAAGCTGAAGTGTTGAGGGTTTTGTTTGATCTAATTCCTCTGAGAAAGTTGCTGCTCAATCTTAACAAAAAGTCTGTCTGACTAATTTGGCAAGACAAAAAATGAACCAAAAACACCAAGAGGAAAGTGGGTTCAAGATGGTCAGAAAATATTTTTCAACCTTCATGGTGGGCAAAAAAAAATTGTCTCTCAAGTGTATTTAAACTGCAGAGGCACCTGGATCCTGAGCTGAAGGGAAAACAGATTTAAAAAGGTTCTTCCAAGTAGAATTCTCTCTTTTGGAAGAGAGAATTCAGGCATCCCACTTTAGGAACAGAGGCACCATGTTACTTAGGGGCTGCACCAAGCCCAGGAGAGATTCTTCAGACCTGCTCCCAAGTGTATTGCCCCAAAGGGTTTTCTGGAATTCAACCACTGAACATAAACAAAATTCCAATTTTCAAATCAGCTAGAGGAGTTACCTGGCACTCTGCAGTACACTATGTTCTAGTGCCATTTCTCATGCTCTCCTGATTTGCACACTTCAAGGTAGATACTGTAGAGATGTTCCTTTTCTAAATTACCATGGGTTTTAAGCAGCTGAGTTCATGAGAGCACTCAGTGGAAAAGGAGCAACACAAACCCACGAGATGCCTGTGTGAAAAACCATGAGCAAACACATCAAATGTGAAGCCAAGAGAGAAGGTTGGACATAATGTCAGAAGAGATAAGAGTGGAAGAGGAGAGAGGCCACATTACATAAAGCTGAGGACAGAAATAGACCTATCTTGCCTAAATTGATGAGAAGTATGAAAATCAGGTGCTTTAGTAGCATGAACCAGGGAAAAAAAATTAAGTTTGATAGAACAGAGCTGTTACTTTTACATAGGTTGAATTGTTCAGCTAAAATGTAAGAATGCTGTGTTCAAGGGTGCTCTCAGCAATTCACTATGTAGTTATAATATTCATTAACTTACCAAAACACAAATATCTTGTACTGTCCCCAATTAGTAAGCAAGAAAGGCAACTAACATCCACCAGGAAGATGCACTAAAATCCCTAAAAACCCTAAATTAATACCAAACTGTTGCAGAAGGAAGAGAAGAACAAGTGCCATGAAACAGAAAAATCCCATTGCTTCTTAATAAGGTTAAGTGGGGACCTGTGGAGTCAGCACAGGGGCAGAAATCATAGAATAGTTCAGGTTGGGAGGGAACTTCAGAGGTCATCTAGCCCAACCTCCCTGCAGTGAACAGGGACATCTTCAACTCCATCAGGTTGCTCAGAGCTTTGTTCAGCCTGACCTGGAATGGTTCCAGGGATGGGACATCTACCACCTCTCTGGGCAACCTGGGCCAGTGTCTCACCACCCTCAGCCTCAAAAATGTCTTCCTTCTATCCAGTCTCTCCTTTACTCACCCGTCCTGTTGCAAGAGGCCCTGCTAAAAAGACTTGTTCCCATCTTTATTATGTGCCCCTTTAAACACTGAAAAGCCACAATTAGGTCTCCTCAGACTTTATACTTCAGTGCCTCCTTGCTGCCCACCCCTGAAGCAACCATGGCAGTGAGAAATCAGAGCAGGACAGCAAACAAGGACAGAATAATCTCTGTTTCTCTTCCCTGTGCATTTGAGTTTCAGCTCATGTTTCTTAACCTTAAAAAGTCTTTCACTTGTTTCAGTTTGGAGAGGCACTGAAGAATTGACACTTGCCAGCTCACAAAAACAGTCTTCAATCAGCCTATTCCACCTGCAAATGCAGAGGCACATCACCCACTTTAATGACCAGTTAAAGTCAGTGAGCTGGACAATTACCTTCAGGAAAAAAAAGAATAAATGAGTCCTTGGGTCAGTGTCTTTAAACTTAGATTCATAAAAGTCTAAATAAAAATGGGAATTGACTCAGGTTAAGTGCACAATGTCTGACTTAACACAAGAACTTAACAAAATGCTGCTCATTAGCTGGATCACACAACCTGAGCACAGGCACAGTTCCGCATCAGATTCAAGTGGCAGTGAACTTTGAATACTGATGTCTTAACAGATTATGCTTGGGGGGAAATCATCTTGTGCACAGATCCTCATTTCTGATGCAAATAAAAGCTGGTTTTGCTCAAGCCAGGTTGAACCTTTGAGCCTGCTGCAGAGAAAGACTTGCTTTTTAACTGAGTTGGCTCCACTTGGGAGCTGTAACACAGACCAAGGAGTTCCCTATTGCTGTTCTTGTAACTGCTTTTATTCAAAAGCACCAAATTTTGAAGCTCAATGCTTAAATTCAGGCTACATATCTAGCAGCAGGAGATTGGGAACTGTTGTCAGCTCATGGTAATGCAAAGAAAAAAGAAAACTTCAATTCAATTGAAAGGGAAAGAGATGGACAACATTTCTTATAAAGCACATTAACCCAAGAGTCAGTAACTGAAGTCACATACCAGAGACCACCTATTCAGCAGGATTCAGACAAGGCCTGAACACTGAGGTAGCAGAAATATTCAGAAGCAAACAAGAAGGAGGGGCCAAAAACAGAGATGAAGAGTTTGGGAAATGTTGTAAACCCTGGTCCTTCCTGGCACAACTCACTTTGTTAGGACCAAGACAAACCTTTCTCAGTAAGGTAGCAACAAACCACTCACAACTTCTACAGATTTTTTTCCTAAAGCAACTCATCATCACCTCCATCAGCAGTGCCAAGGTGTTGGCAATGCAAGCACCATGTAGAAGGACATACCCCCAGGATGTGCCAGCTGCTGCTGCAATTACACAAGAGCAACTAGGATAAAAAGCTGGAGATGTTCCTGGGGAGTGCCACAGGCACTGAAACACTCATCAGAAACTGAACAACAGGTCTGACCCACGAGTGCTAAGAGCCACAGTTAGAGCAATTCCCTTTGAACCCTTCCCACACTCTTGGTCTTCCCTCCAGAAACCACATGATGGAACATGGTCCATGCTGCACTGCCCTCCCCCATCTATAAACATAACCCTAACCTCCAGCTTCAGAATATCATGCTGCAGCTTCCGTTGGAAGTCGAGGAAGTGGGAGATGGTCAATTTCCCCTTCAGATCTGCCCCGAAGAAGTATGTTGTCAGGGCAGAGTTGAAGCCAGTTTTCAGGGTGTTCCCCGTGGTAGAGCGGTCTCTATGGCGCATGCCCATGCTGGTTTGGGAACGAATGATGCTCTGCACCTGCAAAGAAGAAGAATGTTAGCACCAAAACCACTACTGGGACTTAAGACTAAAGGACTAAAAGACTAAAAGACTTAAGGATCAGTATGAAGTACTCCAAGCTCAGCTNTGTTAGCACCAAAACCACTACTGGGACTTAAGACTAAATTAAGGATCAGTATGAAGTACTCCAAGCTCAGCCATGTCATCCTTATGAAGATTCTGAGGGAAGCATTTCTCTGGAAAGGAAAGGCTGAGAGAGCTGGGACTGGTTAGCCTGGAGAAGACTAAGAGGGGATCTGCTCAATGCTTATCAGTATCTAAAGGGTGGGGGGCAAGAGAATGCAGCCAGACTCTTCTTAGTGGTAGGACAAGAGGCAATGAGCACAAATTGGAACCCAGGAGGTCCCATCTGACCTGGAGGAAAAACTGCTTTGCTGTGAGGGTGCCCAAGCTGCCCAGAGAGGTTGTAGAGTCTCTTTCTCTGGAGAGATTCCAAGCCCACCAGGATGTGATCCTGGGCAACCTGCTCTAGGTGCCCCTGCTTTAGCCTAGATCTCCAGAGGTCCCTTCCAACTCCCACCATGCTGAAATAATTCCTTAAAATATATGACAATTCAAAAACTTGGCTCAACTTAGGCTTTGGTTTTTCTAGTCCTCTTCAAAGAAAGAAGAGGATGAAAGGCTCAAAAATGAGTTGTAAAAAAACAATTCACCCAGCTTGCAGGATTCTAGTGCTGGTCCTATGCCTGGTCAGCAGAGAGCAGCTTGTTCCCAGCAAATAGGCAGGGAAGAGAGAGCCAAGGCAACTGCATGGAAGAAAAAAGCCTGCACACATTTGAACCTTCCACTCCTGCTTTTACTGATTCACCCTTCTTAGTTCACACCAATCCCAGTCAGATCACATGGCTTTTCCTTTCCCCTTGTGACAAACCCAGGTGTTTTCTACCCAAGGGCACTCTGTCCTTGTCACCTGCCTCTCTGCTGTGGCTGGAGGCTCCTCCAACCCTGGGCTGTGTGGCAGGCCTGAAAAAACTAAGTTGTTTACTTTAAGAGTCCTGTGTTAATTTAAGGGAGCAACCAAGCCAAATGCACATTTGTCTCTTCTCTCTGGAACAGTTCCAGGGATGGAGCTTCTACCAACTCTCTGAGCAACCTGGGCTAGTGTTTCACCACCTTCAAACACCACTGGTTCACCTTCAGCCGCTTCTTTCTGCTGACAAGCCAGAAGGGAGGAGGAAAAACAGCTGTCAAGAGCTCCAGCTGCCAAAAAGATGCCAGAACCTTGTTACCAGGGTATATGAGGTATTCACTGTTTTCCTAACAAGTGAGCAAGCACTGGAACAACCACCAAGGGGATGCTCTGGAGGAGAACACTGCCTATCACTGCTGGGCTCACTTCCCTTGAAAACACTGCCTCCAAGCCACCGACTGTTGGCTATTCTTCCACTACAAAGAAAATAATGTCAAGTAAGAGGAGGGGGAAAAAAGGCTTAAGGGTTTATTTTTCCCTTTTAAAAATATGCACTGTGATGTTAGGAATGGTTTTTGCACTGTAAATAGCAACTCCTTATTTTGCTTTGTGCTCCACTTTAACTGGGAGCTCTGTGTGCACATTTTGGAGACAAATATTTATAAACTGTCTGCAGCAATGCAGCTTATGACCAGCTGGAAAACTGTCCCTGTATCTGCAAAAGAGAGTGTTTACCACTCCACAGACTGTTTGATAGAGCATCTTTTCCCTGGTGTTATTTATACAGCATCCTATGTCCCTCTTTTTCTCTCCCCATCTGTAACAAGCACCAGACAGTTTGAAAATCCATCTGTGGCTACTGGAGCCAAAAATGATTTGGCTGGTCCATATTTTGGGACCTAGAAAGGCAAGCAACCACTGCAAGAAGTTGTCCTCCAGGCCAACCAATGCTGTCCTCCCACATGGCTGGCTCATCAATTGTGTAAGGGTGTGAAGCACAGAGATGCTGCACTGTCTGTTGTACAAATTCCAGCCTCAGTGCTTGTGATCCATTTCATCTCTGTCACCAAAGTAAAAATAAAATGAAAAGGGAAAAAAAATCAATTAAAATAGTTACAGATTGAAGAGAAATAAAAGTGTAACACTGCCTGTGAGTTTACTACATTTCACCCAACTTCTAAATGAAAAAGAGAATAGTAAACTAACAAGTTTTCAAGGATGACAAGTTGAAGATGATAGTGATGCAGGCACCAAAGTATTCAATCCTATGCACTAACCATATGCATCAACTGGAAAGAAAAACCCTGAGGCTTTTAAGTGTGGCCTGAAGAAATTAAATATTTTCTTATTAGGCAGCTAATGCCTCCAACTTACTTACTTATTAGCTCAGTTACTGCAAGTACTTTTCTTTCTTGATGAATAGTCAAGGTATTTCAGGCATTAATAAGAGAGAGCTGCTGCTGGCTGTCTCCAGAGACAAAGTGTGAAGAAGGAGTATGAAATTCATTTTCACATGCTCCTAGCCAGCCACAATAACATGATTCTGTGAGGACCCTTTTTCTGTCCTTTTTCTTCTCAATCTCCCCACAACTGCTGCTCTTTTAAACTGATGGCACCTCTATTGGTGTAATTCCTTGGAAGGGCCACATCCAGCTCCTCCTGCCAGGTAAGATGGTTATGGGACACATTTGCAAACAGAATCACACAGAATCCCAGCACGGTGGGTGTTGGAAGGGATCCTCTGGGGATCATCTAGTCCAACCCCCCTGCTAAAGCAGGGCCACCTAGAGCATATTGCCCAGAATCACCTCCAGGTAGGTTTGGAATATCTCCAGAGAAGGAGACTCCACAACCTCTCTGGGCAGCCTGGGCCAGAGCTCTGGCACCCTCACAGGAAACAAATTTTTTCCTTATGTTCAGATGGAACCTCCTGGGTTCCAGTTTGTGCCCAGTGCCCCCTGTCCTGTTGCTGGGCACCACTGAAAAGAGTCTGATCCCATCCTCTTGCGACTCACCCTTTAGAAACTGATAAGCATTGAGACAACCTCCTCTTAGTCTTCTCTTCTCCAGGCTAAACAGTCCCAGGTCTTGCAGCATTGCCTCAGAGAGATGCTCCAGTTCCCTCAGCATCTTGGTAGCCTCTGATGGAGTCTCTCCAGTACTTCCTTGTCTCTCTTGAACTGGGGAGCTCAGAACTAGACCCAGGACTCCAGATGCGGCCTCACTAGGGCAGAGCAGAGAGGGAGGAGAACCTCCCTCGACCTGCTGGCCATGCTCTTCCTAATGCACCCTAGGAACCTTTTTCCTTTTTGGCCATGAGGGCACATTAGTGGCTCATTGTGAACTTGCTGTCCACCAGGACTACCAGGTCCTTCTTTGCAGAGCTGCTTTCCTGCAGGTCAACCCCTAACCTGTCCTGGTGCATGTGGGTATTCTTTCCCAGGTGCAAGACTCTACACTTGCCCTTATTGAATTTCATGAGGTTCTCCTCCACCCAACCATCCTGCAGTCCTTTATGCTGAGGCATTCCACAAGGAGTGAAAAAAAGACTGTATAAATTATTCTATGTATTATATTATGTATGTGCACAATGTTATATATGTGACTCCTGCTGAAGTTCTTTGTTTGCTTTGTTTCTGTTTGGGAAGTGCAGTAAATCAGTTCTAGTGATGCCTGCTAAGACACAGTCAGCTTCATCTCGCTTTCCTAACAAGCTCCTTCAACCCTAACTTGAAAGCTCTGTCTTCCCAAAAATATTCTGATGCTAACCAAGAATTTTATTCCTTTCTATGGAGGCAGTGACACAGGTAACAAGCTTAACAAACAGATGTTCCCCTTCCTAAGGATCTTTAGTGCACATATAACTTCCCTTTGCCTGCTGGATGATTTAGAATAATTTAATTCCATTTGGTACTTTCATCTTCATAGCACTTCTGAAACATTCACCCTCAGTAAACATTTTTACTTTACATGTCTCATAAAAAAGCCAAATGTGACACCTGCTTTAGTATCTTGGTGTCCCTGCATTTTTAGGAGGTGGTTAACAGTTCTCCACTTCTCTTAAATTCTTCAGAATTGATTTCACTCTACAACATTTGTCACTACTGTAAAACACCTTTTGAATGGTTAAATATTATCAGATAGCTGCAGCTGAGTGCCATATTCACACAGAATCACAGAATGTTAGGAGTTGGAAGGGACCCTGAAAGATCATCCAGTCCAACCCCTCTGCCACAGCAGGATTCCCTAGACCAGGTCACACAGAAGCATGCCCAGATGGGTTTTGAATCTCTCCAAAGAAGGAGACTCCACAGCCTCTCTGGGCAGCCTGGGCCAGGGCTCTGGCACCTCAACTGGAAAAAAATTGCTATACACTATGCAAAATAAAAGGAAAAAACCTGGATTTTTTTGCAGCTAAATCCATAGCCTGTAGGGAGGCAGTGCCAAAGCTGGCCACAGCTATGTGTACAAATGTGCACTGGAAGGAAAATAACCAAACTCCTGGGTTTCTATTACAAGCTGTCACATGAAGGGATGTCGTAGTGTAGATAAACATACCCTGCTCTCCTCATAACCTGAGGTTTGCACCTCAAATTTTACAGTTCATCAGATCTATTACACAGCTCTGGAGCAAACTCATAATAATGCCATCATACCCACAGGTAATAATTTAAGAAAGATGACAGCAAAAGATTAGAAGGGGGGGGAGAAATTAATTTAACAGACCTGCTTTGCCACTGGTGGTTCTCATTTATAGCAAGTGCCCCAAGCATGACCTCTCAGAGACTCTTCTGAAGCTAACTAGTCATTAAATCAGCCAGTGAGTAAGAATTTGAAACTAGATTATTCAGAGCTGCTTTGTTCTCAGATATCAGCAAACAGCTTTTCACCATGTCCAAATACAGATGTCCTCCAGCATGAAAACCCCACAAGGGCAGGTTATTTTTTTAACCTGAGAGTCTTATTTCCTTTGCCCAGAAGCAGCAGCCTCCACTTGCCCATACAGTCCTGAAGGATCCACAGCAGAAGTGCCAGGGGACACATGAGCATTAGAAATCACAGAAACCATAAAAAGGTGAAGAGTTGGCAAGGGACCTTTGAAGGTCACTTAGTCCAACCTCCTTGCTGCAAGCAGGGATACCTATAACTAGATTAGGTTGCTCAGAGCCCTGTCAAACCTGATTTGGAATGTTTCCAGGGATGGGGCATCCACCACCACTCTGGGGAACCTGTTCTAGTTCCTCACCATGCTTACTGTGAAAAAAATTCTTCCTTATATCCAGTCTAAATCTCCTCTCCTTTAGTTTAAAACCATTACCCTTTGTCTTACCCCAACAGACTTTGCTAAAAAGACTTTCTCCAACTGATTCCATGTAAGAAATTGGGCAGGGCAGGCAGGAAACCACTGTGGCTGAACAAGGACCTGCTCCTCAAATTGAGGCACAGGAAGGAAACTTATAGGCAGTGGAAGCAGGGAGACATGGCCTGGGGAGAGTAGAGGTAAATGACTTAAGACAGGTAGGGCTGAGATCAGGAAAGGCAAGGCCCAGATGGAACAGAACTTGGCAAAGGTTGTAAAGAATAATAAAAAAGGGGTTTTTAAGTATAAAAATCAGAAAAGAAGGGTGAGGGAGAGTGTCCCCCCTCTGATAAACAAGGATGGAGCTGGTGAAGGGTCTACAGCACAAGTCTTGTGAGGAGAGGTTGAGGGAACTGGGGTTGTTTACTCTGGAGAAAAGGAGGCTCAGGGCAGACCTCCTCACTCTCTACAATTCCCAGAAAGGAGGTTGTAGCAAGGTGAGGATCAGTCTCTTCTCCCAAGGAAGAAATGATCAGACAAGAGGAATCAGCCTCAGGTTGGAGCAGGGGAGGTTTAGGTTGGACATTAGGAAAAAATGTCTTCCCCAAAAGGTTTGTCAAGACCTGGAACAGGCTCCCCAAGGACGTGGTGGAGTCACCATCCCTGGAGGGATTGAAAGTAGATGTAGTGCTGAGGGACATGGTTTAGTGGTGACCTGGCAGTGCTGGGATAATGGCTGGACTTGATTCTCTTAAAAGGTCTCTTCCAACCAAAATGATTCTATGACTCTTGACTCCCCATTCAGCTAGTTTCTTTGCAAACACATTCACTTTTCCTTTCGTGAGCAGCACACACATGGAACTTTGCTAATGTACATTGACTTCAGGTTGTTTATGAGTTTCCAAGCCCTAAGGCTGTTTCTGACATAGGTGAGAAGATCATCAATTTCTGCCCTGGTAGGTCAGATCTATTCCTCACTGACAGCTTGAGCCTTCCATCTATTCTCACTCTAACACAAACATAAACCATAGCTTGTAGGAGGACCTCACCAAGATCAGACATGCAGGCTAAGCTCATTAAAAAGCCTGCAGCAAACTTCCTGTTGATGAAACCTTGTTAAGAGGCAGATGTATGGGGCCCTGGGCAACCTGATCTAGTGGATGGTGTCCCTGCCAGGCAGGAGGGGTGGAACTAGATGATCTTCAAGGTTCCTTCCAACTCTATGATTCTATGTAAGAAACTAATGAAAATATGCTCTCAATAAACACATATTTCAATTACTTCGAAGTAAGTGGTTAAATTCTTCTGAGGTAAACTTGCCCTGGTTATTCTCTGAAGACAAACATAGGAAAAGGTGTAAAAGAAAGCAGGGTCAAAATTGTATGACATCAGTAGAGAAAGGCAATCCATTGTTCAACTTGCCTGCTCAAACTCTTCCATGTCCACCTCGCCATCACCATTCAGATCGAACATCTTGAAAGCGATTTCAAAATTCCTTTGGGGAGCTACAGGGGAAAAAAACCAAACACAATAAAAACCAAACACCACTTAAGTGTCCTGATTTGAGTTAGAACAGAACTATTTCTGTTGAATGATTTTACTTTCTAAAGTATTCCATCCCATATAAATCATATTCGATGTAACTGGGGGCCAGTCCCCTTGTCAGGCACTTAGAGGGACACCTAGGATCCTGTGGGCGGGCTTTAGGCCCCTGTGCCGAGGGAAGCGGGAACGCGGCTCGTACAGGCTGTGCGGCGGGAAGGGGACGCGCACCCGGCGGTCAGAGGATTTCAGCCTGCTGCGGAGCTTACCGGAGCTTCGGTGGTGACGTAGTTTGGGTTCTGTATATTTGTATATATTTCATCTGACTTTGTTATTACTATTAAAGCATTTCTAGTTTTAATTCCCGATCCGCAAGTTTCGTTTGCTGCTTCTCTCACCCTCTGCCTTTTCCCGCCGTGGGGAGAAGGGAGGGGTGGAAGGAGACAGTGCCTGGCTGCAGGGTTAGCGGCTGTTACGGCCTCTGCCCGCGACACTTAGTAATGAGTCAAGAGCTCCATTTGAAAGACACAAGATCAGAATTACTTGATCCGTAAGTAAAATTTCCATAGTTTGTACCATTTTATTATGAAAAGGTAGCTTTTGGGAACCTCTTGCTATAAGCTTCGTGGTGCTCCTTTTACCAAAGGTCTCTACAAGGAGGTTGGGAGGAAGAGATTTCTTGAACAGTATTTATTCCATTTGCAGCTGGAAAAAGTACAGCAACAAGACACAATCTGGTATTTCTAATGGCAGTCAACAGAAAATGAGGCTGGAGCTCTTGATCCACACAGTGAAACACCAATTTGGGCAGAGGACATTTCTCTGGTGCTGCAGAGCGCTCTCCTCGCTTTGTAAAGCAGCCAGCAGGTGAGAAGCTGGCATGGACCTTGGCCAATTCTCTTCCAGGCTCAGCTCTAGTCTCACTGTGCAAATTTAAACAAACCACTACCAACTCTGTCTCAGGCCAGTGCTGACACAGAGAGATAAAACACAAGCTGGTATTCACCACCTGAGATGCACCCAGGACAGTGTCGTACTTTGGTTTTCATTGCCTTTAGTCTATGTTGTCATGGTTTATTGAGCCAGAGCTCTGTAAAATCATCCTATCAAACCACCCATCACAGCAAAACCATGCTCTTTCCTCTGTAACCCACCAAAGAATTTCAGTATGTTGCCATTTTGGGCTCTGTAACCTGTCACTATTTAAAGCTACAACCTAGTGCCTTAATTTATCTTTCCAAACTAAGCTAATATATGAGATTTTAGCCTGCTCTGCTACTTGCAAATACATGCCACCACCACCTACAGGAATTCTGGTGTTTGCTGGGATTTCCAGGGAATCCTCTAGGCTGTAACTACTGTTTAGGTTTTCATCTTAATCAATTAAAACTTAGCCTCTTCTTTTTTTGTGCTGAAGGTGCCTCTTCCTCACTCAAATCTGACAGCAGGATGGTGAGGTTCGTCCCCCCCCTTTAACCTCCTCTGTTGCAATCAACTTTCAATATTTCTTGAGAAAGCTCAAAAAAGTAATAAGCTTCTGCAAACAGCATTCTGCATTAAGGCACCTCTCAGATGGGGATGGAAGGGGGAGTGCAAAGAGGAATAAAAGTCAGACAACAATAAATGAATATGGAATTAACTGAACTGGATTTCGTATATTAGTTACAGCTTTGATTTAAGGCCAGGAAGCTTTTACATCATGTTTGCCTCTTGCTATAATAAGCTGTAGCACTTCAGCACTAAAAGATTCAGCAAATACATTAATGAGATCACTTTTTCCCCAATCACCTTGTGCCTTACACAGATGTATAACAACAATTAAACTCAATGACAGGAACGGGCTGTCAGCAGCCACCTGATATATACAGCACATACAGTCTGGATTTCCAGTTTCCTCCTGTCAATTATTCAGGCTTTGCATTCCAAACACTACACACATAAGCAAAGTCTCTGATACCCACAGTGATCAGCAGCAGCAAGTGGTGGCTGCTCTGCTTTGGGTTAGACCAGAACTAATTCTGTTCAGTGATTTTATTTTCCAGCTAAAACTCTTCTCAGTAACTGCACTTTCTGAAACTAGCAGCATGTTTTGACAGACACTGCCTGTTTCTAGCAGTGATAAGAACTTATGTTTAGAGATACTACCAGGGATTGGTATGCAAAACAAGGTCACTGCTAAATCTTGTGTCTCATGTTGTGGGTGCAGAGTAAAAACTGCATCATCAGGGAGGAGCAGGCAGAACAGGTGACCCCAAACTGACCAACTAAGGATTCCAACACATATACATCATAGCTGATAGAAAACTGAGGGGCATTTCCTTCTTTCTTCTTCTCCTCTTGCTCTTCATTGGCCATCACCTGAGGAGAACTCTGTCTGTTCTGTCCTCTATCCTGATCCCTAAGTTCCTGCAGCCAGTACCAGGATCCAGCCCCTGAGCCTGGCTCCCATCTGCTGCCGAGTCCTGCTGCAGTATCAGTGGTGACAGTGACAGTTACCATCTAGGAGGGTTGGGTTCACTACTGGTTGGTACATAACTTGTATAGATTTCATTTATCATTATCATCATCATTAAAGTAGTTTTAGTTTTCTTTTGCTATCCACAAGTCTCTCTCTCTCTTATTGCCTTTCCCTTCCCATGGGAGGTTGAAGAGGGGGTAACAAGGAGCATCTGTCACTGTGTTGGTGGTTGGCCCAGCCCTGACCCTCAACAATGGGTTATCCTCCCACCCTTACACAACCCTGCAGCAGAAGCAATGCCTCCACACAGCTCCCCTGTCCTGTCTGCTGGGATGGATAGACCTTTGCTCACCATCCCTTGTTAATTTGGCATTAGCTGAGCTGGAATCAGGAGAACCAGCTGTTCCCAACACCAAACTGATCTAGCTGAAGATGTCCCTTCCAATTGCAGGGGGACAGGACTAGATGACCTTTAAAAGTCCCTTCCAACCCAAACCAGTCTATCATTCTATGAACTTCATAATCTCTCCAATGATGCAATCTAATTAAAGGGATTTCTACAAGAAGCCTCCTCTGTATCCATCCATCATTTCCAGTAAGTAATTCCCCATTTCCTTGAAGAGCAACAATATTAAGCACTTCCAGCTACCCCCCATGTTTAAATAAAACATCCCATTTTAGTCACTTCAAGTACTACATGCAAGCCTGGACACAATTTCTCCTTATTAGCTAGCAAAGGAGTTGTTTCCCCTATGAGGATAGAAAGCTCTAGTCTAGTTACAAGACTAGAAAGAACAGTTTAAACATTTCATCTTTTTGGCCCCATTTTCTCTACCAGGGTACAATGAGGTATCATCTGAACTGGGGAAATCTGTTACTCCTAGTTAAAAATTGGTGTTTGAGGGTGATTTCCCCCCCCCTTTTATTTAAGGAAACATAGTATGTCCCATTTGCACAGACAGGGTGACCAGATAAAGCAAGACACTTAACTTACCCCTTACAAAGGCCATTTCTTTCCTTTCCCTCCTCTGAATACACACTTTCAAGAGAAGTTTACCATAGTCAGAGCAAAATTAAAATGAACAGTTCAGCATCAAAAATCTTCCAAGTCTGTGTTTTCTAAGGACAGGGAAGGAAAGTGGCTTGATATTAGCAAACTGAACTACTTCATTCCTTTAGCTAGCAAGCAACACTGCCTGTTCCTTCCTCTGCTCTGCATATCTAACTCCAATTACTTTTAATGACACAGACATGAACCTATGCCAGGAAAACCAGAGGGCATCAAAGACAATCAGTCAGGAAGAAATGCTCATCAAGATATGTCCCTCATTTCCAGGCAGTCTGAAGTGGAGTGAGATGATTTCTGCCTCTCTTCTTGGGCATGATGCTTCTGACCAGGATTTACTGGGGTAGAGTCATCCCAACAGCAGCTGACCCCCACCTTGCCCACCCAGCCTCATTACATGTGGTTACATCAGCCACTACAACCTCCATTTCTCTTCTTCCTCTTGGACTTACATCTTTCAGAACCTTGCAGACCATAAAAGCAGCAGATACTGTTTTGCCTAGCTAAACTGAGCCTTTTTTCCTCCCCCACCTCCCCATTTTAGCCATTCTCAGCTGAGAAACCTTCTCTGAATTTCCCCACTGTCTCCTTAATTAGGATGCCTCAATATGAATGCAATATTCCTGCTGCAATGGTTATCAAAACCATTTAAAGGTCTGTTTCCTTTTAATATTAAAAGGGGAAACCCTTTCTGCATTTTCCAAGTGCTCTGCTGCCTTTCCAGCTCTCTGATTTTGGGAGCTCTCTCCTTTTTAACATGATTAAGAATTAAGATCTTTCACTGTAAATAATTTCCTTTGGGCAAAGAGTCAGGAAGTGGTCAGGGCAACTGCTGTTTATTTTCTAGCTTTAGTTCTATTTTTCAGGTGTTTAGGATGATACAGTGGCTTCCTAATGATTCATCCAAATCACTAACACAAATAAAAGCATGGTACTGGAGCCCACACCAATACTAATTCATGAATCATTTATTTCTAGTTTTGAGATACATGTGAATTATATCTAGAAAGACCAAATGGAAACAGTTCTGTAGATCCAAAGCTCCACTAGCTCAACACACCAAGCTGCTTTCTGAGAAAATCATAGACTTTTTGGGGTTGGAAGTGGCCTTTAAGGGTCACCTAGTTCAATCCCCCTGCAGTAAGCAGGGACATCTTCAACTAGATGAGGTTGCTCACAGGTCCAGACAACCTCACCTGGAATGTTTCTAGAGATGGGGCATCTAAACACTGCTCTGTGCTACTTGGGCCAGTGTCTCACCACCCTCAGCATAAAAATTCTTCCTTCTCTCTAGTCTAAATCTCCTCTCTTTTAGTTTCAAACCATCTCCCCATCTTGTTGCAACAAGCCCTGCTAAAAAGCCTGTCCACATCTTTTCTGTAGGCCCCTAAGTGGCCATGATAAGGTCTCCCTAGAGCATTCTCTTCTCCAAGCTGAACCACCCCAACTGTCAGCCTGTCCTCACAACAGAGGGGTTCCAGCCCTCAGATCATTTTTGTGACCTCCTCTGGAGCTCCAACAGGTCTATGTCTGTCCTGTGCTGAGGAGTCCAGAGTTGGACATAGGACCACAGGTGAGGTCTCACCTGGAGGTGATCCTGGGCACTCTGCTCTGGGTGACTCTGCTTTAGCAGAGGGTTGGACTAGATGATCCCCAGAGGTTCCTTACAAACCCTACCATGCTGGGATACTGGGATTCATAATCAATCCAAAATTGATACAGTTCTCATAAAGCAGAGAGATTTTCATCCAGAGGTGACTGTTCGAGCTTTGAAACCATAATATTTTTTCTCTTCCTTTTTTAAAGGTCATAACATGAACAAAAACTTCCCTTTTTCCACCAGTCAAAGATTAATCATGATTATCCCCCCCCAGCTTAGATGAATTAGCATGGTCACTATTCTACCTGACTCTGCGCAGTGGTATTTTAGCCAAGAAATGCTTCTGTACTTGTTTGAACTGGCATATCTCTGTCTGAAGGAAAGGATCAGGGTCAGAGACAAGCTCACCCTTAGCAGACTGCAGCCAGCAGCCCAGCACTGGTATCCAGTTCACTGGAAGTGACTACACTGGTAACAGGGAAGAGCTAGATGATGCATTTTCACATAATGCATCTCCAAAAACTGTCATACTTCTGTTGAGAACAGAATTACAATCATACAGGGAAGCAACTATCCATAGAATATAGATGGCTGAGCCTCAGCTGCAATAAACATGGGGGGGGGGGAAAATCCCAACCAACCAAACCACCCCACCCAACCATGTGAATCTATCCTAAGCAAGACACTTCTTGCCCTCATAAGGGATGGCAGAATGCTGTGCTCTAGAAAGAATCCATAAGAAATGGGAGAAGGAGCTGCAGGTCTGCCTTGAGAGAACCTTGGCAAGAGAGTAATGACCTTGGCTTGAGCCAATGCTATTTAACCCTCCTCCTAGGAGAAGTAAATCCAGGCACAGTGACAGTCCAATTATGGAAACACCACAAATTCCTTCTTTTAATGCCCAGCTCTCTCCAGTACCTGTTAATCAAGCAGGCATTAGTGTGCCTGGACAACAGGCCACAACTGACACTGCACTCACTGATGATGGAAAAACTCTTTCCCCTCCTCCACCTGTTCTGCAAGTCCCAAAGAAAAAAACCTCTTTCCTCAGGAAAGCAAAATCTTTGCCTTCCTATGACATTTGAAAGGCACAGGGGAAATCCCATCAACATTTTGCTTACCCTGTATTTGGCTCATCTTGCTACCTCTGCTGCCCCAAAATGTAGGAAGCAGCTGAAGCAACAGAGACCTCAAAGCCACTCAGCTCTCACTGCCTTTAATGGAAGGCTGACTTCCTGCAGCAGTTAAATGCTATTTTATTAGTTGTTTTTAAAAAGACATTTTCACAGAGAGGTGACAACTGATGAGAACAGGCAGTGCTGGAGTGAGAAACCACTTGTAAATAAAATATGGTGACAGACTTCATTCTCTCTGCCATATGCAAACAGCTCCCTATGAGCAACATACAGATGAAGCTTCCAGCCCTCTCTTCTCCCCCTCTCCCTCCTGGCAGCTGCCACACAATCAGCTTTTCAAAGAACACAACTCAAGTGAGCTCCAGCTGAAGCCAAAAGAACAAATCAAATGAAAAGCTTCAAGGAAGTGCTCTCAAAGCCCAGCAGTGCTTTTGGTAGACCCAGGGAGATGGGCAGGAGCTGTCTCAGCAAACTTGCTGGGCATGATGCTCCTGAGGAGCTAACAACATGAAGCCTGTTGGGTTTCATTTCAGAGGTTATCACTGATCAGTTTTGAGTTCAATAAGCCAGACCAGATGTTGAGAGTTGAGGTTGGGCTGACCACCAACCCAATGACAGATATTCCCTATTACCCCCTCTTCAAGCTCCCACAGGATGGGAAAGGAGGTAAGAAAGAGACAGACTTGTGGATTAGAAAAGGAAACTACAACTATTTTAATGATGATAATAATGATAAATGAAATCTATACAAATATGTACAAACCCATACCAAACCCAAACCCCCCTTGATGGTAACTATGTCACCACTGATACTGCAGCAGGACTCAGCAGCAGATGGGAGCCAGGCTCAGGGGCTGGATCCTGGTACTGGCTGGAGGAGCTTAGGGATCAGGATAGAGGACAGAACAGACAGAGTTCTCCTCAGATGTTAACCATTGAAGCACAGGAGAAGTGGGGGGGGGGAGGAGGCAGGGAACTGCCCCTCAGTTTTCTATCAACAATGACATATATGGGATGGAATCCTTAGCTGGTCAGTTTGGGGTCACCTGTTCTGTCTGCTCCTACCTGAAGGTGCAGCTTTTACTCTGCACCCCCCAGCGTGAGACACAAGATTCAGCAGTGACCTTGCTCTGCATACCAATCCCTGGTAGTAACTCTGAACATTAGGCCTTATCACAGCTAGAAGCTGGCAGTGTCTGTCAAAACATGCTGTTAGTTTCAGAAAGTGCAGTTACTTAGAGGAGCTTTAGCTGGAAAGTAAAATCATTGAACAGAATTACTTCTGTTCTAACCCAAACCAGGACTCCAGACCATGACTGGTTTCTTCCCATCACTTCTGAGCACAGCAGGGGAGCACCTCCTGTCTCCCACTCCCAGACCTCATCTCACACTCCCCTTCTTACTGTCCACCTTTTAGTGCTCAAAGTGCCACTTTCCTTTCTCAATATTTAGTGGCTTTTAGGTATATTATGTGATCTACAGCTCTTGTCCAGCTACCCTCTAAATGTTTGGGTTATTTAAACAACACAGGGAGTAAACCAGTACTGAACTGTCAGGCTTAAGACATACTTTCCTCATACTATTTTATTTAATTCCCAGGGCAGAAAAATAAATCAGAACTACTAGATTCCCACAAGGTAATGTTCATGAGTAGGAGAGTAAAAAAGCATGGCACAATGAATTTTCTATCTAGCCACAGGACAAGGTTTGGGAGTTTTATTTTTATACAAGCAAGTGCTTCAAAAATGAAAGCAAACTTCTACCCTGGGGAGTTATGGTTTGACAGTAGCCCCAGAGACATTCCTCCATCTTCAATGTCCATGCAGCAAACTCCCAAAATACCTGAAAGTCTGCCTTCCAGTCCCAGAACACTTATTTTCCTCTTTTTAAAAGCTGCTTCCTTGCTCAGCCCATAACATCCTTCCTCAAAGCACAAACCACACAATTCTATCTCCTCTTGTTAGTCTGATCCTCCAGTAACTCTGAACATGTTTAAAAGCCTGAGAACAAGAGGAAAAAAACCTGTGCCTCCTGCTCAGCCCTCCAAAAGAAGGCTGGCTGCTCCTCTGACACGAGGTGGTCCCTTTTCTTCTCTTCTCACAACAAAGAAATTAAAGCAAAGCAAGAACAGTTTCTCTTGCTGCTGCCCACAGAAGGACATGAAATTAATCCTGTGTCCTGTATGCTTGATGAGGGAGTTGTTCAACCCTGGCACAGCCATAAAGCCAAAGGCAGGAGTATTTTCTAAACCCTATTCATTAATGCAACACTGTACGTTTGGGAGTTCCTCCTACATGGAGACTCAGACAAAAAGCCCTTGCTACACAAGTGGAAATACCTTAAATCACTCTGCCATAGGCTAGACTAACATGAAAAAGGAATAGCAAGAGTCAGTTGTGAGACTCACTCAACCAAAAAAAGCAGATTAAAATCATAAAACAAACTCCCTGTCTGGAACTAGCTTTATCTCTCAGTGTTTGTTTTCATGCCATGAAGGTCACATCTATGTCTTCCCCCACTATGTCTATTTGACAACAAACAAGCCCTTGAACATTCCTTCTCCCATCTAACAGATCCTCCAAAATGTCACCTCCAATAAATGAAGAGCTGCCTTTTTCACTTGTCCATGTCACAGCATGCAAGAACATCAATTAAAACCAAAGCATCTGCTGCTTTTATGAAACATGAGTGAATTATCAATGATTACTCCTTGAAGGGCACAGGGCAGGTAGCAATGGGAGTCTACAGTAAACTGGGAAGTGTCCAGCTTTTTAATTCCTGTCATCAGGCCATCATGAAACAGATTTTAACACTGAGGGTGGTGAAACACTGGCACAGGTTGCTTAGAGTGATGGTAGGTGCCCCATCCCTGGAAGCATCCCAGGAGAAGTTGGACAGGGCTGTGAGAAACCTGACCTAGTTGACAATGTCCCTGCTTACTGCAGGGGGTTTGGACCACATGACTTTTAAAGGTCTCTTCTAATCCAAAACATTCTATGACAAGATTAAATGGGCACATTTTCTCTCTCTCTCTCCCTCCCTCCTGTTTGGTTGGTTTGGTGTCTTTAAAGGTCTGAAAATAAAATGTGCCAAGTTCATTTGGGCACTGCCATATTTCCCCTTACCCCACATTTCCTAATGGGGCTGAAAAATAACTGGCATTTGTCCATTTTCCTGTTTGTGATGCAGCTAGAGAAGCTCTGCAAATGAGGTTTTCAGCTTGTTTTCCCCATGTAGAAAGTCTAGAAGTGCCATCTGACATTACCAAAGGCATCAGTTTCACTGCTTCTTGCCAGCAAAGCAAACTCTTAAGTGCCAGCATGCCAAGACTTTGCTGGAACAGATTAGCAGATCACAGAAATATCACAAATGCAAGTCAAGTGTGGCAGGGTGAGAAGACAGAAGGGATCTAATGATACTTGTTGAAATGTAAACAGCTTAACTTCTCTCCTCATTGGATTAAATCATGCACAAGCCTGAACTTACCCAAGTGAAATTACAGCTGGAGAAGAGAGTTTGAACAGTCTGGAGAGCAGTGAAGAGCTGGAAAGGAATATTCATCCAAACACAAGGAGATCACATGAACACAACTTGAGAACTCATCTCCATTTATTGTTTTGAACAGCAGGTCAAAGGACTCAGGAGAAAAAACACACTGCCACGTTTTCACATGAGAAGTGGATCTTCAGAAGTCATTAATCTGCTAAGCTTTCTGAACCACTCAAAGCTACAACTAAATCAGATGAAGCAATAGCCATTATTCACTCAGCTTGAGGTTCAAGCAATCAAGAGTTCCTTTTAGAGAAATGTATGTAGAAAACAAGAGCAAATTCATTGCTTGTAAACCTTCAAAACTTAACCCCAAGTAATTGCAGGGAAAAGAAGCACTGTACTTACTGGAAAGAACTGTTGTGAGGAAGATGTAGTCAGAAAAAGAAATGAGTCCACATTCTCCAAGTGCATAAAATATGCTGTCTTCATCAGCAAACTTCTCTCTCTCCTGGGATAATTTCTATTTATCCACCAGACCCACACCCCAAAAAGAGAAAACAAAGCAATACATTAAATAAGGAGAACTGAAAGGTTTTATTTGTATCTTTACCACCACCAAGCCATTCCATGTACACACACTCCTATTATCTCCATTCATATTTGGTGGACCTTTTCCAGCCTTCAAATCTGTCAGGACTGCTCTACAAAGATCAGTGCCTCCCCATCCCAACAGAGGGGTCAGGTTCTGGGCAATATTAATTGGTTGGTTTAGCCTAGCTGAAATACAGAGACATAAACTATGTGCTTAAAATTGGGTGAATCTTTGAGAGATTAGTATCATGAAAATCAGATTTTTTTAATAGAGGACTCAAAAAGGAGAAAAAACTATTTCACTAAGAGCATTTTAGTTCCACTCTGCTGTAGCAGTAGCCAAAAGAACTGCCTGACATGACTATAAGGAATGATCAAAGTTATCAAACCTGTTGTTACCAGAAGCACACAACTCAGGAGTGTGTTTAGCAAGCCCACTAGCAGGATCAGGACCTGTATCAGTCTCAATCTCTCTCTTTCTTGCTCCAGTTCTTTTTTTCAACACCTTGTTTTAATAGAAAATACTGTATTTTAACAGCTAATCTCCCTCCCTAAGCTAAAAATCCAAGGCCCTTTGATCTGCTGAAGCTTCAAAGACTGAAAAGGATCCATAAAACTGTTAGGAGATGCACACCGAAATTCACACTGGTGATCCATTTGAAGAACACATCAAGAGGAGGCACACACACACACACACACACACACAGAGAAGAAAATGAAATTAATAAAGAAAAGTAGGTGTGGATAAGCTTGTTACATAGAAACCAGGTCATGCAAGCACAGAAGCATGGTGAAAGCAAGGCTGAATTGAGAAGCAGTTTTAGGACAAACCACTGACAAACACCACCACACACGAGGGTCCAGCTACCAAACTGGCCCCCACCATTACCTCTGTCTAGCAGGGGTCCCATCATATATACAAGATAAAGGAAAGAAAACTGGTTAACCAACAATAAAACAAGCAGGCAAAACAGAACATCAAGTTGAATGGTTAGAGTTGCAAAGGGCAAGAAAGTCTGGAAGCAACCAGGTGGTTGCTTTGCTTGGGAGCTGCTAAGAAGCCTACGGAGATGTCCCAGCAAGAGTTAGCATGGAGCCTCTCTGAGTCAGACCCACTGTCTGCAGCTGATGTCTCTCATCCACCTCAGGGTTTTGGGTTGGTTGTTTTGAGAGAACTCACCATTGTGTGGGACTGCAGAGTGGGGATGAGCTCAGCTAATAATTGAGCTGAGAGTGTAACCCGTATCTGGCTCGGGAACCACAAGAAAAGAGACAAAAATAATCATACAGATCACCCAAAAAATTACAGTTGACAGGGAGGGGAAAAGAAAAGTTCACCTCTATTGATCATGGAAAACTCTTCCCAGTAGCTGTGCCTTTACCATCTGGAGAGCGTCATGAATTTAATAAGAGGCAAATGAATCACAGCAGACAACAAGCTAATGGCATTCACTTCAAGCAAGGTAACTGTTAACTATACTTAGGGGATAGCAGGTTGCATCAGCATTGACTGAAAAGAAGAAACCCAAAAGTTCTTGCTTCCCTTCCCCATCAAGACAGATCTAAAGCAAAATTACACTGATGCTTACATTTCAGTCAAATAAACAAAGCTTGGCTTTGCTTTCATCTTAAGGAAGGATCTGTGGAGAAAGCAGTTCTCTGTGGTTGCTGCCACTAGTGCTGCCAGCAGTATCTCACCTGTGATTGACGGCCTCTTCTTCTGACTGCCTGTCTTTAGCAGCATTCATCCTAAACTAGCTATTAGCATTCTACTTCACCCACTTGAAGGATCCCCTGAAAAAGTTCCAGAGGTTGGTTTATTAATTTTTATGGGTTTCTTTTCTGCACTTAAAATTCATAGCCAATATCTAACAGCTCTAAATATTCCTCCTAAGCTGAAAACCACATCCACTGCCTGAAAATAAAAAAGGATATTAACTCAGATGCTCTCTGAAATATGAAGGTGAAGACAGATGGGAGCATTTCTTCATTTGTATCTTACTTTGAGCAAAAAAAAAGATGATCTATTTCTCTTTTTTTAAACAAGCATCTACTTGTCTGAAAAATGGGGAACCCATGCTGTGACTATGGTGCTCAGCCTGCCTGCAACTAATGGGAAAGGGAATTTCTCCCACTGATCTTCAGAAGAGAAAATAACAACTGACCTGACCAACATGATTTCCAGGCCCTGAGCACTAGCAGGAGAGGAGCTGAAAATTCCCAACTCTCTCATTCATTTTCTTGCAGCTCAGTGAGAATATCTGTGTTGAACTGCTTTCCACAAAGTATGCTGGAAGCTTGCCTTGCTATGGGAAAGGCTAAAAGCATCCTTCTCAGAGGGTGTTCCCCACCATGAAATGTTATAGGCTAGAGAATTAGGGGAATCTACTTCATAAAGCACAATGTGGACTGCTGTGACTCCTCAAAGACCAAGGTAGAAAAACCCAAAGTCAGTCCTCACGAAACTCACTGCCTATAGACTTCCAGACACTGCTTCTCCACATCCTCCATTCCTTCCACCATACTCTACCACAGCCCTTCCAGCCACATGGCACCAGAAAACATAGGGGAAAAGCCCTTTCCAAGTCTCTATCCTCTTTCAGAGATCTGTCATCTTCAGAAATATCCACACAACTTCAGGACAACTTTCAGATTTCACACACTTCTGTATTTGAATACAAGCTAACTCTCAAAAGTGCTAAGTTAAAAGAGTCAAATGTCTTCCACTTAAGATTTCTTTTTCTATGTTAAATCCACTCCCCAAACCAGAGTAATTGGTTAAGATCATTCAGCATGCCCAAAAAACATCCAAAAACTGAGCATTCACAAGTGAGCAAGCCACAGGAAACAGCTTACAATTATGATGTTGTTTTTTAATCAAGCAGTAGATTCCTATTAAACAAGCACACAAATGACAAAGCATCCAAATTCACATGTAGAAAGAAATTCAAATCTACCATTGCTTTCAGCACAAACAGCTGTGGAAGTTCAGTGAAAAGCCACCAGTCCAGTCTCAGTGGAATGAAACATTTTACAGGCACTCAAGCAGGTTTTCTTACCATACCAGACATCAACAACAGCTAAAAAAAATCATAATATAATGGCATTTCCAAATAAAAAGCTTGGTTTGCCCTTTCCAGCTTGGGCTCCAAGCCCAACAAACAGTACCAGAACATGGGTTGAATGTTTCATAACCAACCCCCTCCAAACCCATGTGCTGCAGAAAACCAAGCTGCCATATGAAGGCAACTCCCCAGACCTGTTATGGGCTGCTTGCAAGGAAAACACTCAAAGATGCATCCCAAACTTCACATATTCTACCCAAAAACCGATCTACTGCCAGAGCCTCCCTTGAGGCCAGCACACAGTACAGCTCCCAGGTGACACAGGATTTTGGGGACAATAAACTCCTCCAATTTCTTACCAAATATTGCCTTTATTTTAGGTTTAAAAAGGGATTCCCAGGGCTGGGTGAAAAGTGAAATATATTAAATGCTTCATTATGCAAACCAGAAACCAAAAAAAGAGGCATCTTTGCAAATTAAGGGATGTCTTCTCTGCAAAGGCAGAGATGGACACAAGGTGAGGTGCTGGTGTTTGCTCTGCACTCCTAATGCTCATTGAGAAAAGCCTCATCAGCTAAATCCTTGCAGCTCCACTTCCTTCTGCATTTCAGTAACTAATGAGCAGCATTTGATTGGCCTCTTCACTTAGCTGACAGTTTGTGTTTCACTCTGGAGGAGAAAACACACTTTTTACACATTTATGCATGTAACTTGCACACCTTCATACTTGGATGAACCAAAGCTCCAGCAATTTATCAGCCTTAGGTGATCACCTGACAGTGACTGACACCTTCCAAAACAACACCATGCAAGAGGAGTATTTCTCCAGAACCAGAAAGTCATTCTGCAAACTAGGAAAGAAATGTAATCATCTTTTATTGACAGATGTCATCCTACTTAGTTTGTTGCTTTTTAGAAGAAATACTTTGTTACCAACAGTGTGTAAGCAAATACAGAACCATCAGTGTTTCAGTGAAGTCACCTTGCAGCAAAGCAATTCTCTTTCAGTCCCAAGTAACCACCTTCAGCTATGCAGACCATTTAAAAGAGCTGTATTAGTGTACTTCTATCATGTTTAGCTGTAGGAATACAGGAAAATAAGTTAAAACACTATGTTGTGTGTTAAAAAGACTTCTCCACAGTAGGAGCTTCCAAAATTAAAAAATTTCTGTGCTGCAGGTTCATAAAATCATAGAACTGTCAGAGTTGGAAGGGACCTTAAAGATCATCTAGTTCCAACCCCCCTGCCTGGCAGGGACACCTTCCACTAGATCAGGTTGCCCAGGGCCCCATCAAGCCTGGCCTTAAAAAATTCCAGGGATGAGGCTTCCACAACCTCTCTGGGCAACCTGTTCCACTGTCTAACCACCCTAACAGTGAAGAACTTCCTCCTAATATCCAAGCTAGATCTACCCTCCTCTAGCTTACACCCATTCCCCCCTAGTCCTATCACCTGACATCCTAAGAAGTCACTCCCCATCACTACCTGACATCCTAAAAAGCCCCTCACAAGTTGGCCTAACAGAGACAATTTTTTTCCTCTCTTCTCAGTTTTCTGCCTTTACAAGGTAATGGGAACCCTCCACAGTATTTCAATTTTGTCTCTTCCCAAATCTCTCTAATAAGAGGAAGAGAGCCTCACATTAGGGCTTATGCATGTAACATGAAACAGTACACATAGACATGATGCATCATCAGTCCTGCTCACACATGGCTTGGTGCCTTGGGCTTAGAATCACAGAATCATTTTGGCTGGAAGAGACCTTTAAGATCATCAACTCCAACTGTTAACCCAGCACTGCCAGGTCACCACTAAACCACCTCCTTCAGCACCACACCTACAAGTCTTCTAAATCCCTGCAGGAGTGGTGACTCCACCACCTGCCTGGGCAGCCTCTTGGCCTAAGTCAGTAGACTATATCCCAACAAATAAAACCCAACCTACTAGGAATCCTTCTAGGAATAGGAAAACAAAACTTTCTGCAAGATTCATTAGACAATACATGTAATTAGTGCATTCTTAAACACTCTTTAGCACCTACCACCTGTGTTGACATCTTCAAAAATATTAGCTACCATGTACCATCCCATTAGCACTATGCAACATTTAGAAATGGAGAGTCACTGCTCCTATTTGCCTGGTCCAGCAGAACCTGCAGGACAGCATCACACTGACATGGACTCCTACAGCTCCTTCCCAAGTAGAGCTGCTTAAAATTGAGGGAAATCCATCCTAATCGACACCTGCTGATGAATGTATTTGAAGCAGATGCTCTCTATTAATCTATCCCAAAAGACAGATAAGGGAAAACCCTTCAGGTGCAAGGAAAAACTGCAGACAGTGCAGCCTGCTATGGTAACTAAAATGAGAATGATTTCAATTCTGTCTGCATCTGGAGGCTCTGGAATGAAGGAGATCTTTAGTTTTAGCTCCTTTTCTTTTTTTAAAGCTTTAAAGAATCAACTTAAGTTGGAAAACTGAAATAAAGAAATCCAAAGGCTTTCAGAATCTGATTATAAAATTGAGCCTTTCAGCTCATGTGTTCAAAAGCCCTTTGGGAGAAATGAGGTAGGGAAGATCCCTCCATGATAGAAAACAAAAGACAAAAACAGAAACAAGGACTTTTCAGGCAGAAATGAGGGATTTAGAGTTTTTAAAGCTAGCTTCATAAGGTGGAAGCAAAGCAAGTCATTTAGATGCACTTTTTATATATCACTAAAGCAGCAAAAAAGTGTGGGTTGTGATGGCACAAAGACTTTCTGAAACTCATAAACCTCTTTTTGAAGTGGAGGAATTCAGAGTATCTCTCACAGTAGCTCTAGATAATTTACTATGAAGCCTACATACTACCACAGGCAGACACAAACAGATTCTGCACAGCAAACTGTGGTGGATGAGTGAGTGTCAGCATAGGAAAACCCCTAAAATTTACTGCTGGCAGATAAAATACTGCAGCTCATGACCTTTCAAGAGTATACTTCAATAGATTTTTTGAACACTTTTGATTTGGGGGTTATTTTATCTGTGTGTAACTAACAGACAGAACTGGTTATGGCTGGAGTTTTTCTGCACACCTCTCTTCCCTCTCAATTTGAATATGAACAGGCTAAAAAATTAGGCAGTAATTATTACTACAGGTGGTCTGAGACTGGAAAGAGAAATTTGCATTCCCTCCTTCCAGCAAGGCTGTAAATATTAAATCACCTTTTAAAACAAATGGCACCTGCAAGGCAAAGCCAGCATTCTGTATGACCAGGGAAAAAAACCCCAACCAACCAACCCACCCCAACAAAAACCCCACAGACTTCCCCAACCTTTTGCAGGCAGCAAACCCACTCATGCAAGAGAGAAACCCCTGCTGGAAAAGCAAATAGGAAATGCCTTGGAAAAGGGACAGTCTACACTCCTGCTCCCCACTGCTGAGCTGTCTCAGTCCTCCACAGGGTAATGAAATCACAACCTGGAGGACTAGAGTGACATTTGTGGTGCAAACTGGCTGGGTGAGGATTCAAATGAGGTCCTCCATGTCCCAAATCCTGCTTCTAAAATGAGTTGACTTTTGCCACCTTGGCATGGAAATGGCTGTTTAGGTCTCCAGATGGGAAGTGAGCTACTGCTTTCCCTCTTCTCAGCCCACATTACCAAGATGAACTCGTTATGTTGGTAATGCATGCTGCTTGTTTTCCCAGCTAGAAATTCTAGTAGACAGTACAAGAGGAAAAGACTCATTCTGTATAAAAAGCAAGTGTTGAACACTGGCTCAGACAAGGAGTTTAGGGCCATGCACTCATCACTCACCAAATGAGAGAGGCATTGGGGGGGAAAAATACAATGGTTTAAGGAACCCAATTAAGATACTGAACTAAACTGAAGATCTTACCATTCCCTTCCACTCCCTCACTTTGCTTCTCCCATCCAGACCTCCTCTCCTTCTGTGGTCTACTAAAGTATTCCCTTCCACTCTGCCTTCCCTCTCCCTTTCTCCCTCCTAACTCCATGTAACTCAAGGACAGAGGTTTCTGAGCTCAGGTTTGTATCATTATGGTTGGAAAAGACCTCCAAGATCATCAAGTCCAACCATCCACCCAACACTACCATAGCCACCACTAAACCATGGCCCCAAGCACCACATCTACATGTTTTTTGAACTATTCCAGGGATGGTGATTCCACCACTGCCCTGGGCAGCCTGGGCCAACACTAGACAGCCCTCTCTGTGAAGGAATTCTCCCTAATACCCAATCTGAACTTGAAGCCATTTCCTCTTGTCCTATCACTTGTTACCTGGGAGAAGAGATCGAGCCCCACCTCACTCCAACCTCCTTTCAGGTAGCTGCAGAGAGCAAGAAGGTCCCCCCTGAGCCTCCTTTTCTCCAGACTAAGGAATCACCAGCACAACTATCAAAGAATCTAAACTCAAAATTAATCCCATAAATGGCTTTTGAATTAAAAGGCTGCATAACTGGCCAACTAAGGGCATTTTGCTACCAAGTTGCTTATGTTTTTGCTAGCTGTCCCTATGAATTTCATGAAGGTCACAAAGCTACAAGGCAAACTGAAAGTGTTTACAGTCATTTTCCTCTTTACTTAAAACATCCTAGGAACTTTAGCATCTAAATTTCTTCTTAAAATACTTGTTAGGAACAACAGCATCTAAGTATTTTCTTCCTGAAACATTCTTTAGCCTAGTTCACCCTCCATAGTTCTGTAACTCGATGCAAAACATAACCTTCCCCAAACTTACATTCAAATACATGATGCTTCCCTACAGCATTTGACCAGACAGATGCCTGTCCTTTGTCTCAAGAGTAAAACTAACTTTGTGGCCTCAAGTAGAAAATGCCATTTTCCAGCAGAACCAGCTCTATCACAGTCTCATCAAGCTGCAATATAAATCAGAAGCCTCAAAAGACACCATGACAAATCAGAGGACAGGGAGAGAACACATCTGAGCTTTGCTCAAAGATGTTCCCACATAAAGCCAAGTATTAATGGTTACCCTGAGGACTGTACTCTGAACAAGCCAAATTCAAGTCTTCTGAAAGAAATCCTTTAGGTTGAGGATTAAGGAGAGGATTCAGGATTATTGATTAAAGGAGTAGGGAGAAGGACTGAGCATACACTGTCCCTTTTGCATGAAAAGTGCATTTTATGAGGTCTGGAAGCACAAACTCAAAGCACATGCTGTCAGCTTTGTACCTGCCAGAAATCCTGGTGGAAGGGGAGAGGGTTAGAAAAGGGAAGAAAATGAGGGAATGCTTGGTTACACCAAAAAAACCCCCAACCCAACAAAACAACCACCAACCAAACCATAATTAGAATCAAGACACAAGTATCAGAGAGATTAGTAGCTGGAAAAAACACTTGCCAGGTACCTAGAAATCAGAATAAAAGAGCATTTTAGTGGTGTCTGCCAAAGGAGCCCTGTGAAAATGAGCAACAGTTAGTGGTACAAAAAGACAACAGCAAGCAGAGCTCTATCCAAAGTGAACTATGCCCCAAGTGTTTGGTAGAGGAGGCAGGAAAGGATGAAGTGTGTTCTTTATATGGACATAGAGAAGCCCAGGTGCCCACAGGGATGTTTGTGCACCCTGCATTTACCTGTGTTAGAAGCAATTAAATATTTTCTCTGATGAAAGTTGTTTTTTATTACAAATAAGCCAAAAGAAGAAATGTGCAGTTCAGTGTCCACACAGGTCCCAGTGAACAGGGAGAAGCAGTGAGGAACACAAAAGTAACTCCAAACTGCTAACCAAAGCAGATTGGGGGTCAAGTTTGGCTGGGAGGAGAAAGTTAGCAAGCAAAGAAACCCAAAAACGATCAGAGTGGTGTCAGCAAAGAAAGTCACCAAGAGAAGAATCAGACTGGCCAATTATCTGCATCTCTGCTTGCTTCCACAAAGGGTCACAGGTGAGAGCTCTCTCCTCCCAATTCCTTACTACTCTTGTGGAGACAGCAGAGG
Organism: Galbula dea; assembly: GCA_013399015.1. Classification (NCBI taxonomy): domain Eukaryota; kingdom Metazoa; phylum Chordata; class Aves; order Piciformes; family Galbulidae; genus Galbula; species Galbula dea. The sequence goes on along the minus strand of VWZX01002936.1, from coordinate 954,695 downwards.
AGCTTTATCATACAGACCAGAGGAAGGTTATTATTTATGTCTCCTAGTTATTATGCAAATCCTACCTGCAGTGAGATCAGAAGGTGAAGGGATTTAAAGGCAAGAGATCTGAAAATGGACAGTGACATTTCCCATGGATAGCTGAAAGCTTCAAGGTATCTCCAAGAAAGCCAGGACCTCAACTCAACAGCTCAAAGTGCTGATACTAGAAACTCAGTTCAAACACTCCTACAACAGACATCAGCAAGACCTCATACAGCTGGATTTAGAGGATTCCTCACCCATTTTCATTGCACCTAAGCTAGACAAAGTGCCATGTATCTTCCTCTGTTAATAGGCTCAGGAAATCAACTGCATGTGCCCTTTGCACTGCTATTTACTGAACTGGAATATCTTGCATTTGTGAAGGTATTATTTAGAGTCACAAACCTTTGAATGAAGGTTTCAGAGGCCCTTCAACATCACAAGAGCTCAGAGCTCTGACATAATGTTTGGCTCCTGAATGCCAGAAGGACTTGGAGCTTGTCTTGCCTGCTGCAAGCTCAAGTCTATGACAGCTTATGCTGCTCTGGTGGAAGCCTCAAGCTTCAGCCTTAGCTCATACCAAAAGCAAAGGGCCCCAGAAATTCAGGCTAATAAATAAAGGCTCCTTTTTCTCTCTTTCAAACCTGGCAGCAAGATCCTTCAACACAGCAGAAAAGGATGGCCCATCTACCTCCAGTCCTTTCCACAGGGATCCTTCCTGAGAACATCTTTTCAGGCTACTCTGCTCCTGAGATGCTCTTCAAACCATCTGGCAGGAAAATTTCCTCCAGAGCTGGCCCCCAGCAAACTCTACTGGATACAAACCTGCAGTTAACAGCACCTTGGCAGGCAAGTGTAGTTTACACTAATCATTGTACTGGTCCAGGAGACAAGCCTGCATCATCCAGTGGAAGCACATTTCAGGTGTTTTCCTGGTCTTTACAGAAACCATCTGAAATGTTGTCCTTTTCCTTCAGTTTGCAAGGGCTCTGCATCACTCTACAGCATCTCCAAACATCTTGAGGTGGAAATAAAAAAGCTGGCAGGGAATATTTAATTTATAAATTTAATTAGAGGGCATTGAAAGTCCATGTATTTACTTCCTGCAGAAATGACAGCATATTGCTGGTAGCTCAAATACTTTTGTTTGTAGTAAGAAGTAGCAAGAAATTTTCTTGTCTGGGAGCTCCCCTGAGCTGGCTCACCAGAATAGGGACTGCACCAAAAGACACAGGTGACAGGGCATGATTTTGCTCTGAGCAGGGCAGAGAAACACCACTAATAGCATCACTTCTTTTTGTCTTTGAGAGACTAAGCTTGGCCATCACCAATGCATAAACAAAAAATAATAATACTAAAATAATTTTTAAAATAATCCAGCAAGTAAACAGAAAGGGCACAAAAAAAGGGAAACTTTAAACAAAATCTGTATTACAACTCATGTAACATTAATGAAGCTACACATACTAAGATATACAGTTCTACTCAGTGAAAGCTTATTCATCATTATCACCTTGCTAGGCAGTGATGAAACAGCACAGTGCCTCAGTCTGAACATCAGCTGTGCAAAGGACATCTCCATGTCACTCTCAAGAGTGCCCTTTCTTAAGCCCTAACAACATTATGCAGCAGGGGTATCTTAAATTCTCTCCTCCTAAGCTGAGGCATACTTTTCAGGATGGTAGAACAAGAAAAGGGACAACATGAGATGCTTTAACCCATCTGTAGAAGTATTTGCTTAACAGCCAAAGTGCAAGAGGAAAGAAAGAGTGGAAATTAAGCAGATGGGCTGGACCAGGATAAGGTCTGGACCCCTTGAGCTGTAAGTTAGATTGTGTCTGTTCTCACAACCACCTTTTGCTCAGGCTCAATATGAACACTCTGAAATGTTTAGACTGATTAACATTTTTCCTTCTGCTCTTAATAGTAATCAGTTCCTCTTTTCCTCTGCTTTTTCAAGCTTGCTTCCCTAGGGAAAAAAACACCACACTTAGACAAAAACAGAGCTGGGGCCAGAGCTGTCTCCCTACACACTCAGCCCAGTGCCAGTGGGAAGAAAGGAGGAGTTCATGCTGGCAAATCTGACCAAGGAGTTCTCCTGGATAAATGTCTCCAGGGTTTTTGGTCTCTTAATGAATGAAGAAAAAGCATTTAGGCTCAAATCACTGGAGCACTGTTCCCATTAAGAAGACAGGAGAATTTACCTCCCTCTCCATCACCTCTACAAATTATCACTAGGAAGGAGGAGGGGCAGGAAGGGGGGGTGGGAAGCTGGTGGTGTTGTCTCACCACAGCATTCAATCACATGGCCAGCAAGATGCTTCTGAAACCCAACACAATGACAATACAGAGGGACATCACTTCACAAAATCCTCTGGCAAGACCAGTCCTGCTCCCCACACGACAGCCAGGAAGTTGTTTTGATGGCAGTTTTATGTCATTAAAATTGATTCTGTAAAAAGAGAAGCTCACACATATGTTAACTAATGCTATAGCATTAACATCTCAAAACCTACATGCTCAAAATTCACACTGAGACTTTGAACATGGTCCTGTAGTATGTAAGTAAAATGCAACTGACTGCACCCCTGGTTCTACTCTTTTAACTGAATCTCTTTCTAAATCATTTACTTGTGTGCAACCCTGGATATACATCTTGGCTTGGAACTAAAATTCTCTTTTCTACTCCTCAGACAGGATCTAGCCTGCAGATTGTCAGTGCTTTTCAGTACCACAGGTTGCTTGTGTCTGACTGCTCAAACACTCCTTTTACCTTAAAGCTGAAGAGGAAATTTCCAGTGAACAGGCCTATTAGTTTTTGAGCCTGTACCAAAAGTCCCTTTACCTCTGCACATTTTGTAGGATGCTTAGGTGAATGATGGACCTCTTATGTTTCTGCTTGAGCTCATCAGCTCCCCAATGCACAAAGGCAAAGTTCCAAAAGTCATCTGCAGGTAAAGGCTGCTTTAATAACCCAAGAGGAATATGTAGGTGGAAACAGGGAAGGATTGTATTCCCCAGATGCTACTATGCAAGCAAAACTCCAATGAGGATGGTCAGCTCTGCAGCCTCTGAGCTGGTGCTTGACTGAGAAAGACAAGTGGTGGTGTTCAAAAAGAAACCCAAAGCAAGCAATAAAATGAGAACAAGATGCTCTCAGACACATCAATCTACTGCCAGCCTCTCTCATTACCCAGGCAGAACCAAGGCCCACTTATTTTACACTCTCCTCACATTATCCTCTCAGCTGGACATTACCGCTACCCTAATAGCCACAGCCAGATTTACCCAATCCCAAGGTGTCTTTAAGCAGCCAAACAAGCACCTCTATTTCTTCATTTTCAACAGAACAAACTGCTTCTAGGGTGTTATTAGATTGTGGAAAAAACAGGTCTCAGGAGAAGAGAACACTAAAAGTCCACTGCAATACCCTCCATGATCTGGCTCACATTCAGACTATCCAAACCACAGCAAGCAGAGATCCAAGGGCAGCACCAACACCTACCACTTCTCTAAAAAGCATTTTCACTCTGCTACAGGTCAGAAGGAAAGGTGGTTAGTGCATAAGGCAAAGGCTAGCTGTTCTCCACCCTTCAGCCAGCAGAGATGTTCACCATGCTAAATGGAATTTCCAAGAGATGATGCAGTCAAGCACAGCACAGCCAACACCAACCATGGGTTTTCAACCTCTCTGTGGTGCCTGGGTCAGCTGCAACTCAAGCCCTTGGTGCTGAGTAAAGGAACAGAAGGTTTGAGTTAAGTAGAGGAACTGCCTGGGGATCTTTAAGCCAATGTGATAGGAATCAACTGCAGAGTGCTCAGAAACAGAGGAACTATTAGCAAAAAGTGTGGGATTTAGTATTTCTCCCTTACAAACAAAGCTTGTTTATGTAAAGCCTAGGGGGTGAGGGTGACAGCTTGACAAGATCAAACAATGCAAATGAGCAGATGCAAAAGAGACTGTCACAAACTGGAGGGAGAAACATTAGATATTTTGCAAAGAAAATATGTACTTTTTTTTCCCATGGGTTAGGTTTCTTTGAATCATGAAAAGCAGACATTGGTTTTGTGGCAGGGGAGAAAAAAAAAAAAGTGTTCACAACACATTTCATAGTTTCATGCTTCAAAACTAACTGCCAAAATACTACCTTCCACTTGTCTGTTTCCAAGCACAAGCTGACTCTGCTGCCTGGGTAACCAGAACCCTTGTACACCACTGATGGCAGGGAACCCAGGTATTTGATTACCCTTTCCTCACTAAACCCAAATCAAGACAGGGAACTGCACACATAAAGACCACACTGTGTACATAAAGCTTTAAATGCTTTTTTTTTCCTCCAGTGACAAGGCTTTCTTGAAATCCCTGATGCTTTATGTCAGTTTCATCACTCAGTCAGATGCTGACTTCCCTCTCAATCAATACAGATGAAATGAAAGTAGTGACAGAAGCTGGAGTACCTTGATGTACTCATGCTGATATGCTGGAAAATTAACTAACCTGCTGTTATCTGCATCCAGAGGTCAATCTGAGCTGCTAGTCCTTTATCATACTCCTCCATATGAATGGGATTTACAGTGTGGTTCATTGGGTTCTTTGGTTTTCACAGTAACAGGTAGGATGTTACACAGCTCCACTTAACACAAGCAAACAAAACTGTACCAGACCATGGTCAACATTTTACCAACATGCATCACAACAGCACAGTCATGAGCCAGAACAGCCATAGACTGCTGCAGGAAGGACCTAGGGTTCAAAAGGGGAATGTAGTAAGGGTGTTGGATAGAGAGGGAAATATGTGCACAGGATGCAGATAAAACACAAGAGTGTCTCCTTCCTTTAGGAACCTGGAGATGAGACTCTGGAAGGGAAAGGTCAAATGAGTTTCCCCTGAAACAGTGAAAACTGTGGAGCTCTCATACAGTCATAAAGAACCAGCAAGGAAACATGATTACAGCCTGTAATTTCCTGACCTACCAGTACATAAGAGGTTGTGCTATTTTGTCTATTAACATTCAAACAAGACTCCTTTAAACAAAACAACCTGTTGTTACAGAAAAAGCACTAAAATGATACTAAACAAAAACAAACTCAGAAGAGAACACTTCTAATACTTCATTTAACTTACATCCACATGCAGGTAATAACTAAAGGACTCTAGGTTCAAAAAGCCATCAAGCAATACACACTTCAGAGTCTAATGTGCTCACCTTCCCATCATAGCGTTTCACTATAAACTGATCCAGGCCCAGGTCTGAAAGAGAGAAAAGGAAAAGAGAGACTTTAAAAACCAGTCTTAAGAGTATAAAGTAAGCATTTTTGGGGAGTTCTGTTTGAGGGAGGGTTAGAAACTAAACCACACTGTCTGAATAACACCAGTGGAAAGGACAAGGACAACAGGAAAGTTTCTTTTTGAGTTTGTATTTTGACTGTGAAAGACAAAGTCAAGGCATCAGAGAAGAATATCTATTTCCTTTCAAGAGCATGAAATACCACCCCCCCCCCCCCCCCCAACAAGAAACCTTCACC